>OZ020267.1:24433610-24875097 GCA_963971225.1 Melieria omissa | reverse complement strand
CTTGTTGCTGCTGTGGTCGTTGTCGTGGACGTTGACGGTGGTAGATATTCTATAAAACGCGTAATTTCGAGCATTGCACAATTTTCAATTAGTAATAGATCGTGACTATATAAAGGAAGTAATGTAGTGTGTGTGTAAATAAATATTTGTATAGGTTTGAATTCAAAGTGTACGCTGACCAGTTGGTGCAATGAGATCTTAATGCAATGCTTTCTAAAAGAAACTATTCCTAACCAAAAAAAATATTAAAAAGGTTTTCCCCCTTTAAAAAGCATACGTGGTGAAAACCAACACACACGCAGCAATGTTGCATACTTCTAGGGGCGCACTTAATTCCAATAGTTAAGAGCAAAACGTAAGCACACAATTTTTTGCACTCTCAGCGCAAAGAATTCATTGTGAAATTCAAGATGTAGGGGAGCAGGGTCGGTGGTGTACTCAGTCGGTTGTCAGCACGGTTGTCAACTTTTCTCTTTCAGAAAGCATTAAAACCGCTAAAACGTTTTTCCACTCAGAAAGCACTGATGAGCACAAAAAAAAATGGTAGTTGTCCTAATATTCTACAAGGAAATCTATTGCAGATCAGTGGCAACCGTGTCCTAAGTAGCAATTCCACCAAGGACGATCACTTCGGTTGTCATGTAATATCCAAACAATGATTATTTTGCCCAACATTCTAGTGTTATATAGGTGTTAAATTAAATATAGTGTTCTATAACACTTCAGTTATTAAAAAAAAAACTTAAATTTTTTTCCAAGCATGAATTAGTCTTAGTGTCTTTGAAATAAAAAAAGCACAGAAAACCGCACCAAACTAAATATTTTCCGTGTTTTGATTTTCAAAACGCACTAAATTTAGTCCGAAAAGCACTAAGTTGGCAAGTGGCAGTGGTTGCCAGTTTTAAAATGTCAGAAGAAATGGTGGTGCAAAATGCATAACATGCTCAGTAGCTTAGACATTTTTTAATTCGATATTGTGCCGAAAAAATTGTATCTTGTTTAGTAAGCGCCGCATTGAGGGTTGGCCAACCGAATGTGCCAAACATAACAATAAAGAAAAACGGGGAAAAATTAAAATCTCTGCTCTTGCGCTGGCTCTCTCAAATTTGGCCAAATCACACATTTTCATACACTACGCGAGACTCGAGGAGGCACGTCGCATGAGTCAGCCGAAAGCCAATAGTCTCTCTCGCTCGTTTCGAGTCAGCTGTGGCGACCAGTACATACAGTTGCGGTCAAAATAATAGTAGTACGCGTAAAACGAAAAGAAAATTAAGAAAAAATAATCTGCTTTTCTTTACAAATATTAATTTGGTATTTTTTTTAACAAGTTATAAGTGTTAACAATGCAATCATAAAAGAAAACTTAAGAATTAAACTCAGTTTGGTTTGATTTAAATTAAATGCGTCAAAAGCTCCAAAATATGGACGGTCAAAAAAATAGTAGTTCGCTTTACTTTCATAAAAATGAAGCAAAATTTGTGTTTCATTTTAAAAGATTTAGTGGTTAAATAGTAATAACGTAATTTTTCTTCAAATTAATATTTAGTTGCGTGACTGTTGTTTGGCTATTACTGCAGCACAGAGCCGATGCATTGAAATAAACAAATTTTCATATCTTTCTCTAGGGGCGTGGTCTACTGCTTCTCAAAGTTGATTATTATTTAAAAGATTATTGTGAGCAACTGCTCTCTTCACGTCACACCACAAATTTTTAATTATATTGAAGTCTGGTGATTGTGCGAGCCATTCTATAACCCTAATCCTGCTTTTGCGAAGCTCCTTTCATGCGACCTTTCTTGTATGCTTTCGGTTATAATCCTGTTGGAAGATCCAAAGCATTGGCGTTTTTTCACGGACATACGGTAGCACGATTTCCCGCAAGATTCGTACACATACACATCGATCCATCGTTTTCTTGATCAAATAAATAGCGCCACCTCCATAAAACGTAAGACATGCATTTATTTATTCAGCATGTCTTACGTTTTATGGAGGTGGCGCTATTTATTTGATCAAGAAAACGATGGATCGATGTGTATGTGTACGAATCTTGCAGGAAATCGTGCAACCGTATGTCAAATAAATAGCGCCACCTCCATAAAACGTAAGACCTGCATTTATTTATTGAGCATGTCTTACGTTTTATGGAGGTGGCGCTATTTATTTGATCAAGAAAACGATGGATCGATGTGTATGTGTACGAATCTTGCGGGAAATCGTGCTACCGTATGTCCGTGAAAAAACGCCAATGCTTTGGATCTTCCAACAGGATTATAACCGAAAGCATACAAGAAAGGTCGCATGAAAGGAGCTTCGCAAAAGCAGGATTAGGGTTATAGAATGGCTCGCACAATCACCAGACTTCAATATAATTAAAAATTTGTGGTGTGACGTGAAGAGAGCAGTTGCTCACAATAATCTTTTAAATAATAATCAACTTTGAGAAGCAGTAGACCACGCCCCTAGAGAAAGATATGAAAATTTGTTTATTTCAATGCATCGGCTCTGTGCTGCAGTAATAGCCAAACAACAGTCACGCAACTAAATATTAATTTGAAGAAAAATTACGTTATTACTATTTAACCACTAAATCTTTTAAAATGAAACACAAATTTTGCTTCATTTTTATGAAAGTAAAGCGAACTACTATTTTTTTGACCGTCCATATTTTGGAGCTTTTGACGCATTTAATTTAAATCAAACCAAACTGAGTTTAATTCTTAAGTTTTCTTTTATGATTGCATTGTTAACACTTATAACTTGTTAAAAAAAATACCAAATAAATATTTGTAAAGAAAAGCAGATTATTTTTTCTTAATTTTCTTTTCGTTTTACGCGTACTACTATTATTTTGACCGCAACTGTACATGCATATGTATATCTATGAGGTGCGCACATGCCGCGAATCAAAACAAACATGTTGCAACGTGCACGATTCGAGTGCCACAAAGGTATGTGGCAGAGTACGGCAACCAAAACTATGGGGTGTGTTTTTGTTTCCGCCGGTTAGTTTTTAAATCGAAAATCACTGTTTACTTTTGTCAATAGGTCATCCATTCGTTTTCATGAAGACCTCTCAAGCATCATCACTCCGTGAAAAAGTTCAAATTATTACATCAAAAGAAAACGACAGCAAACGTCTGAAACACGTCGCAAGTTGAATGCGAGGAATTATTGTATTTGCGCGTCGTGGCTTGGTTAACTTCACTTCGAAAGCACTAAGCCGTTTTCTTGCATATAAATACGAATTTCGTGGTTCTTTTTTCTGTTAAATTGTTTGTTTTTGTTCGAGTACTTTCGACCAAAATCAATCAAATAAGCCCACTTCCCAATTGGTAATTACCTTTTCCTCGCTTCCAACGATGTTGTCACTTTGGATGCCGCAAGCTTAATGCCATTTGCGATGGCATGCTCGCTAGATACTACTTGAGTGGAGCGCAAGAGCGCAATCAGACAGACATTGTGAGCGAGACGACTATAGACTGACTGAGAAAGCTGAGAAAAAGAGCGGTCCATTTCGCGCGCAGAAGTCACTCAATGGGTAAATGCTGCGCCGTCAGTGGCTCCAGCGGCCGCGAAGGTGATCGCGCCGGCAATAGTGGGGAGTCAGCGGTGTGGGGCAAAAAGCCGTAAACCATGTTTCTTTTCATTGTTTTCGCACGTGTGGTGAGTTCAACAAATTGATTTGTGGAGAGTAATCGGTCATGTGAATCGTAGACATACGTAAATAAGAAAGATAGGGGTTGTGGGAAGAAGGCACTGAAAGAGCCGAACTTTCTAGCAAAACGTGACATGTTATTTTTTTAGCAAATTATGTTCATTCACATCCACTGAAATTGGTATGAGTGGGGTTGAGTTGCTGGAGTATGTGAGTTGCGCGCGCAACACTCTCTCAATGCAAAGTAACAGTGGGGAAGTGGTCGATGGACATCTCGTGTGCAGTCGGTGATAACAGCACATCCGAGTGCCGCGACACATAGCACTCTGTTTGTTGTTATTGTGCGCCTGCTCTAATCTATAAACAAGTGTCAATTGATGTTAACATGTGCGAAAGGGATAATTATTGCAGCAACAATAACAGAGCTATTACCGATTATTAACCTTAGCTTCCCCCGTTCATATTATTATCGAATAAGTCTCCGCACACCCCCTCTACCAAAACAAGTATGAGTATGAGGAATTTTAAATCAGTTTTTGCAGCAATGCTTCGAGCATTTTCTTTGTTTTTGTTAGAAAATGAATTTTCAACGAATTTTTTTAGTTTGCAAACATGTGTTGGTAGTCGCAATCGATCGATGCGATCAATAGAGAATTGGCCTTTACGCACAAAATGGTGCCCTTCATTTTCTAGCATGTAATGGCGTTCAGCCATGCACAAAATGGCGTTCTTGCATTCGTTAATTAGGTCAGAAATCGTAAGTTGTGGCACGAGCATTCAGTCAATGAATTTTCGATATTAATTGAATTGTGAATTTCGTAATAATTAAAAATAAAAGACAAATTTCGTTATAATTAAAAAATAAAAGACAGACATATTAAGGGGAACATTTGGATGTTTATTGGTGGATGCAAGTGGGGAATTTGCATTATTGTGTTGAAGTTCATGCAGCCGACAGCTGTGCCGAAAATGAATTTTCAACCACTTTTTTCAGTTTGCAAACATGTGTTGGTAGTCCCAACCGATCGCTGCGACCAATAGAGAATTGGCCTTTACGCACAAAATGGTGCCCTTCATTTTCTAGCATGTAATGGCGTTCAGCCATGCACAAAATGGCGTTCTTGCATTCGTTAATTAGGTCAGAAATCGTAAGTTGTGGCACGAGCATTCAGTCAATGAATTTTCGATATTAATTGAATTGTGAATTTCGTAATACTTAAAATATAAAAGACAATTTTCGTTATTATTAAAAAATAATAGACAGACATATTAAGGGGAACATTTGGATGTTTATTTGTGTATGCAAGTGGGGAATTTGCATTATTGTGTTGAAGTTCATGCAGCCGACAGCTGTGCCGCTGGTGGAGGTGGTGAAGGTGGTGATAAAACGGCACGATCGCCCGCTCTTGTTGTTTCTGAGTTTGGCCCATTTTGAGCGAATCAGCTGCTGAGCAATTTTCGACACTCAAAACTGTCATGGAGAGCGTTAGGCTGCTCTCATTACATTTGGCAAGAAAAAGACAAATAATACCGTTTAGAAGTTAAAAAGTATCAATGTATTTGTGCGCGGATTTGTGGTATTTCACAACTGCCTACGATTTTGCACATCCATAATTACAGCGTTTTGTTAATTTGCAACAAGAATTTTATGAAAAATTAACGTTTGTAGATAATATTGTTTTACTAAGTTATTGAATCTCATTTCGCATTCGCAATGCATACAAATTTCTGATTGATGTGAATCACACTGTTGAATTTAATGGTACGACGAACCGTAAAAAAGAAATTAAATAAAATAAATGAATAAAACAAATAAAAGTAAATAAATAAATAAATGAAAACAAAATTTAGCTGGTACCAGCTGGAGCTTGGTAGCGTTGAGCTCTGTATGTATCCAGTTTTTTCACAAATATATGGACTGAATTAAATTTGAACTATAGACATATATAATATTGTAGTAAAAATATTGTTTATACAATTTTTTGGTGCCCTGCAATAAACTAAATTGATTACTATTGAAAACGGTTAACATTACAACTGGTACCGGATTTTATAGAAATTTATTCAAGTTAAGTGTGACTACTTGAAAAAATGTAATTTTTGATAATAAAGATAGATGAAAAAACGAGGAACGAAAGATTTTTGTCAATTCGAAAAGTTTTCGCTAAATATTAGGTTAAAAAACTCCTGACTATTGAGACTTTTTTGAAACGTTTTTCGACCAATTTTTTTACGACCGGTCGCGGGACCAGATAATAGCACCTAGGATCCCCTATAAACCTTGCTCTGCAATCCCTTCAACTTCCTAATTTCTAGTCATGTTTTGACTCTACAATTACTGTAATTACGAGTTGTAGTTTTTTTGCAACCATTTTTAAACCCAAAAGTCGTGTGTGCAATATAAGGTACAACTTTATTTTGCTTATTTTTGCAAGCAAAACGAAAATGTGTGTAGACCCAGAAGTTTCACTTGCACACGTTATGGCCATTTTAGAAGTACCTACATTTCTCTGCAAGTAAAGAGATATCTGCTCAACAGAATCAGGTCAATAGCACAGGGCAACGAATTTCGATTGTTTTTCGCCATATTCGGGTTTGATATCAGTTCTCAGGTAATTATGGGTCGCTGATTAAGAATCCGCAAACTGTTTTCTGTTTTTGCAAAAAGTGAGCGTGTATCTTGTTTGCATTTCCTTGACTTTTTCCTCATTTTAGATCGTAATTTCTAAACCAATAAACTTATTAACATGATTTTGACAATAATTTTTGCCATTGAGTGGGGAAATAATATAGTTTTTCCACAATTTAAGCGGCAACAAGGACACATTTATCAGAAGAAGAAACATCATGCAATATGCGCATCGAAATAATACAAAAAGTGTCAATGTCAATTTCAAGATTTTTTACCCTCGTGCCAGTGATTTATTTAAAAAAATTAAAAGCTTCAAAATATGCAAAGATTCATCATTAACATTTCTTTCGACCTATTACGATTTTTTTATTTGTATTACAGACAAGTAATGAACCAATAAAAAAAGCATAATTTGAGGTTCTTAATTTAAAAACCAAATTATTTGCAAAAAGGTGAAAAGTTGTCAATGGCATTGGCACATATTTTGTATTCATCCGATTTAATTTTTTCATACTTATATTGTATAATGTGTCATCTTTCGATAAATGTGTATACTTTCATATACCTCATTACTCGTTTAAATGTATGTCTTTTCCGCCTTTAAAGTCCAATTCCCACATCATTTTAGAATCCATAAGAGTAAATAGTATCGGCAGTGTCGCACAAAAGACTTAATTTTGGGGCCTTGTTAATCAATTTAGAAATCATAATCAAAAATGCATAAATAAGCAACTTACATCGGGGAAAATAACACGCCCTCTTTTTTGTGGTTTGCGTTTCAGCGACCCTTTTATTGCCCTACAACTAAGTTTCAGTTGCCTAATTTTTCTTCTTTGAGCTTCGTTTAAGCAAACCTCTGCAAAGCATCGCTTTCGACTTAAGATCGAAATATCTCAATTCTTTAAATAGAAAAGTTTAAGAATTTTTCTAAAATATTAAAAACGCAGAATGAAAAACGATTTGGCTCCAAGCCAAATCTAAGCCTGCATATCTGGCTTGAATCAAGCAAACAATAATGAATGCACTCGAAGTCTAATTAGTGTCATTTTATTTCGCAACTGTATCACAAATCATTAGTATTGCGATACAAATTCTTCGTTTCAAATATTTTCTGATCAAACACGAAAAACTTGATTGATTTTAACAAAGTTTGTGTGAAATATGAGCATTTTTACACACAGAAAAAAGAGTTCGATTAAGGATTCGAATGCCATTTAGAGACACGTAGAAGTTCAAGGCCCAATGGACGGCCACATACCATCTCCGGAGTACCCCTGCTCGCTCTGATAGCACCACTAGTCACCTTACCATAGACAAGTCAACGTATAAAAGTGCTCGACACAAAAAATGTACCTAAAAACAAAAGTGTTTCCTAGACTATTTTTGGGCTGCTTAACACAAAACTGAAAATCAAAAAATTTGTTAAGCGTTTTCGAAAAATCTTCGAAAAACCAGTTGTTATGAGCACATATCTCGTAACCGAATCAGCCGACTAATACAAGCTGGCCGTCTGTCAGAAGATAATACCTTAGCCTTTTCAGCGATATACAGATTGTTCAAATCAGATGAGATTTGAGAAAGTTACTGACGGTGAAAGTGGTAAAAAAGTGAATTTTTCGACCAATCTAAAAAATCATAAATTTTCGAATGTTTTTGTTGATAGATAAAATAAATTATCTTCTCTAGTTTTAAAGTCTAAGATGAAAGATATATTATTTGCGCTAATATTAAGTTTAACATCAATAAAATTGACAGAAATATGACTCATTGATGTTAGACTTAATATTTGCTCAAATAGTATATCTCTCATCTTAGATTTTAAAACCAGACAGTCATTTATTTTATCTATAAAAAAAATATTCGCAAGTTTATGACTTTTTGTTCTTTTTGGTCTATCGCTGCAAAGCGTAAGGTACTATCTTCTTACAGACGGACAGCTTGTGTTAGTCGCCTGATTTGTTTACGAGATATGTGCTCATAACTGAAACAACAGCGAAAAAACTGGTTTTTCAAAGATTGTTCGAAAACGCTTTTTAAAAAAATTTTTGGATTTTCAGTGTGTAATGAACAGCGCATTTGTCTAGTGTGAACCATAAGTGTTGGTTGAAATTTTAAGCGTCAACAGTGTCGGCCGTACTTCCACCAAATCGAGAATTGGTGGTGCGGCCATTGCTACTCAACTCAACTGTTCCCAGGTTTTCAGTGGCTCATTGCACTGTGCTATCGCACTTTCAGTCATGTAGATGTACACGTATCACCTGATTCTGGATGAGTCAGCGCTGCTGCACGCCAGCAACGACCGGCGGCAGCAGCGGCGACCGTTGATCGGGCTGGGTGTTGTGGATATGCTGTTGTTATGATGCGAATTGTCATCAGGTATACGTACACGTACACACACACACAGTACTCACCATCAATGAATACCGGAACATTTAGCTCTTCAACTGTAGCAGTAAGCATTGCTCCACTCATGTCGGCACCTGTCAACTGAATCCCAGCCATCGCGCTTAACGTTTGGGGCGAGGATGGCGACGAATGCGAGTGCGGCGACGTTGGCGACGGCGGCGGCAAGTGCGGCGCCGTGCAGGACTCCAGACAGTAGTTGGAGCTGTCGGATTGGTTCGAGTTCAAGTTCAATTTCAAGTTTGGATCGCTCTGCGATTGGCTTGTATTGGCTGCTGCTGGCGTACTGCACGTGCGCTGATAGACGGTGTCTGTCGAGGTAGTCGCCGTTAGCGTTTGCGTTTGTGTTGGCTTTAGGTTCAATTGGGAGTGCGACACCGTATTTAAGTTTCTCTTTGTTGGCGAATTCTTTTTCACTGAAAACGTTGCTGCTACCGACCCTGGTAAAAAGGGCGCACTTATTGCTTGTGGTCTTCTGCTTGGGACTGGCGGCCTTTGCTGCGCTGGCGCTTGCTTGTTTAGCAGTCGCTTCGGTTGCGCTATGCGCACTCGGTTGTTCGGGCACGTGATCAAAACAATTTTCTGATTCGGTTGCAAATGGACCGTGATAGTGCGCGGCCCATGGGTCGCACCAGACAAGGTTAAATGGGTTTCGGTGTCTTCGGACAAGTGGTCGTGCGAGTGCGAACTGGGGGGACTCGTGCGTATTTCTATTTGCGATTGCGCTGCCGTTCGTACTTGGGAATGCGACTCCTGGATCGTCAATAGCACTTGCTCGAGATTTTCTGCACTGTTCGCGTTGGTAGTCGTTGGTGGTGTTGTTGCTGTTGGTTTCGCTTTGTGGCCGTGATTGGCAGGTTTGGGTCTGAACGAAGTATGCCATTTTGAACGGGGCTATTGAGTGATCAATTGATTTTCGATTCGCAACGCACATTCGCACACCAATGCAGATTTCAGTGTTTTTTGTTTTCGTTTTCAAGATAATCATTTGGTTTTGTTGTGGATCATTAGGATCATTGGAAACAACAGGATTTTTTAAATATTACAGACAACGTTGACAAGTTGGGTTTGCACAGGTTTCGTTGATTATGAGTGGAGCAATCGCACATTGATATGGAAGAAAAATAGATAAAAGAAAGAAAAAGCGTTATTAAAGTTGGCTGCATGAGGCGGAAGTCGTCGGTGAATCTGCTGGCCAATGAATATCGGATTATGTGCGATGATTACTAAATGAAAATGTATTGATGAAAATGCATTTTCGATTCCGCACGGTGGGAAATATTCTACTGTTGCAAGTTAAATACTCAATAAATATGTACATACGTAACAAGTATACCGAAAAGAAACTGTCTGTATAAATTGATGGTTTATGTTTTCATTATATTCACATCAATTTTTTTGGCATAAAAATACATTGTATTAAAATGCACCGTTCACAGATCATATTCTAATTGATATATTTTAATTTTTATTTTAAATAAAAACTGTTTTTACGTTACATTTATACATAGCTAGCATTTGTCAACAATTACACAGTGCAACACTAAAAAAGGAACAAGGTTCAATATGTCTCACTCGATAGAGGACCTCAGTAGATGAAAAACTGTCAGAGGATTTTTCCCGGAATGTAAGAGTTTTGTTTTTTAATGCAGTTTAAAGATGGCGGCTTAATGCCCCTTCCCGAAACTTTTAACTTGACATTTGAGTCAAGAGATATGATGTTATCTCTTGACTCAAATGTCAGAAAGGAATACGTTTTACGTCAAATGAAAGCTAATGATATGAAGTCGAAGAAACCATATCCTTTGTTGCAAAATTTTATGAAAAAGCGTATGAAGGATCTCAACTAAATTGTTTTCCATTAATATCCTGGAAACCGTGAGAGCTTAATTTATTTAAGTAACTTCTGGTAAAAAAGCATTCAAACATCTGTACTGCTTATAAATTTCATGCAAATCACTTTTACAGTTAAGACTCTACAACGATTAAAAAAATGTGCTTTGCTACATTCGATGTTTTTCGTAAGTCGCTCCGAGATATTCTGTACAAACAAACATGTATGTAGCAGTGACTAATTTTTGAAACGCTGTAGTGTCTTAACAGTGAAAGTGATTGAAATGAAATTAATATGCATTATAGACCTTTGAATGCTTTTTTACCAGAAGTCACTTATATAAATTTAGCTCTCACGGTTTCCAGGATATTCAAGGACAAAAATTTAGTTGATGTCCTTTATGTCCTTTTTCATAAAATTCTTTAAAAAATGATATGGTTTTTTCGACTTTATATCATTAGCTTTCATTTGACGTAAACATTATTCCTTTCTGACATTTGAGTCAAGAGATATGTTTTAAAAGTTTCAGTAAGGGGCACTTAGCCGCCATCTTTAAACTGCATTTAAAAAAACCTCGAACATCCCGAAAAAAATCCCTTGGTACATTTTTATCTACTGAGGTCTTCTATCAAATAAGACATGTTTGACCTTATCCCTCGAAATTTTTTTTGAATTTGTTGAACTTTGTTATTGCACATATTTTACTTCACACCGATTTTAGTGGAAGCAAAAGTTCTATACATATGATACTTAAATAGATCATGCACTCGTTAAAACTATTTCGATTTTGCCTAAATGTGAAAAATTTTTTGTTTTAGGTTAAAAGATTAAGAATTTTTTCACAAGCGACTTCATCAAGTTTTAACACAAGTGAACAACAAAAATGCAACCGTTTTAAATATCAGAAAATATTTTGGCTACAAATATAATAAGAATATATTTTTGTTGTTTTCTATTGTATTAGGTTTAAGTTAGGTTATGTTTGTAAGCGCATATTTCAAGATATTTAATTCATTGTAAAATGCTACGCTCCTAACGTGCAATAATATTTTTTACTGTAAACATATTCAAATGTAATATGCTTGAAAAGAAAACACTTGTCTTAAGTTTCTTTTGCTAATGCATCTCCTCACCACGAAAACATGTGCAATTTAATTAAAATATTCAGTATAAATCAGAATAAATCAATCAAATATTAAATAAATCAATAAATATTGAATAAAAGAATTTAGTTTCCGTGCAATATTTTTAATTTGTGCAGTCTTCGCTCTTCGCAGCAATGACGTTTTATTATGTCATTAATGCAGATAAATATTCGTAGCAAATAAATACAGTTGCCATCCAATTTACATATTCACATATTACACATATTCCAATGCTGTAAGACAAAGACAGCTTACACTGCTCATTGGCGTTGCTCTCTTCTATGGAAAATATAATGATGCAGGTTCTCAATATTTACCACGAAGAGTGAATACTCAATCTTAATCGTTTTGAGACAATCTCAAATTAAAAATCTGCTCTTTCACTCTTTCATACATTACATTATTGTAAGAAAATTATAAAGTTAGTAATACATAAAATAATACAATAAAGTGTCCTTTTTACAGCAACGATTTGTACAAACATTATAGAATTAAACATTTTTAGACATTGGCAGTCTTTTGTCAACTAAAATAATCACTATGAGTCAACATTCCGATAGTAAATGTTAAAGTGATACAGATAAAGGGAATTGGAAATTAATAAAATATTCTTGACCCATTAGCACTCAAACGAACGTTTTGGTGGCAAAAAAATCAACCAACATGTTTTTCAACTTAAAACTAAGCTTTTGAAATCTGCAATCGATGATCAAAATTTATAAAATAATTGCCATTATTCAGCCAAGACATATTGTACTTTTCAAAATTCGTGGTACTACCCTGGGATACCTATAGATAGTTGAACAAAATTTATTTATTAAACAAATTTCTAAGTCATATGCCATGCTCGCTTTTGTGAGACGTCAAGCTCGGATTTCACCGACCCGTATACGCTGAAGCTTTTGTATACGACACTGGTTCGACTGGCTTTACGAATCCTATGTATGCCTATCTACGAATCGCGATGCCTATTGATTAACTTAAAATCTTTGCAAAGTAGGAGAACAATCCTGTCTTTGTCCTTCATCTTTGATGTACTACGTGATGTTGTTGACTGTCCCACACTCCTCGAGAGGATTTTTCTGAATATTCCAGCTAGATCTCTTCGTTGCTCAGAGCTCTTCCATGTAGGTGTTTTGAGAGCTCTGTATGCGCGAAATGCGCCTTAGTTGAGTTCAATAGAATCTCCAAAAATGTTGAGATTGATTTTTCAGTTTCAAAAAATCGATTCATGTATTCTTTAAATATTTCTTATAAGTAGCTTCATTTTTATTTTCCTTAATTCTCGCGTATGTACAATGATCAACTTAGCCTATTAGAATTTTTATTATATTCATTGGCTAATCAATACTTAATAAATAAATAAAAAAAATAAAAATAAATAAATTATTCAATTCCATTAATTGCGAATAAAAAAATGCAACAATTACCAAATTGCAACGTTAATTCGTGTTTATTTTGCTTCTTCTATGTTCGTAGTATCAATATCCGGATTTAAAAACCTTAACAATAATAATCTATTAGTTTTCAAGTCAATGCACAGTGATTCGACTCCATACAACCGCGGGACAAAATTAGAAGGAGTGGTCCGTTCTTCATAAAATTTGGTATACTAGTTAAACATGGTCTGCTGAATTGAAATCTCCATTTAGTTTTTCTTACACCGTTATAGTTTAGCAATGTCTGAGACTTACATTTTCAAATTTCGTCGGTTTTGTTGAGCTATAGCAACGAGTGTGTTGGCTAGATTTTTCAGATTTTACATTTAATCGGTAACGTCAACATTGATTATTCCAAAGAGTAACAGAAATTGTCTCAGAACCCTCTGGTTTTGCAATAAAAACGATAATAAAAGATGTATGTTTTGCATTTTTGCAGATTTTATCATTTTTCGGGCTGATTGCATACTTTTAGGCATGAAAAAAAGAAATTTTGTCGAAAAATACGTGTTTAGACCACTTTCAAATTGAATTATTTTCTGAGATCGGACGATATCGGAGGATGTAATTACAATATCCGACAAAGAAAGAATGCTTCTTAAAATAAAAAAAAATCCAGGAACATACTTTCACATACTTTTTAGATATTTTCCTCTAAGTTTTGCCAATTTTCAGATTTTTAGTTTAGAAAAATATTTTAAATTAAAAGTGAAAAAAAGCCGACGCTTTGTAAATTTTGAGAAAACATTAAAAGCGAAAATAGTCACATCATTTCTTATTCTATATTGGAAGTTTAAGCAACTTCTTGGTAACCATGTATTTTAAAAATTTTTTTTACTCAATAGACTAAAACACAGAAATTATGTGTTTACACTTTTTTGAGAAAAAAGTTTCAACTTTGAGCCGGTTTTGCACAGACACTAATTAATTTATTGCACAGATTTTGTGGGGTTTTCTTAGTTGGAGTTTTACCTTTCAAATGACATCAAAATCGTTAAATTCTGAGACCATAAATTTCTTGAATTTTGTCTATGGAACGAATCACTGTGCAATGGTTCATAAACACATAACTTTTAATAGTTTGACATATTTCTTTACAATTTCGGTACAAAATTATTTAAACATAATTTTTTTTCCAATGAACAATTTTATTTATTAACCGTAGATCGAGCTTTAAAAAAATTAAGGAATCCTATCCTATGTATACAAAGGAGAGAATTGTAAACTTTTCAATTTTATCAAGACCTCTTCCTTAAAAAAGTGTGAAAGTTGGTTTTAAAAAAGCATAATCCCAACAAAAACAAAGTCACAAGAATGGTTCAATTAATTATATCCTGAAAAAAGTTATAAAAAAACAAAAACCCAAAAGTATCATTTTTTATACAAAGTTCGATCTACGGTTAAATAAATGCCATAACTTTTTCAATTTGAATTTTTCATACATTTTAATTGCAGGTTTGGAAAGTTCAAATAGTTTTCTGTCGAGACGAATTTTTTTAAGTTCGGATATTCTTTGATAGCCGAAAAAAACTCTTAAAAACCCATCCGTCCAAGCGCTAATAGGTGAAAACTTAATTTTTAAAAAGTACTAAACATATAAAAACTTAAATTCAAAGTAAACAAATCTTTACAATGTCAAATGTCATATCTAAGTTATTTTGAAAGATTGTCATTCTGTGAATTGTGCACTTGAAGCAATTGTTACTTATGTATGTTTTCAATGATGAGGCTGCTTAATGTGGTAGATGCACGGTACTTACTTTTAATTCACCGTTAGAAAGAAACAATGAAATTGTAGGGGAACCTCTAAACGAACTCTTCAAAGAGTCTTAGATGCAGTTTCCCTTCAAACTGTAACGAAAAATTAAGAAAAAAGAGTTTGTAAGTATTTTCGTATAAATATATTTATTTCATATAAATACAGTTCGTCAAGTAAATGTTTGCAAATTTAAAGGGGGTAGAAAATTATTTTGAAAAGCTTATAATATAACAGAAATTGCAATATTTTGGAATTATTTAAAAAATACAAATTGAATATTTCATTCTCATATAATCTCAAAGTAATGTCTATTTGATTCGCGTATTGAAGGGCGAATTGATTTGAAAGTATCTCCTGGACAACCCAGAAAACTCTCTGACAGAGAAGAAAGAAAAATCATCCGAAAAGCTCGTGAAAACCCCCGTGTCTCAATAAGGGAAATGGCTTTGGATATACAAAAATAGAACGCGGAACTGATGTATCTCATGAAACTATTCGGAACTGTATGGCGCCAAATTTTCAATGCAATCTTGGTTTTGAAAGAAGACGAATTTTTTGACAGTTTGAAATATAGCTTCATTTCTTTTTTGATTTCTTACACTGTTTTCGCGTATCAAATAGACATTACTAATAATCTATATTAAAAAAAAAATTAAAAATATTGCAATGTCTGTTATATTCATAAGCTTTCCAAAATAATTTATCTACCTTTTTTAAGTTTGCAAACATTTACTTGACAAACTGTATATAAAAATACAAATACGAAATACGAATTCAAATACTATATTGTGTATAGTATAGTAATTACATAAAACCACCTAAAGTCAGCATTGCATACAAATGTACATAGCATATTCAATCTAAAGAAAAACATCAAAAGAAGCTTTGGTTGTTGTGAAATTCCAAAAGCGAAGCTGGCGAAAGCTTTCAACTTAACAAATTTGTTGGGCAGTTAGTATTACAAACAAATGTGTTCGATTCGAACCAGCAGACGTGTGTGGGCATATAAATATAATTAAATGTAAATATGTATGGCATACATATATAAATATGTATTTTGCCCTTTAATGTGTTCAACAGGCTAATCAACTGCAATGTGCTTCAGCCTATTCGATTAAGGAAACCAATCTAAGAAAAGCGTAGTAGAGGCCCAAGTATGAAAAGTCTTTAAGAAAAAATATGTGTGTAGTATCTGTTGTATTGGGTCATGGAACTGTCAAAATTGTTGCGGTTTTCTCAAGCTTCTCTTTCCAGCTTTAAATATGTTTTTTTAAAATAAAATATCTAAAATTGTTAAACAGCCAAACAGTTAAAAACTCAATTGAAATGGGAACCTGTTGGGCACTAATTGTGAGCTTTCTTTTGTTTAACTGCCGCTGAAATTATTGCAGTGCTGGTGCTTTGAAAACATGTGTGCTAATGATGAGTTGGCAGTCTGTAAGTGTAAATAAGGGATCCTAGGAATGATATGGCAGTACCAGGGTAATGAATTATCTTACGTTTGGATAACGACAGTTCGGGCGTCGCTAAGTGTTGCTATGACAGAAGTCAACTTCACAAGTTATAAATTGACATACATACATAGATATGTGAGCAAACATATGAATGTATATGTACGTAGATGCAATGTAGATATCGAATCAACTGCGCAGCTCTAACAACTAACTTTCATTCAAGTGACACAAAGGTGCCTTCGAATTATATTCTTGCATGTGCTTTCAATGGCAGATAAGATACGTGTCAGTTTAGGTCTGAATGTGAAAATATGGCTGACATTTCCATTATTACATATAATTATTGCAATGGCCACGTACAACATATGGTTGCATACTCCCACTTTATCGAATTGGTTGCTATTTCCACGAATAAATAGCCACGCCAACGTTAATGGCGGATGTGGGTAATGGACGGCTTGATAGCAATCTACTTTCATTAGTAGTTGTACAAAAAGTCCCTTTGGTGCAGTCTTGTGCTGACATGCACACTTTGCCATGGCCACAAATGCAGTTCTAGCGGACGTTATGGCGTGTCCACTGGTCTATGGGGCTTTGAAAAAAATTATTGCCTGGTCACGATTGTTGTATGAGTTGTTTTTTTGCACGGTTTCTGAATGTTTCGTTGATTTGTTTTTTGAACTAAGTAAAGCTGCCTTATTTTCAATAATAGTGGAGCTTCCGCACATTCAACCGGCACATCAAAACAACATGTTCGTGTAGACTCGTGCACGACAGCACTTCGGCCGTTCCAATAATTTCCCAAAGCTGCAAAGCAGTTGTGGGGGCATGTACACACACCCATGCACACTTGCAGGTACATACGTCAATGTGTGGGCAAGTTTTGTACGAATTCCGAGAAACACGTAAAACCATATGTCATATGATGATGTTGTTATTGTGGTGGCCGTGCCAACTTGCCGCCTATATTTACACACTGCATTTTGATATTTTTCTTCAAAATGTACTGTTTTTCATTAAATAAATGTGAACTATTAAAGTGTGTTGGATACGAGATCGCACCGTGCTGTACATTCTGTACATAGGCAGCTGGGCGATGACATCAAATGCTGGTGATGACTCATCCTATGAACTTTTCAGCTGCACCATCGCTAATGTCTTATATTTGCTATTGCATTCGATTTAGCTGGACAAATTTGATAAGTCTTCACACGCACACCCACACACTTTGAAAATGACAATTTGCAACGGTAAATCAATATAGAGAATAACTTACGTAAACTTCCTCGAATTTGCCACTAGCCGATGTGGCTTTGCTTTGTGTCGAACGCGACGGACGGACGTACTACGCCGGCCGAAAACTACTACGCAATTTGGTGGAAATCCGACGTATCCACCAAAACTAAATTGCAATATATATAACCGACTTTCTCTTGGCACTCGCTGGTGCTATTTACTTAATCTTCGTCTGGGGCCTTGTTGTTTTTTTTCTTGTTGGGGATCTCTCCTCCTTAAGGGATTTTTTTTTTCAACCTTTTTGTGGCAAATTTGTATGATAGCCTTTTAGAACACTTTACACTTTTATTTTGGCTGTACCAGCTGTGAGCACTTTGCCTGATTTTTACATTTACTGCTCGGACTTGTTGAGTGCTCCGAGTACGGCCAATCGAGTTGTTTAACTTCAATCTCACGAATGATTGTCAATGAGTTTTGCTTTGTATTTCACAAGCGCGCCACGCTAACATTCAGCTGTCAGATACTTCGGAATCGTTGTGAAATTCAAAATTGCCCAGCAGTCGCACATTAACTGCTGAAGCTTTTCACTACCCATACATACCTGTATATGTATGTACAAGTCGAAAAACCCCCCAGCACAGTGCAAGAAGAGCTAAGGCATACGATGCCAGCCAGTTGCGATTGCCTTTTCTCGCACGCTAAGCAGGCAATGAACAACAACAGCAATTTCCCTGTTTTGCTGTAGTTGCTGTGCATATATCGCTATATATACGTACATAAAACGATTTCTGTTTGCATTGAAGTGCAAAGAAGAAGATATTACGGCAAAACACGAACGAACATGTGAACACAAAGCAAAATAGCTTTCAGCAGCAACGAAACGAACATTAATTCCTTCACTAACTAAAGTCTCACTAATCTCAATCAACGATTTGTAATTTGCATCATGAAACCCCGATTTGAATTCCGAATAAGCTAACTAATTAACTTGCAATTTTTAACTTCTTCGAAAGCTATTCTGTGTAGGATGCAATAGCCTTAAATTTCTTATGGAAACTTTAGTAGATGTTGCTGGGAGTAAATTTAGTAAGTCATAGAATTTTGAATTATGCTTACATTTCTTATGGAAACTTTAGTAGATGTTGTTGGGAGTAAATTTAGTAAGTTATAGAATTTTGAATTATGCTCAGTCCATGCAATTGAGTATGACCTCTAAAACCACATAGTGTAAGAATCACTGTTGCCATTGTTTGTCTAAAACGATAATACTATCTTCTTAGCAAAATGTCCAGGACAAGTTTTGCTTTCAAAAATGCATTGACGAGTATAACGATAATACTATCTTCTTAGCAAAATGTCCAGGACAAGTTTTGCTTTCAAAAATGCATTGACGAGTATAACAATGAGAAGACACTCTTTTCTGGTATCATGGAATTTTTCTTTCAGTCTTTATACAGTGTTTTCTTGACGAATTCTGCTTTCTGTAATATCTATAATAAAAATTCAACAGAAACATTTACTGACCAAATTGGCTGACTTTTGATTACGAACCTTTGTCGCTCCCTCGTGCTTTTGCAGCAGACAGGCGTATTTTTGGCATAGAAGGTTTGCAATTTTAAGATGCATGCATACTTCGTCAAATCGACAAAGGGGCAAACAAATTTATTGACAAGACAATAATTTGTATATTTGTGCGTTTTCATATTAACCCTGAAGAAGGCGCGCCCCGCATAGTAACATAAATTTTCGCGCGTAAGCATTTTGCTCACATGAGGAATTAGTGTAAATTGAAGCATATTGGAATTGGTACAAATTTTGTTTTTAGTGTATGTTTTAATACTACTAAATAGTGTTGCAAAAGTTTATTTACATATATAGCGAATTCAAGTTAAAACAATATGTTCATTCATTGAACAAAACATTCATAGAAAAGAAAAATTGCATTGATTTAAAAATTGGGTAAGCAAAATGCTACTAATGGGCCTTCTCGAGAGTTAATATTTTTGCAAATTTTATTAGAGTCCGACCGATTAATCGGCATCGGCTAGTATCGGCCCATAAAATTGATATCGGCATCGGCCAAAAAAAGAAGAATCGGCATCGGCGCTTTTTGGCCGTTTTTCGTCGATGGCATATCGGGCTATTTTCCTGCTTTCTTTTTTTTGTTTTAATTTTTTGTACCAACGGGCCCTTATACCCCTTTTCAGTAATGTATTTTCAGATACTGTTTAATATAAACGTTTTCTAGACATTTTTTTTAAAACAAGGTATTCTTGAAAACACAGATTTTCTCAAAATGTCAATGCATTTCGTCTATTAATATGGATATCAGAAAAAATGGCATTTAATTTTACCTTCGTTTTCGATTGATTATTTTTTCCAAATTTATTTTCTGACTTCTTCCCTCTGTACCTGTACACCGGGTCGCAATTTGAGATACAAATTTTAATATAAAAATCGTAATTTAAGGTTGTAGAAGAAACTGAATGTGTAAGCAATATTAACGTCAGTATTTTTGTTTTTCTCTCAGTGGAATAAATGTCATATATTATTTTTTTTGTCCATAAATGAGAAGCCCTGCTGATTTTGAGGATTATATTATCTTCCGTTGAATCTTTCAACAATTGAGCAAACTAAATTGTTCTGGTTATTCAGTTTGGTTTTGATTTTTGTTTATTGCTACAATAAGTAAATATTTTTTCATATTAATAAATAAACATTAACGGAATTCGAGTTTTCCATGTCAATTTCTCCAGTCCTAAGTTTGATAAAAATGATTTCCTTTACTTTTTATCACTTATGTGTCTGTTTGAAGTAGAATTTTCAGAAATATAATTTTCCCAAATAAATTTTCTTGTAGACAATAAGCGTTGTAAATGTAAAGTTCATAATCTATGATTAAAAGTCTAAACAGTTCACTTTCGCTCTACAAGCTCTCTAAGCACAGAAATATTCATTAAAGTTTGCTATGTTCAAAAGAACAAAATAGGAAGAATATTTAAGTTTAATAAGGTTGCAGGTGTAAATAAATAACCTATACCTGTTGATACGTTGTTGGTAGTTGATACAAATGTAATGTTGGTAAAAGTGAGATTGCAATACCATGGCTCCATTAACACAAAGCTCAGCCAACAGGTTTAGCTCCCCTGCCATACCAATCGGCCATACATACATACTTGTACAAACATGAGACAATATAATGGGAAATTTTGTGCGCATGCAAGAAGCTCCCAACGGAGCTTTGCCCCACTACACATGCATTACAAGGAGCTTTGTGCTTGTGGGAATCACCCAAAGCTGTTATGTAAAAAAAAAGTGGCAAATATATCAGTGAATATAATAATGATGGGTATTAGTGTGTAGTACGATGACTCATCTCTTAGGTAGCAAACGATTCAAAGGCTGCAGCGGCCAACATTCGTACAAATCATGTGACATGGGTAATGAATGGTATCAACGATATGCGCTCAAACATTTGTTTTTGTACCTTAGAAATTGGCCTTGAGCGCTCTTCAGACAGCAACAATATAGTATTTTTAGCTATTGTCATGGTATTTTGATCATGTTTGCGGTGCAAAATACGCATTGGCCAAGAAAACGGCGACTACCAGTTTGACCACATTTCTGCGCATCGTCATTAACGAATCTTCTGTTGGGCTAGGCATCCGAAAATTTACTATATGAATAATAGATACATAAATATTGTGGTGAAAACATTGTTTTCTATTTGCGTTTGTCAGCTTTTCAACCAGTCACGCTGACATTGCAAAATTTAAATTTTTTATAAACACTTCTTTGCATTGGGCCTTAAGTTGAGGGGGTTGAGGATTCGAACCTCGATTTTAACAACAAATAAAATACAAATAAAATAATATAAAATACAATATAAAATAAAATAAAAATAATAAATAACGATAACGTTATTTTTTGAACTGAAAACATAACGATACGTCTGAGAGACGTATGCTAGTTTATATTCTTTTAAAAATGTTGTTAGAAGGAATATTGATAATTTTCTTATTGATATCATTTATTTAATAAATTACTGATAACATTAAATGATTTTTGAAGTAAAATAATGTTTGTTTAGTAAAATAAAAATAAAATTAAAATTTACGATTGACGATTGAGAGAGAGAGAGCGAAAAATTCAAAAGGCGTACGTCCCTCAAACGTACCTTATCTAAGCAGGGTTAATAGGTGTGCCCAAGCACCCTACAATTTATGATAAAGCACACAAAAATGATTAAGATGATGATGCTGCCGCCTTCATTGTAATCAAGTAACTGACTACACGGCAACGTTTGAAGTCGACGTCATCTGAAAGTTAATAACTAAAAGGATGTTTGTAAAACTTTTTTCTCAAACATGGAGCACTTTGCCAAATCGAAATATACACATACATATTTAAGAATACTTTTCAAATTTTAGTAATCAGAATTAATTGATTTCCAAATGAATGATGAAACGAGTAACCTCAAACGACTCTATTAAAAGTATTATTACGAATGACTATGTGAATACTTGTACAGTGGTGCTTACGTGGCATACCAATGAATAAAGCGCTGTTAGATCCATGCTTAATCTGAAGGGCAATACAAGTGAAAATCCTTTGCAATGACTACGTCAGCTGTCTAAATTCCAAATGCGGAATACGCAAACACAGTGGATGCAGCTTGGACTAAGCGAACAAT
Organism: Melieria omissa; assembly: GCA_963971225.1. Classification (NCBI taxonomy): domain Eukaryota; kingdom Metazoa; phylum Arthropoda; class Insecta; order Diptera; family Ulidiidae; genus Melieria; species Melieria omissa. The sequence goes on along the minus strand of OZ020267.1, from coordinate 24,852,841 downwards.
GATGGCAAGTCGTTACACAACCTTTGCCGCCAATTGAGTGCGTAGTTGGGATACTTTGACAATTGTTTGAATGCCCAATTCATCAGTTCAATTGCAGTATCCGCCCTTCCATGCATACGTTGGCGGCCGCACCAGAAACAAAGAGTGTTGCCGGTGCTGGCCCATTCCACCTTATTTATAATAGCAGCCGAGGCAATAAAGTTTCTAGAAATTGACGTAGCATCGAAAGCAATGCCAACACAAAAGCTCGCTGCGCTGAGAGCAATCATCGAGCTTACGCTCAGCACGAGACATGCGAACATATTGCAAACTTACCGCACATCATGTAGTCGGCGCACATCATGCAGCAGCGACCCATCGATGACGTCGTCAACACGCGCAAACCAATTGTCTTTCGCATTATTCGAGTGGGCTTATTCTTGTCGAACTTGTTCTTCTTGTTCCACTTTTGCAAAGAGTTAAACTTGGCCAACTGGTGCCAATTGTTCATCGGTGGAAACTGAGTACACCGGCGCTTCAGCAGATGCCCGTGAATGTCGAGCATGAAGTGGTGCGCGTGCTGCGTTGTGTCGCCGCTGCCGGTCGAGTGCTGCCAGTAACACACACAGGTGTAGTTTCGCATGGACACGCGTCGGTGCCGCTTGCAGATGCTGTAATAACAACGGTGTGGACGATGCTGCTGCTGTTGGGGCAGTTGCTGTTGCATAGCACAAATAATCGCGATGCCACGAATTAACGAATGGCCGGCGCGACAAATGCCTGCTGAAGGCTGCGTTTTTTGGTGCACTTTGTTTAGTTTCGGTGAGGTGATTGCTGTTGCTTCAGAGGCAAACACCGCTAACATGTTAAGCAGACACACGCGACTGTTTGTGTGCAGCGTTCGAAACGCACGAAAGTATGCAATGGATTTGGATCGCTTGTCGGACTGTAACTTTTATACTTAATGGTCGCTTACACTTTAACGTTGCTAACGCGAATTGTTGTAGCGGTGCTAATGAGCTGATATCTAGATTCTTAAATCTCAGATACTTCAATCAGCAATCAATAAAACACACAGATCAAAGGACGCGTTAAGTAGCACTTGGCCAGCTTTCGTAACTCTCGTTATTTTCTTTTTAGCTTTTCACTTGCAACAATTTACAGCTCCACAAACGAATATTCGATCGACTTCAATTCATATCAAATCTAGATTGCTATGAAAATGAAATCTTTGTATCGATGTTCACAAGCCAATGAAGCCATTAGGCAGTTGAGAAGGCGGCATCGGTTACCAAGCGTAGGGGTTTAATGGTTGCTTGCCACTTTGCATTAGCTTGCACTCGAGTAATGTGCAATTTCTGCTTCAATTGATTAATTCGGCACTAATTTCTTTCAGTGCAGAAAGCTTCAACTCAAACTTTGATTTTTATTCACTTCTTTGTTTTTTGCACGACCGCGGCTCACGTTGTTCTTTTACGCAAAATTATGCAAATACGATATCATGGATTTCACTACACAGCTGATTTCGGGCTTGCTTTCTGTTCTGCTTCGTACGGTTCGACTCGGAGCGACTTTGGAATTTTCTTCATACGCACACGTTGAGCACAAATCGTTAACTACACACAAGTTCAGCAACGCCAACGGTTGGACTGACAATAGGGTTCGTCGTGGCGTCTCGTGTTGTGTTGAACAGAACTTTGTCTGTCGTCATATCGGCGAATATACTTTTGGCCCCCAGTGCTAACGCGCTTCGCCAGTATTCGTGTGTGGAACAGAGAGCGTTCGATTGGTGTATTTCGCATCTGAGGTCGCTCTGTGCCGCTCTTTGGCTAAGCTGAGTGCATGGTGGTGATAGGTACACGTTGGCTCGCTGCTTGGACGGAAATTCACTTGGCAACTTTGCAATGGGGTGGGGCAGTGACGGGGGCAGTCATGTGCCTTCTGATGGCACATGAAATTTGGCTTACATCATAATTGGAGGCCTGCCTCGTATGCAATTTTCTTAAATTTGTTACAAATTGTGCACAACTGGGGGCGTATCCAGGAGCAATGTTGCATCGTTTGATAAGAATTGAACAAACTAATGATATAAAACTAATTAATTTCAAATAGGCTGGAATATGTCTTATTCATTTGAATTAATTCATTTCATCCCTAGAACTACTCAGAAAATCAATGAAGAAAATCAATGTGTTGTATTGTTATTGACATATACCATGTTTATACGTCGGCCCCAGTCGATTCGCATTGACTCGATACGCTTTCGAGCCAGGTGTTTATACATTGATTTCAGAAGCGAATTGACTGCAAACGGTTTGAAAAGTATGCTTTTATTTTTCGTTTTTCCTATTTTTTTGTTAGCTGTTGGGGGTCCTTGTTACTTGAAAATGCTCAAAAAATTGAGTGGACAAGACCATCAGCTGATTTTCAAGGCACTTTGAAAATGTTAAACCGTTTATACGCATTTTCGAAGCGACTTGAAAATTTAAAGTATGTAATCATTTGAAGATAAGTAATCATTTGAAAAGCGCTTTGACTCGATACGCTTTGAACGTTCAAAGCGGTTTGAAATTGTGTTTATACTACTGTATTGACTCAATGCGTATTGACTGAAAGCGACTTGAGCTGTCGTATAAACGGGGTAACATATTTATTGAATTAATGAATTAAAATATTTTAACTAAAACCCACCACAATTCTTTCAATCTATAAGCTTTTTAGCAGTCTTACACACTGAACATTTTATAAATAGAAATTTTAGCTGTCATGTAAATATCTCCAACGCGAGGTTTCTAACCTCAAAACAAACTTGTTACGAGCACACCCGTTTACTGCTCGCGTATATGCAATGCCAACATTTTTCGAACTGCTCTTATCGCAAGTCTCTTCAACGATGTGCGCACTGGTTGACTTTTGCACATTTTCATGCAACTGAGTGAAATATCAGAGAAGAGTGTATTAGTGAAAAGTTCAGCAGTCACGATCATAAGCCATAAAAAATGCAAAAAGATGAGAGGCTGCTAGGGTTTGCCAACAGTAACGGCCCTTCTAAGCCATAATGACTAATTATTATTTTTTGTATTGCAGTCCCGGTGATAGCAGTGTGTGAGTTAACCATAAAGATCAAGTTCGAGCTCAATTGACTTACACATGCAGAACGTGTGTCCGTCCGTGCAGCTCAACATCCGTAAATTCGCAAAGTACGCATACGAACAATGAACAGCGTTTAAAACGCTCTTCGTTATGTTGCGGCTCGGCACCGTGTCGCGGGTCGTTGCTGTCTTTATATTTTTTGTTTGCTTAACGTTGGCTATGTATTTTCGTCTGGTTCAAAATTTGCAGCAAAAAATACATTACTACAGGAACGTGATGGCTGATGCAAGAGTTTACTTTGTTACATTAGGAAATGGCCTCACCGCCAGCCACTTGGGGCTGTTGCTGGCCGGCGTCTGCTGTTGACAATAGCTGCTTGCTGTTTGGAAGTGAATCTTCCTTGTGATGGGCAACATGGTTGCATCTAGTCCTATCACGAGCGCAAGTCGCAATCAGTAGTAGATTCTGTAAGCAAAACACCATTTAAAAGTACACCACTTGTATTTTGTTATTGTATAATTATTCTTGTGTGTATGTGGTTGTGCGCCCTCGTGGCTCAGCTGGTTAGTACGTTCGTCTGAGGCGATGCTCGGACCAGGTTCGAATCTCCGTCTTAGTCAACGCCAAAACATCAAAACGCAAATTTTCTTTCTGCAGCAAAAAATGACCAATCTCTGAGAATAATGTTGCCTTAAATTTAAATAGCTCCCAACTCGCCGTTCCGAATCGGCATCAAGCTGTAGCTCCCGTCTATCCGTGTACAAATGGTAGGGAAGCGAGGCCTTAGCTTCACTAATGGGTTATCTATTTATGTTTGTGTGTATCTATTATGAAAAAAATTACCAGAAATTAATGCAAGCAGACAAAACATTCATTTATAAGTAAAAATGTTTTCGAGTTTCATCAAAACCAACTTTCTCAAGCAATTTCGTGTAAACCTATATCGCGAATTAACGAGTATGACTTTATTTGGCTAAAAACATCTATTGCAATTTGAATTTCAAGATCAGGGAAGATTTGGTCTCTACACTCTAAAATCAAAAATATAAAGTATATTTTTAAAACTTGTCATAACATAGATACAATAGAAAATTTGAGCCAGTCTCTTTCGCTTCATAAAGTCATTCAGTTACTGTTACAGTTCAGTAACAGCCACAATCAAATCAATAGATTTGTCGCTAAATCGAGTTGTTTGCTATTTGTATATTCTATTTGAATTGAGCTTGATCACGATCTTAGCAATTGCAAGATCATGTGTGTATACAGTAACTTTCGTGTCAGACAACGCAGAAGCGCTCGTTGCTTAACGAGCTAACATCGAAGATAAGAACAAGATTTAACGTTTGCTTTTATGATTTTTGTTTTGTATGCAAATTGGCTAAAGCGCTTTGCTTCTAAACTTCAACGGCGAGTAAGTATGTGGTGAATCATAGGCTCAATACAATCAAAATACCAAATGCTGTGGCTGTACGTGTACTTTCAAATGTTTATCGATTGCTTTCAGCTTAATGTATGTGAGCGTTGAAGGGTTAAGTGCTTGGAGGGTAAGTCACTTTTGGATCATTTTTACGCTGACTTTCTTATTGCTGTGTTTCTATTGTTAGCTTTTCGCTGTCGACGAGTATTGATGTCAATCGCGACGTGAATGAAGATTTTATTGACCAGTCAGACGTCCAGCTGAGCGTTTTCTTACTTCCACACTCAAAGAAAGACTTTCATCTTATGTTCGGGAGATACATTTTTTGTACATAAACAAAAAAATCAGTCAATCAGTCATATTTTTTCCTGATAAATTCAAGCAATTACGAAAGAACCCCAACTTTGGTGCTGAACTAAATACAGTCGTGTCTGGGTATAGTGAACCCCCTATATAGTGAACACCTCGATATAGTGAACACCCAAATTTTGACATCGAGCCTCTAAATAAAAAAAAATTTTTCAAGCAAAAAACAAAAAGTGTATTTTGAGCAAATAAAACGAGTTTTTGAACAAAAATGTTAACCTTGATATAGTGAACAACCTCAATACAGTGAACAGGCCTTGCAATACTTAGATCACTATATCCAAACTCCACTGTATAAAAAAAACAAACGTTTTTCCCAAGAACCAAAGCGGTTTTTCTTTCAGTGCAACACGCTGCACGATGCCGCTTACGCCTGCAGCGTATGTATCCAGTGTGCGGCGTTCAGCCTGGCAAGTTTAATTTTAGCGGAGAATGCCTTCAAAACAAGTATGTGTGTGCTTTGTGTTTGGGCATTGTGGGAAAGCAGAGCAGCTTAAATTGGGTTGAGCGCGAAAACGATTGTGTCAGTGTGGCTGCGGCTCTCGTTGCAGATGGAAAGTACTGTACTATATATAGTTCAGTGATCGCCGTGCCGGCGGTGCTTTCGAGTAAAAGTGTTTTTGTTTGTGAACCGTTGCTTGTTTTTGACATAGTGCTGTTTGTGAAATTGCAGTGTTATCAGTCACGTGCCGTAATGACAAACGTCATTCTGCTAATTGGCGTTCTTACGCTGAGTGCATTAACGCCGCACGTCAGCGGCGATGGCGACGCTGTCAAGAACGTGCTCGTGCTGCTCGCCGACGATGCGGGCTTTGAGATGGGCGCTTATCTGAACAAGTTCTGCCAGACACCCAATCTGGACGCGCTGGCCGAGCGCGGTCTGTTGTTCAACAACGCCTTCACTTCGGTAAGCAGCTGCTCGCCCAGTCGCGCACAGCTGCTCACCGGCCAGGCCAGTCACGCGAGCGGCATGTACGGCCTGCACCAGGGTGTGCATAATTTCAATGTGCTGCCGGGCACAACGTCGCTTCCGAATGTGCTGCGCGAGAAGTCCAATGGCCGCGTGCTGAGCGGCATCATTGGCAAGAAGCACGTTGGCGCCGTCGATAATTTTCGCTTTGACTTCGAGCAGACGGAGGAGCAACACTCCATCAACCAGATTGGTCGCAACATCACCAACATTAAATTGTACACTAGAGAATTTCTGACCAAGGCCAAAGAGGAGGCGCGCCCATTCTTTCTACTCGTCGCCTTCCACGATCCACACCGCTGCGGCCACATAACGCCACAATACGGAGAGTTCTGTGAGCGTTGGGGCTCCGGTGAGAACGGCATGGGTACCATACCGGATTGGAAGCCCATTTATTATGATTGGCGTAATTTAGATGTTCCTGAATATCTGCCAGACACCGACGTGGTGCGACAGGAGCTGGCCGCGCAGTACATGACGATATCGCGGCTTGATCAGGGCGTGGGATTAGTGTTGAAGGAACTCGCGTCGCAGGGCTTCGAACAAGATACACTGGTCATTTACACCTCTGACAATGGGCCGCCATTTCCGGGAGGGCGCACCAATTTCTACGAGCATGGCATACGCGAACCGATGATCATTTCCACGCCGGACACTGAAGCACGACGCCACGAGACCACTGCCGCCCTATCCAGTCTGCTGGACATCTTCCCAACCGTCTTAGATGCATTTCACTATATCGAGCAGAATGCGTCTAGTACCACTGCAGACGGTAGCAAGTCGCTATTGCCGTTGCTCTATAAAGAACCTCAGCCCAATGAAAGTGATGCCGTCTACGGCAGTCAGAACTTTCACGAAGTGACGATGGCGTTCCCCATGCGAATGATACGCACCAGACGCTACAAGCTGATACACAACCTAAACTTCTGGTCATACTTTCCCATTGATCAGGACTTGTACACATCCCCCACGTTCCAGCAGTTGCTGAACGCCACCATTGCCAAGCAGCCGCTGCCGTGGTACAAGTCTCTGCTGTCCTACTATCAGCGCCCCGAATGGGAGCTGTACGACATTAAGGCCGACGTGCTGGAGCGCTACAATCTGGCCAACAAAGTCAAGCACAGAGCTATTTTCGAGCAGCTGCGAGAACGGCTGCACAAGTGGCAAGTGGACACCAACGATCCGTGGCGGTGCGCGCCGCACGCCGTTTTGGAATCACAGGGCGCATTCAAGCAAAATCCGGTCTGTTTGACGTTGGGCCATGAGGCGCTGCACTCACCGCTCACACGCTTCGAGCAATACGTGCTCTAATGATTTGTACTCACATGAAATTATATTACGTACTATATTTAAGACTGTCGATTCGAATTTCAATGTTTAAACTTTTTTACATTTAATAAATACTTGTACATTTTGTTCAGTGTATGATGAATGTTTCTATTGCATTTCACACTTTAGTCACCAAACGCTTCACAAATGTCTATTAAGTGTGACTCCTAAAAGTATGCAAGATTAGCTTACTTCTTTAGCGCTTTTATTAGTGGTGGCCGTCCAACAAAACCATAGTGTTAAGGTGGAATGTTAAAGAAAAAGAACTTCATCAAAACTTCGCCGTTTGAAATTGAAAGAATCGTTAAAAACATCGGAATCCTTTGGGTTGAAAGGCGTGTATTCACACAAAAACGGGTCGTTCAGAATTAAAGGACCACTGGACCGAAGATCGCTGTCAGTTAACACATTTGACACATCGGCATTGAAAATTCCATTCGAAAGCGCTGCACTCCAGTCGACGAACGGTGTGGCGGCAATGTCCGCAAGAGCATCGGCACGGCGCAGTGAAGGCGCCGAGAACGGTGAAGATGTCAGCAAATTGGGCAGTTCGAATTTTCTGACTGTGGCGGGCCAGCGAGGATAGCCAGCAGCGAGGTAATATGTGGGTGTCGGCGCTGGGTCCTGTAGGTGAAAATCACTTGAGCGCATGCGCAGCGCGTTGTGGGGGCGTTTATGCGGATGACTGTTGCCTTTTCTGGGTAACTTGTAGGGCACTGCAACAGACAAACTAGATTACAATAGTCCAACAAAGCAAACTTGTGGCGGCCTTACCAGTTCGAAAAGTAGCCGAGATGTGTGGCGAAGTAGTAAACGGCTTCTTCTGCAAGTGCGCGTGCCACTTTTTTATGGCGCTAGACTCCGTTTTTTGGCATAAGCACAATAAAACCACAACCCATAAGAGAAGCGCAACGATATATTTTGTCCGAACCATAACGAAGAAGTTTGGTTTTCGAGATTCGCTACTTTTAACACTTATTGCAAGTAAATATGTTTGTCCTTATTTTTTCAAGCAAAAAGTTGTAGTTTGTTAAAAAACAAATGCTGGTATGTATTTCAAATCACGTGCGCTTTGAAGAGACGGCCAAGTGCAATTAATTTTATTGCCTGCCTCAAAGTCACTTCACACCTTCCAGCGAACTGTAATCCACCAGCAGCTGACTCCGCTGGTGAGCGTCTCCCACCTTTGGCTAAATTGTTGCCAACAATTACAGAGCGAGGCGGCGCTTTCATTTGCAAATTCAAAACACAATCCCTATGCTGCCAACAAATAATTAGACTGCGTGCCAAAGAAACAAGTAACTTACCAGCGCCTGAGCAGTTGATTGATTTAACATACGAATTTCAATCGCACCCCCTCTTCCCCTGTAACTAAACGATCGTTTAGTTTCGTTTTGAAAAATAATAATGAAAGTGAAATATTTACAGTGTTCAATAATTTTTACGTTTTAATGGAAGCTCACAGAATTGCAACAGAAATCACTAATCGCAACTTAAATGGATTGATTCAGTCTGTGATTCTTAAGTGTTGCTATTTTCCTTTCTTTGTCACTTTTTCCAAATTTTGTTATTACCAGACATTTTAATATGCCAACAACAACGCTGAAGAGATACTATTTTATATGAATTTGAACAAAATCGTACAATATCTTAAAATTTTTTACTAAGGTCTAAAGTCGTTTCTGCTTTATTCAATCGTCAAAACTTAATTGTAAAATACTTTCAGTAATATGCGGTGTGTGCCAATCCCAGTGCCCTTTGCACCTCTCAGTAGTAGCCGGAGTCTGTGTACAGCGAATTGAAATTGTTCGGCAGGATGTAGATGTCGTCGGGTCGGCCATTGAAGACAAAGGGCCGCTTAAGCAGAGTCATTTTGGAGTCCTGGTGCGGCGGCGGTGGTGGCGGCGCCGAAATGCCGTACGGTGCTTGCGGCAAGTAGTTGCTGGCCGGTCGGTAGGGATTCGTGGCCGGTGAGGGCCGTGCCCCGAATCCGCTGCCCTCGCCAAAGTGTAGCGCACCATGAAGGTCCGTCGGCGCGCTGCCTATCTGATAGATGGCCGAGGGTTTGCCGTTCGCCACGAAGCTCATGGGCAGATTGAAGACTGGACTGAATGTAGAGAAGGCAGGCAGTGCCGGGTACGGTTGCATAGAAGCAAGGCTGGGCGTGTATGCAGGAGCTGGCGGTGCAGCGCTATAGCTGAGGCTGGGCAGAAACATGTACGGCATTGGCGGCAGGCGCACATAGTAAATCGGCGAGTTGCGTCCGTAGGCGCCGTTCGCAGCAGCACTGGTTGGACGGCGCCCGCTGGCCGCACGCGACATGGACTCGTCCATTTCGTTCGTGGAACCGCCAAAGGCAGCATTGTAGAACATGTCGGGCGCCACGTAGACCGGATAAGGAACGAAGATGGGTTGCGCAAAGCTAATGAGCGGCATATACTTGGGCGTGTGCAGCGCCGGCAGACTCGCTTCGTAGGGAAACGCCGACAGTATGCTCGGGACGGCCGTGGGCGACTGCGCGGGTACAGACTGTGCTGCCATGTATGGATTCCATGCGGGTAGACGTGACTCGTGTTTGAAGTCGTTAAAAAATTGAAATGGATCGCTGAGTTCCTCCTCGTTGTGATCGCTCTTGATGATTTCGTGCATGCTGGGCTCTTTTTCGTGCACGTACTGTGCGCTCTGAGCTACGCTGGGTGGCAAATGCGAGGGTTGTTGTTGCTGGTGTTGGTGTTGGTGCGAATGAGGATGTGGATGCTGAAGAGGTGGTTGGTGGGCGCTCTGGTGCTGCTGCTGGGCGGATGCTGCCTGCACGCCTTTTTGTTGTGGCATGTTTGCGCCGGCAACTAACGAACTCTTCCAGTCCAGCAGCAGTAACAGCAACAAAAAGTGGGTGCACAATACTGTTTTTACCAACATTCTGATCGCGTTTGAAACTCGCGCAAGGCTGAAATGCAAAAAGTGCAGTGTGGAATTAGTGAACGTGAATCGATAATTACATAAACAATTCACTTTCCCACTGCCTATCAAATATACAAAATTTGTTAGAAAAGGACCCAATCGTTACAAATGCTTCAACCACTTTAAAAATAGACACAGACATGGCCAGAGGCCGTGCAGCAGATTAAAATGTCAAATGAGCAAAAGCAGCCTTCATACTTTGCTCCACATCAGGGACTTCATAATAATCTGTGAGTATGGTGACCTGCCCAAAGCTTATATGCGGCCCGAGGCAAATCACCAGAGTGCCGCCTCTAATTTTTTTTTAATTTCTTATGAAAATTATTAACCACATGTGATCAAAATCACAAATGGTAGTATGTTGCATTAAAAAAAAGAAGTAGCTAAAATAAATTAAATATTTATATACTTTAAACAAACTGACTTAGAGAAAGTTACATATAATTTAAAATGCGTATAGAAATTATTTCATGATATGGAAGTATGCAAAAAAATTTGCCGCCCCTCCCAATATGCCGCCCTAGGCATTTGCCTCAGAAGCCTCGTGCTTTGACCGCCACCGCTTATGTATTTCAAATACTTACATACATATATGTAAGTACTCAGGTTTGGTTATGTAAGGTTAGGTTGAGTGGCTGTCTTTGAAGGACGCGCACTTAGGCCTGCAAATTCAGTTCATCAACGAACACAAATCTATTTGTCCAACAACAATAACCTGCCACGCGATGATAACACTGCCGCTCATTGCGAGCGAGCACATTGTCGCTTATGAAATCTGTTCGCATAAATGTTGTACGCATGCCAGCCGTCTTAGTTTCGAACAGAATACAAACGTACCGCATATCTGTCCCGATTTGTTTGCCTCAGTAGCCCACATGCGCTTGTTGCATAATAACAGTACCAGCCAGCAACAACAACAGCAGGAAGAAAAATAAGTAGAACAACAACTGGAGCCAAACCAGAGAGATAGCAACCACGCTCACTTGTTCGAGGGGTGGGGAACAAGCGGCCACAAACAGCCGCATGCAAATGCGCCATTGCGCTGCAAATCGATGAGGCAATGGCAGCGAATTGATTTGCAGCGCGTACGATTTTCGACAGCGCACAGTCGGCTGCTGTGGCTGCAGCTGGGAACTAGCGCCACAGGTTCCAAGTGCAATCAATCGAACGCATCAAGAACCCGCAAATACGGTGCTTTAACCGCTCCATAAACTACTGCGGCCCACAGATACATAGAACCGTATTTATACTCGTATGTACGTAACCGTGTAAATGCAGTGGCTTTGTGTTTGCACGTGAGTTGAGTCTGCTATTCGCTTTTTTCTTGGGGCGCTGGCCGACGCATTGTCTGCCGTCCCAATGTCGCACAGTTTTCATTCAGACTTTCTGCATTTTTACTACTGAGTGCCGATTAGTGCGTTGCTTAGTTGCTGTCTGTTTTGTTGCTGGCTTTGTTTTGGTTGCTTCTCCTGCGTTGGCACCTGTTGTAACGGTGTTTCTATCTATTGGCGGTTGCGCTGCGGCGCCAACAATTTGTCAGCTGTCTCATTACTCACTTTTCTTTCTTGTCTCATTTCAGTTCAACGTCCGTTGGCCACTGACTCGCCGCACGGCTGACGTGTGTGGGCTGTCATGGGAGCGTTCAAGGAAAAAGTGAAAATCGTCTTATGCAATGCCACCGGTTGCATGTGTGGCAAGAATGCTGTTTCTTTTGGTTATCGCGTTTTGTGATTCAACAACGGCTTGAGAGCGCGACTTAATTGTGTGGCTGCAAGTGGCTGTAATTGCAATTTCTACCTTTTAATTGCAAGTTACTAATGAAGTTAGGCGCGCCAGGCATTCACGCGAACTCTCAAAGTTTACCCTTTCGATGAGTCGCGGAGTTCTATAAGTAATTGCAGAAGTTTGCTTTGTTGTTGGAATGAGAATTATCTACAGTATAAAAGTGTTTAGCATAATTATTTTAAACACATAGTATTTTTTAAGTATTACGTTATGTGAATAGTAATCTGAATGATATGTTTAATTTGTGATCTACCGCCACTACACTGTCCTATAATATACTAGCAGGGCTTTGCACGCAAGTTTGAAGTCAAGATTCTTCATGCAACACTGTATGGGCGGTACCATGCCTCTTTTATGCAATACAGAACCCATTCTTCCAGTCGAAGGGTGCGACCCAGTTTCATTGATGTGCTACTTACAGTTCCAAATCCCATGTATCACATGTTGGAAAAAACAGTGTTGCATACACATTTCAAATGGATGGAATTTTTGGTGTAACAACGGGGCCACGGAACAATAGGCCTAAGTGTGTCTCATACAGAGGCAGCCACTACAACCAACCAACAGTTCTAAAGTTAGGCGGAAAATTTGAGTCACAAAAATGTGTCACTCCCCTTGTCAAGGCCCATAAAATTTTACTAATATAATGACACATCTATGGGACGACGGTACACAAAATTCCAATGCTGTCCGACTTATACAGTGCGTTTCAAAAATAAGTGTTGCTTATAAAACTTACAAAAGAAGGTATAGTAATGAATTATATATATTTTCTGAAGGGCTGTGCAAATATCTTTTTCGCATTATTATCAAAACTTTATCCAGTCTCCGTTGTTGTCAGTAATAGTTTGGCATCTTTTGTTACAATTTAAGCTTATTTTTGAGTGTACTCCAAAGAAACCCCTCTTGAAATCCGTTTTAATGCCAAAATGAGCTGTTTCGTTGTTGATATTCTTTTTCGTCTAAGCTTTGGCTTCGTTAAGGACCAAACATTTTCGATTAGGTTTGCATCTGGACTTTGAGATGGCCAATTCAATGTTTCCACCCCAAATTTTCTCAATCCCATTTCAGACGATTTTCCACATGTTTTTACCCAATAGCGATTTCGACATGGTACTTCTATGAGGAATGCCCGATTTCAGAAGCCTGCGTCGGATAGTGGCCGTTGATACTTCGACTCCCTTCTGCGACAATGTTTCCTTCGCTTGCTTCAGGCTAAGAGTTGGAGTGTTATCAAACATCCGGACTACCGCCTTATATGAGTGGTTCTTTTCCTGTCCCTCCGTGGTTCGTCCTCAACATTTCCGAACTCTATAAATCGACTGATCCACTTCATCATAAATGCAACTGATGTTTTCGTGTAGTTTGCGACTTGTGGAGGCTTCAATTTTGGACCCTTTGGTGGGTTTACCAAAAACACTTTATTACTTCGAAACGCTTCAAAAATATAGCACTCATTTTTAATTCTTGATCTTTCGGCAAAAACTTGTATCCAACTAAGAAAACAGAAACACACGGGAAAATCGGTATTTTAATATAGAAGATGATATGATAAAACCATGGCAAACTTCTACGGTTAAAAAGATATGGCCAACACTTATTTTTGAAACGCACTGTAGTTCCGAAGATATTCCACCTGTCGGGTTTTATTCGCACTATGTGTTGTACCGAGACTTAGTCAAGGCGAACATTTCGTGAAAAATTCAGCCTTCAATCGGCCGTCTAGCTTTTAAGTTTAAGTGTCGTGTGACCAACAAACAAACAAACATACATTAATTTTTAGATGTAGATTCATATATACATATATATGTACATGTATAGGGTAAATTTTAGATTAAATTTTAATTTTAATACAAAATTTTCTACCATGAAAAATGCTTGAGTGTAATCCCAAATAAGAAGATGAGAAGATGGCTAAAAGTGTGGGTATTGTCAAAAAAAAAATTTTAACAGAAGTAAATGTTGCCGAAACTCGAGAAAATTAAGTAAGGCTGAATAAATGTAAACATTTTACACTTTATACTTTACATTGTAAAGAATGTTAGTTCAAGTACACCAAAACTCCTTTTTCATATGAAAACTGTTCTTCTCTAGGAGCTCTGAAATTTTTGAATGCGTTATACTACATTTGTAAGCAAATAATTGTGGCCTTAAATAAACATTGTTTTGTTTAATCTGAATATTATTAAATCAAATAAAATAAATTAATATTATTCGTTAGCTTTTTTCTTCTTTTAGATGAGTACTAAGTAAAATATGGTCTTTCAAAACAATTAACTTTTTATTAATAACACTAACATTTACATATCTGTGGTCAAAAGCAATAACCGCTTAAGTCGACTTAAGAAGAAATTGAGTTATGGATGCCACCACGTTCCCTTGACTGTGCTCTACGTTTGTGTAAAATCGGGGAGTTTGTAACTTTAAAATAAAAGAAGTTATTAATAAAAACCTATTCGCATTCCCATAACGAACACACTACGCGCTAAAACTTTAAAGCGAGATTGCTCGAAACAGTAATTTTCGACTTAGGCGGTTATTGCTTTTGACCACAGATATTATGACAGAGCTTTAAGCTAAACACGATGCACTGTATTACTACAACAAAGTTCAGCGCCTAAAATGGACTGATCGTATTGTGAGAATAGAGCCAATCATATCGCACACGCACTACAAAAGTGACACAACTCAAAATTTTTCATTTTCGGGTTTATGTGTTAATACTGTGCACAATGCATAAATCTAGCAATCAGCAAAAGCTCACTATATTTTGTTGTTTTTAACTGTTGCAAAAATACAGTTAGGTATCTCTTCATGTCAGGAGTTTGATGCTTTTTGATCGCTGCAGCTCAATGCAAAAGAGTCCTAACTCAAATTGTGTCACTTTTGACGTAATAAATTTTTGTTAATGTTAATTTTAAGCAAAATTCTAACAATTTTTGTATATATTTTTAATCATTAAAATCAATTATGAATTTTCAAAATTTTTCTTTAAACTTTTTAACTGTCAGTTATAATTATTAAATTCAGAAAAAGTGGCATAACTTGAAATAGTTTCGTAATTATTGAATTAAAATATCATCAAAACAGTCACAACCCAAAATTTTGGATTTTCTAGTGTAAAATAAAAAAAAAAATCTTGTAAAAAAATGTTTATTTAGCTCAAAAACAGTTCAGTTTGCGTTTCCTGAAAAATCAATCATTTTGAGTTGTGTCACTTTTGTTGTGCGTGTGCGATATGAGCAAATCAGCCTTGGATAATGGATCCTTCGAAAAGGAATTGGATTAATGCAATAAATGATTAAAATTTCGGAGGATCTCAGCAATGCAGTGCAATTCATGATCACTTATTTTATATTCACGAGAAAAAATATGTTAATGCTTTTAATGCAAAAACGTTCGTCAGTCACATAATTTTCTTTTAAGTGAACTGGTTCAATTTCTCCAAAATTATATCGATTTTTTTTTTTGGTAACATTCAATGAACGCAAATCTATTCAACACACTCCAAACATCTGAAGTTATTACACCCTTCGTTTGCAAGATTCAGTCCAAGTTGAATTTCAGTTTCACATGGAATATTTAAATGTAAACACATAAATTGTCTCACTTTTAAGCGGCAACGAAGTCAAGTATTCAAAATTCTCCTGAGTAGTGAATTTTAATTCTAAGCCGTGCTCGCGTACCAGCCAAAGACTTCTGCGCACCACAACTGACGAAATTGAAGTAACTTGAAATTGGCCATGTGATAATTCTTTATATGGACGGTAAAAACTAAGCAACGATGCGCTTGCGCGAAGCTGCTCAGTCGCTGGAGCGCCTGAATTGCTCGAATGGCCAGAATCGTTGGCACCACAGTAAACGCGGCGCGCACATACGAAGAAGTCGACAATTTGTATCGCAATGGCACATTGCTGATATGCATGTAGATACGCTTACACACATCAGAATATGCAGAAACATACATACATACACGCACATCTTCTCTGACCGCCTTACTCTTGCGAATGCTAACCGTAAGCTGGAACGCATGCGCGAAAGTGCAACCACATTGAATGAGATTTTTGGGACAATGTTATTTAAAAATGTTGTTGTTTATTGCCGAATCTAATTGCTGTACAAGTACAAGTACTATTTCTAGTAAGAGAAAGAAATCGTAAGTTGGATCGATAGCAGAGATAAGTGCATCCTTCTGCCATCACCATAGGTCCAACGCAGTCCTTGCACAACATAGAATGACTTTAACCGATACTCAAGGATGCATGGAATGCTTAGCCTTTAGATTAGATGCAGCTTGTTTCAGCGAAGTTTCAAAGTGCTAAGTTTCAAAGGAATCAAAAAGCTTACTGGCCTAGTCTAGTTGTCTTAAAGTACTTTGAGTAAAATTATAAATTCTCGATCCATATGCCAATGGCCAATGGTTCGAACAAGTAATCTTTCCATTTTTCTTTCAAATTGCTATATTGTTGGCAGGGAGTGTTGTCGCCAAAAATGGTCTTCACCTGCCAGATGAGCAGTTTTGCAAACTCTCAATAGGGATCTCGATGGCAGCATGAAAAGTAAGGCAGAAGCGAGGTGGAACAACTTAGCTATCTGCGATAAGGCAAGAACCATGCAGAAACCATAGGACAAGAGAGACGCTAGATTTGTGTTAGCGCTCCGAAGGATGGACTCCAGAACCATCACGCGTGCTGACAGGACACTGTTTAACGGCAGCTAATGCGCACAAGATGGGCCTAACATGGACAAAGCGTCATAAAAACTCTGGAATACATTGCATATCTGAGAGCCCTGTATTTCCCTGGGTTGGGCGAGGTCCATAAGCGCGATCTGAAATCATTGTTTCAATTCGGTGAACAAGCAAAAAACTTCAACTGATACCGCAAGACACCCAACAGGGTCCTAACCTGTGTTTTAGTGCGTCGAATAGAAAAGCGAATGTGGTCAGTAGTTTCTAGATAAAAGCCACGGCATCCACTTAATTGTTAATTGCTAATTGTTGGAAGAAAAATTAAAAATATATGTATGCAACTAAAAACAGGTTGAAGGGAAATAAGCTTGACGAATTAAAATAATTGATTTACAATGTTGGCCGAAATACACACACACACACGAACGAAAAGTGCAACAGTGGCAATAATTGCCAATAGTAATAATGAACATGAAAGAAGTTGCAGTAAAGACTCCGCTATGAGATTTATATACATACTAGTGACTGCAATCCCAGGATCCCCATCCTGGACAATTTCAAACATAAAAATTGCTGAATTTTGCTTTTACTATAAGTTTCAATTAATAACACTGATCAACAGCAAAATGGCTTTTCTGGGTTTGACATCAGTTCTAGGGTAATTAGGTACCGCTGATTTCGAATCCGCAAGCCGTTTTTAAAACTTAGTTTCCAATTTCGCAAAAAATGGGAGTGTCACTTTTTCGGATTTTCCCTGACTTTTTTCACGTTTGGGATTGTAACTTCTAAACCAATAAACCGGTTGACATGATTTTCACTTTGTGGCATTTACAACACCTCACGGCTTCTTTTCCAATGTAATTTATTTTTATAAGTTTTACGATTTCGCGGTAATGAAATGAAATGAAAGCGGAAACATCAAATAATACAACACAGCCAAATTATTTGGCGTGGTTCCCATTCTTATCGAAATAATAGTAAAAATGTGCCATCGTGATTTTCATCACTTTTCATACTTTTTCCTTAAAAAAAAAAATAAATTCTGGGAATTAGGGTTAATGATTTTTATTGTTATTTTTATTGTTATTTGACATGAATATTTTGTATGTAATATAATCAACCCCGAAAAATCTCGGGATTGCGATTTCAGTGCCGAAATCACGCGGTTGTAAAACTGATCCGGGATTGCAATCCCTAATACATGCAAATGTATGTACTAGGGATCGCAATTTTTTGCCATTTTGCGATCCCGGGATTTTCGGGATTTTTTAAATAAACAATTTTCCCAAATTGCATAAATACTTGTTTATAATATATTTACCATAAAAATGGGCACAGTTTAATCACATTTGGGGTAGTTTTAAGATTTTTGATATTAAATTTAATCACATTTTGTTAAAAGTTTTTCATGTAACATTTAACTTCAGTTTGATAACATTTTGTTTTATCCAAAAATGACACTTAAACATAACTTATTGATTTGGAACAGATGTATCAGAAAGTGCGCATATCTATGCATGTTTGATAAAAAAATAAAAAAGTTAATTTGTTTGTACTTTTAGTTTTACTTCGATTATTTCGATAAAAAACTTAAGCGTTTGGATTAACTATAAACAGAGATCTTTAAAATACAAAGGCATTAAGTGTTTTGTCCTCTAATCTAGAGCGAAATTTATTGCAAATAAACCCTGCTGAAGAGAAACATCCTTCAGATTCAACACTTGTTGGTTGAATGCTTACTAAATAAT
Source organism: Melieria omissa (assembly GCA_963971225.1). Classification (NCBI taxonomy): domain Eukaryota; kingdom Metazoa; phylum Arthropoda; class Insecta; order Diptera; family Ulidiidae; genus Melieria; species Melieria omissa. Next base: position 24,834,503 of record OZ020267.1, on the reverse strand, counting down.
CATAAGTCTTTTGCAAAAGACGCCGTCTATCCCCTCCCTCCTCCCTCAAATAAAGAATTGGGTTTTTGTGCCTTTAAATTTATTTCATTTGAACTTTGAAGCATCTTTTGCAATCCCGAAAATCCCGGGATTAAAGGATTTGAATGCCGGGATTTTCGGGACTGGAAAAAGTCCGGGATCCGGATTGCGATGCCTAGTATGTACATATGTCGGCACTATTAGATACTTCGCGTGCCCACAATCCTCCTCATGTGTTCTCCTTTTAAAATGGAACGATAATTGTGGGAACTGTTAAGGGTTAACTGCTGATTGCTGACGCACCATAAACTTTACGAGTATTGCTCTAAATTTTAGGTAATAAAAAGTGCGCTGCAATTCGCAGACCGACCAACAAACCGATAGAAGCCCACAAACGTAACAGCGGATGTTTCATTGCGGAATTGAAAGTAGTTACAAGTCTGTTGGGCGCATGCATGCGATCGCGGGGATCAAAAAGCATTTTTATTCCTTTCAGCTATTGTTTTCACTAGTTCGCTTCCTCGAACTTGCTGATTTGCATGAGTAATACTACAGAGCTAAATGTAATTTAGCGCTCAGCTATTACAAACAATGTTAGGTTAGGTTAGTTTAAAACCTCAATGTTAAAGCCCAAAGATTGAATAAAGGTATATTGGGAGCGTACATGCGCTGTGCTCATTGCAATTGCCATCTGCCATTTCCGATCTCAGTTGGAATATCACAATCAAACTACTATATCGAAAAAATCGAAGAATCGAATCGCGCGAGCACACCCACTGCCAATTTTTCTTAATTTAACTTCCATTCGTTAGTTGTTGTGTGCATACTTGCGACGTCAACAATCTTGCATACGTCATTCACTGCAATTAGTGGTGGAATGTCCTTGTCGTTGTCTTTGTCCACGTGCACGTTGCTCGCCGCTATGCTTAGGTGCCATTCTGTCGTCGGTGTCGTCCATTTGGCGGCTCCACCGCAACATGCGACTAACAGAGCGCGCGTACAAATGAAAAATTGTCCACTACGCTACAAGTCGCAGTGTTGCTCCACGTTCTCAACTGTTCAGTAGGGCGAAGTGAGCGCATAATGAACGTCTTAAGGGGGACTTACACCTTGTAGGGCGTTTTTTAACCGTATATTCAAAAATTTACTGTGGGAAGACGGAAAAAGATATCGTAACGAAACTTTTTGCATTTTATGAGATCTTTATTGAATATTACACACAATTTTTTTCAGATTTTAGCGTTGACATGGCAGGTATGTAAGTGGCATTGACAGTGCCCCTGTCAAAACTGAAGGGTAAAACGGTGTACACGATTGCGTCTGTCCTGGTGATCTGAAATCAAAAATTGAATAGCCGTTGTAATCGTTGTTACTTCGGCAAGGTCCCGATCGTTCACTTTTTTAAAATTTCAATTTTTCGGAAAATGGCGCATATTTTTAGAAAAATATCAATTTTTTCCCACGTTTTTCGTTCTGTTTTGAGCTGTCAAAAATCAGAAAATTAAAATTTCGAAAAAGTGAACGATCGGGACCTTGCCAAGTGTTTTATGAAAAAAATAAAAAAAAGTAAGCCGATAAGTTAATTTGTTCTCTCGTAATCGTGTACACCAGTTTGAAAAATTCAAGTTTTTGAGAAACGCGTTCAAAGCGCTGGGGCGATGCGGAAACGCGCAAACCGGACGTGAATTTCTATTTTTTTAAGGGCCTTACTCTCGAAATAGAGACAAACCGTTTTACAGGATCATTTTTAAGACTATTAACATCAATAAAATGTAAAAACAAAAAAATCGATTTTTTTAATGTAACAAGGTGTAAGTCCCCCTTAACATTTTACTTAACTCGAAATGTGTACAGAATTCATGACGGATGCAGTAACAATTGAACTTTGATTAAAGTCATGATTACTTTTACGCGAAAAAGCGTACACCTTTCAATTTGATGTGTTGCTGTGATGGGCTCAATAGGTTTTTTTTTTTGTTTAGCAAAATATCACACATACAAGTACAAACGTCAAATATTTATGGTCACAGCAACGCATCGATTTGTGGCTAATGTTATGGGAAACGAGCACAAGCAATAACAACAACTGTGTACTGTGAATCTGGAAATGAAAACGGGTCAACAGAAACACGAATTCAAGTGCACTGGACTACTTGAAGCCAGAAATTGGCGTAAATGATTTTTTAAAAATCTTCTTTAGCGTTGAGTAAAAGTCGGAATCACTGCAAGAAAATGACGACGATGGGTAAAAAGTGAGAGGCATAAGCCACACTTAAAAAGTATCAATTTGTTTGCTCTTTACAAGTACACACTGCAACCAATTGATAGCAGGTACTTAAGTTCTTATTGGTAGATATATATGTACGTACAGGGTGGCGCAAAAGTCATCACTTTATTGACAGATGCTATAATTTTTTTGAATTTAAGTATTTATTTCTTATGGCGAATATAAAATAATTAAAAGTGTACATAGCATTAACATGGGAGTTTTCCACCAAAATCCGGTGTCTGCTGTTTTCACTACTTCTTAATTTCCACTAAACTCCACTAATCACTAAATTTACTGCGTTATATGTTGTCTACACATAGACACTAAATTGCACTAAATTTTATAGCTAATTTTACTCTTCACTACTACTTAACACATTAAGTAATATGTGAATATTTTTCCACTTATCACTAACTTTATTTTGTGGTAGTGAAAATCATGGTGCACTAAAAAATTAGTGCGAAACTCCCAAAACTGCCTGCACTAGTATTACTTTCCTTTCTACTTTTAATGTCTCAATTCCAAGCAGTAAATAAATAATACAATAATTTTATGCAGACTAATATAAAAATAATTGAAAAAATAATAAACCCCCAAAAAGTTACTTATCTGTTTGGTTTTGTTCGAATACTTACTATACTACTACTTATTTACAGTAATTCTTTTCGAAAATTAGATTAATTTAGATTAATTAATTAATTAGATAAGATTAGTAAAAAATTGTGAACGGTATACGATTACTTATATGTAATATTAAGGATTCACTACTTTGAACAGCATTAGCGGCTAAACTAATACTATCACATTTGCAGCTCAATGAAAAGCAACGAATTCATAGCTTATTCTTGGTCATCAGAGTATGAAATCGAAATATTGAATGTTGTCCGCAGCACCGGAACTCAAACGAAAACTCGACTTGAACTATCGATTGTAGCAAAATATCGCCAACAAACTCAAGTTTGCCGAATAATTCTTAAAATGCTCAAATAATTCAATTAATTGAAATTGCAACTTAATCGCTCGGTCCCTTGCTCGCTATTAATAACCCAAGCACGTACACCGATATGTAACAAGTTGATACCAAATGCAGTCATTTAGAAATTAGATACTTCAGTCTGTAGAGTCAAATGTTTAGCGACATTTTCGAGCGCGCCGAGAAGGTTGAAAATGTTTTCGCAACATGCCAACTTGTGCGACTTGGTGAAAGGGTTTACTGTCGATGTCTCGGCAACAAGACGAGGTGGCCGAGTGGTTAAGGCGTTGGACTGCTAATCCAATGTGCTCTGCACGCGTGGGTTCGAATCCCATCCTCGTCGGTTAGCTTTTTATATAAATAACATTCACAACTCACAGAATGCCTAAATTAAATAAAAAACATTTGTAGAACTTTATTTACTTACTATTGCGGCATTGCAAGAACAACCACCAGAATTATAACCCAAAATGGTGGGATCGATCGAGCAGAGTTAATAATAATAATATGCATGCGTGACATATTTAGTTGTAAAGAGGGGGAAGACGAGTGGCGTGTGCGTTTGTGGCGACCAATGAAAGGTTTTGACTAGACTTCATGCGACCATGTCACAGTTGTGTAGTTCTGTTCAATTGTGCGCTAAGTTTAACTGCATAAAACTTTTTTTCTATTAAGCTTTAGTTTTTTAATGTACATTGCTTTTCGCTTAAACGCCGTTAAAAACGATTTTCCGCCTAAAACGAACCAATTTCAAAAGTATTATTATTACGGACCCCGTTTAAGCGAACTTTCGGTTAAAACGAACCATTTTGCCCGGTCCCTCGAAGTTCGCTTTAAGCGAAAAGTACTGTAATTTTAAAATTAGAGCCTGTAATAGCCGAATATGCCAACTCACTAAAATGATAATTAATTTTTCTTTTACCAAAATTAAAATATTTTGGCAAATATAATATTTGGCAAATATGAAACAAAAATATAAAAGGAAAAAAATAAAAAAAGAGAATCGACGAGGATGGGATTCGAACCCACGCGTGCAGAGCACATTGGATTAGCAGTCCAACGCCTTAACCACTCGGCCACCTCGTCACTGCTGCGGTCATGCGCTTATTGCTCACTTCTACCCCTGCACTGCCTTATCAATGCATGGTCGGTAAATAGGTGCACTGGCAGATAATATAGCAGCTGACTATTTACTTGCTCTAATTGCCGAGTCGCATCAAATGTGCAAATACGAGTACGTCAGCTAAATTATGAACAATCGCACAAGTCGTCAATAAGGAATGAAGAAACTTTTATTCATCTTTTTCTTAACTCGTAAAATCGCTAACTGGAAATTGCATTAGAATACGCGGAAACTTGCAAAAATTCCGCTATATCAATGACAGAACATTTATCAAGTTGTTGTTGTTGTTGATAATACCTTACACTGAGGTGTCAGGTCATATTAATTTTGGCATGGAACATATGAAGAATTAAGTTTGTTTGAATTCCTGTGCCTAAGAGGAGAGTTTTGTAGACGTTTGGCATATTCTGCTTAGAGGGCACCGCCGAAAGGAAGATTGTGGAACCTGGGTGTAGCGTCACTTTGTACTTGGGCTATAACGCATTAACTAACAGATCCATGGCAATCGCCATTTTAGCATAGCCATCAATAAATACATTTTTTCATGTATTCGAAACACTTGTTTTCTTGAATTTTTTGGAAATACATACAGTCGTGAGTGGGTATAGTGAACATCTGATAAAGTGAACACCCAAATTTTGACATGGAGATTCTAAATATTGAACAAAATTTGGACAGCAGTTTCAAGCAAAAAACAAAAAGTGTACTTTGAGCAAATAAAACGAGTTTTTCAACCAAACGAGTATGTCAACCTTGACATAGTGAACAACCTCAAAACTGTGAACAGGCATTGAAATAAATAGTTCACTATATCCAGACACGACTGTACTTTTTGAACGTACGTTTTAAAATAAAAAAAAGCTAAAACCGTTGCCAAGTCTATGAGAATTACCACAGTCTACGTGCAATGTCATGCAGGACAGGGTTAAGCAGTGAAGGAAGCCTGTTTAACTTTTGCAAAGGCACCGAATACTTCGAAGGGCCAACTTCTTACTTAGAAGTAGGTCATTTATAAGGAAAAATATAATTATAACAAAGACAATTGCCGTCTTATAAATGGTTGCAGGTGAAAATGAACGTTTGAAAATGTCTTATTAAAAAAAAAAAAAGATTAATATTGATTAATAAAGTTATTATTGCTATATATTTTCGTTAAAATGTGGGAAATTTAAAATAAAGGGGCATGAAGGTTATAAGTTAGTCGATCAATACCGATGCAAATACTATTTTTTCGTTGTAAATATTTATATGATGGCTTGGATTTGCTTTTTTTGCATTTTCTTTAAGCTTCGCGCCCATTAAAACTTACTTAACTTCGCATTAAATGCAATTTAATTGAATAATAAAACTAATAACCACGCTAACGAACAACAATTAACAACATGATCGTACACAATTTCGCTTTCATATGCCAACGAAGAGAGCAATGCAATGCATTGCATGCGCCCCCTTGTTCCTCCATACGTGCACGTCAACATATTTATCTACATATGTATGTATAGTACATTTGTAATTGCCGTGTACAACACGCGTGCAACGAAGCAATTTCACCGATGCTATAACGTCAGCTCGGCTGAACAAACGGGAACAACCGCAGCGCCGGCAACAGCAAAATGCAAACGCAGCACGAGACACGCAAATTTGTCGCAATTCGCTGGCAAATTATTAAATCGTACATTAATGCCAGTTTTATTACAACTAGCTTTATTTGAACTATTGAAACACTTGTAGAGAGAGAGATGAATATTGGCAAACGAATCAAAAATTAATTTATGCTTCAAATACTAAATTTTTAAATAAAATGGGGACATAAAATGTGACCAAAAAGCTATGAGCTATATTTGCATACGTACACTGTTTGTTATCGGAGTTGGAGGTTACGCAATAAGTAGTTGATTGTGTCACTATTTAGCATTTGACTATACCTACATATGAGTTGTGGAATCAGCTTTAGCTTCGACAAAAGACTACTTGCATATTCTATAATATTTACCCTCAAACCTTGTTTAACCCTTTCAGTTACAAAGTCCAATATATTAGACTACAGCCCATACAATTCATACAGAACGGGTTTATTGAATTTGGAAATATGTTTTCCATTCATTTTTATTAGATTTCCTTCTCTAAGTAGTTAAACATTAAAATAGAATTGGGCTGTCAACATACATACAAAACAAACATATAAGCTTGCTGAATAATTCTTAATAAAGGTTCAGGTACTCCACTGGAAGTTACAAATTATGAAGCACATACATATTAAATTGATGATGTTTTTTGTGGCAATCATAGATTTAATATACAAATTTATTCTAACAAAAAGTAATTCAGAGTTTTTAGTACGCAGTATTAGAAATTATAGTCATTTTGTACCAACAATACAGTAATATTGTAGTGTAATTATTGAAAGTAAAGCCAAGTCAAACTCAAATCAAAATATTTAAAAAAAAACCCAAAAAGTAACCCGACGAGGATGGGATTCGAACCCACGCGTGCAGAGCACATTGGATTAGCAGTCCAACGCCTTAACCACTCGGCCACCTCGTCCTTATATTCACCTTGTGCTCAGTCTGTACTTCTATCCAACGCACTCGAAACTCTGTCTTATCGACGGCATAGTGACTACTGCGCTGAGGTGAATTTCTCGCACATATGTTCAAGCGTTGATAAGGCAGTGTGCGAAGTGCGTATTTTTAAACTTGATTACTTTGTTTTTTTTATTTACTTCGGTTACCAACTTGGAAGACTATTGACTCTCGCTCATTTGCCCACAATATTCATCTATATTAAAAAAAATAGATATTCTATGAATTTGAATTTTCTACAAGCAAAACGGTGTGTGCGCACACGATTTGAGCAAAATATGTAAATTGTTTGCATAAATTGTCTCTAAATTTTACTCTTCAACTTTTATAAATGAAATTCGCCTAATAATAATTTCGAATAATTAATTTGTGCTGCCGACAACACTAAAGTAAACAATAAATTTCCACATTTGCGCTTAAATACATTACTTTTCAAATCTTTTAGTACACAGACACAACAAATTTCAATGAGTTCAATTTTGGATGCTTCACGTGCGCAATTTCAAAGTGCTGCGGTCAACAGTGCATTGCGTCGATGCTTCAAATACCCAACACAAACTGTGAGCTTACTTTGAAATTGCTGCTGTCTACGCGGCGCACAGTGTTTCGACTCCATACAAAATTGGGACAAAAATAGAAGGAGTGCTCTAAATTCGCTGAAAATTTGCAATCTGAATTATTTGGGGCTACTGACTTCAAAAATTATGTTTGTTTTCCAAAAAAATATATAGCTTTAAAAAAAATCGAATATATATAACCAAGTATGCTATCACCACCGAGCCCAAACCGCTGGAGCTATAATGATGAAATTTGGTCAATAGTTGTATTTTAAAAAGTCAACCTTTAAAAAGGAACGATTTTAAAAAATTCGACCTTGAAAGGCCGCAAACGGGGTTGTGAAGCTTATATAGACGGACATTGTGTTTTGGTCGGATTGTTTTAAAATTTTGTATATATATACTCAAACAAAAATAACTAAATACGTATTTCAGCGTTTTTCAAAATTCGACCTTCAAAGGGTGGAAAGAGGGTGATAAAGTTGCTTGAAAGAAACCATTTTTGGTTTTATTTCCATAGAGCTTCACATAGAGATGACACAGCTATGAAGATGCAATGCTATGATAAAATTTCGAGGATGAAACAAAATAACTGCCATTTTTCAAACCGTTCAGTTTATTCAGTTTCACTATCATCAGATATGATGTTTTTAATCCCACACAAAGAGTTCAATTGAAATAAAACTATTATACAAATAGTTTTCTCCCATAGTTTTCTTCTTAATTGTAAACAAGTCTTAATAATGCAAGGTAATTTTAACAAAATTGCCTTCCTCAACTTTTCCATATTCTCCAAAAAATATGAGCATTACATAAATCACACTTTAGCAAAAAATTTTTTAGCAATGGGAAAAATAGGATAATATGGCTCTAAACGGGTTAAACGGGTAAGCCAAACCCATTTTTATATAGAACATTGATAAATTGAGACATTGGATTTGTTAATATAGACATTTTCATATTTTATGAAAGACTTCCGTACGGCAACTCTGCCTTTAGTGGGCGGACCATGCCCATTTTAAATAGCGACAGTGCTACTATACTTTTTCTTTCCAGTTACATCACTTTCTGGCCGTTACAAGCTCCGTACCACAGTGAATGTACCGGTGGGCACCTCAATGTAGGGTACAAAAATCCAATTTTTTTTAGTTAGAGTAGTTTACAAAAATTCGATTATTTTCCAAGATCGCAGGAAATCGCAGAATTTTTTTTATTGATCCAAAAGAAAAAAGTCCATTCTATAGGATTGCGTAAAAAAGTAGGTGTAATAATGCGCAATTCGACATTTGCGATCTACAAAAATATATAGTTTTTATAGCTTTTAGTAAAAAAAAATGTGTTTTTTAAATAACATACAACCCCGGTTTTATTTAACTTTTTTTCAAAATAGCTCCTGAAATGATGTTTTGGACTCTTATAAGTGCATAGCAGTAACATTTTCTCCGATTGAAGCGAAAATAGTGTTTTGGTTACGTTTTCAATTGTTGACGCTCAAAACTGCATTTTATCACAAAACAATTTTTCTAGAATTTGGTCAACTTGTAAATGCTATAACTTTCTCAAAATTTACCCGATTAAGAAATCATTTAAGATCTTGCTTAATGAAAGTATTATTTTTCAAATGACACCAATTTCTTTGATATCGGTGACATAACATTTTTCTATTTTTGTCCCACTTCGGAACACTGTGCGGCGCATAGAACCGCGTCCACCGATGAGCAACAACTTGAGTTCGGACAACACATCAGACGCTCTTGTCAGCTCTAACTGATTTGGTGTTGGCATTCACATGGATTGTTGCATATGGGTTATGGCAGCGTACGTACCTGGTAAAGTATGTAAATCTGTGTCGGCGCAGTGGCGACTTTTCGCGATGACAAATTACAGGTGGCTGCGCACATCGCCCGCAGGCCCCTCTACCCACACACTTGTGCCGATTTATGTAAAGCTGCACGTCTACCGCTTCGTATGTATGTATGAATATGTTTGTGGGACACGGCAAGGAACAGTTAAGTAGGTACATGACACCTCATAGCGGACTTAATTGTTATAAATTTTTACATAATAAGCTGACGTGTTGAATTATGCGTTGCCGGCAAGTTCGCCACCTAAACTCATTGAAGCAGATGCGCCAGCAAACACGCTGCTGCAACTACCGCCGAAGAAGTACCGAAAAAGGAACGGAAGGGAAAGTAAATAAAGGTCGTAAACGGCAATCTATCACAAAAAAAACAACTATTTGGCAATTATTTTCATTTATTTTGGCATTTTTGAATGTACGCAAGTATGTAGAAGAACTTGTACAGGCTAGAAAATTGTTAGACATACAAATTTGTATATGATCATAGAAGTGTCTAAGCGCTTTGTTTGTGTTTTCCACATGGCAATAGCAGACTTCAATGTCGAATGTTATCGAAGAGATGAAAAAATATCAAAAGCACCTGAGAGTTTATTTTCATTAGCTTTAAAAGTTTTGACGCGGCTATTTCTGTCAGCTGCGGCTAATGCAAAGTGAAGCACACACATCGTGACGTAATTAATGCCAACACCTAAGGTGGCCGATACACATGCGCAAAACACTAAAGCGGCCACACGCAATGTCTGCTGGCTCCACTCTCTGCTGGTTTAGAAATTATAGGCATTTAAAGCATTTCAATTTCAATTTGTAAAATTCCCCATAATTCTATTTAGATTTTCTAGGCTTCCCAGCGCCGGTCGTTGGGTGGGTTGTTTAATGAATGCATTGTGGAAAGTGAAATTGTTATTATTAATATTAACGTATTGTTAAAATGTTATTGTTGACTTATTAAATTGTTATAAACTTAGCTTACATGGAAGACAAATTGAGCGCGCATTCGACTTGGAGGTGTGTAGTAATTTGTGTTGAAATCATGCAAATTTGATATAGAAAATCATTGAGACTGTGGCAGTGGTATTAAAAATGTTTGTGTATAATTATCTTTAATGATAATGCAAGGTTTTGCTCAGGGCAGCCAATAGAGGTTCGATTGGCAAATTGTGTGCATTGGGAGCTGCTTCAAATTTGTGTATATGAATATTTGATAAGCCATAACTGCTTGGACGGCTAGCTCGTAGTTCAACTAATTTCGGATGTGATCGTAAAAAAACACTTTAATCTAAGGAAAACATAGTTTGAACATGATAAAATTAAATTTGTACACACTGTAAATTTGTACACACTGCAACTGTGTAGAAATTTCAGCTATTGTATAGTTTTAATATTTATGTTATTTTAATAAATAATATTGTTTTTCGTTTGATACCTCATAAATATTTGCATAGAAAACTCACTAAAATTCCAAAATTTTCCTAGTCCATTTGGCATTTTATTGTAGCGCATTTATGTTCAAACAAATTCCAATAGTATTTGGCATTGTTGCAACGATTTATTGCTTAGCTGAAAATGCCACTGAGACAATTAAAATCTTCTGCGCAATTACACACCGAAATAATGGGCTGACGTGCGTAATTAACTGGTACAGATACTCGTACGAAGCTGTTGGCATTCGCAGAGCGAAACATCAATCAGCAACGCAAATGCTTACACAATAAAAATACTTTCGTATGTTGTATATTAATGTATTTGTGTTGTAGATAGAAAACCAAACCGACAGCAGTCATAAATGTGTGATTGAATTTTGCTGTGTTTGGCACTGCCAAAAGACGCCATCCTCGCCGCAATGCGAAAGTCAAAATAAAACGCTCTCTCTCGGAACAATGCAAATTGCATAAAAGGACCGAAAAGGAGCCAAGGCAGTGAAAGGCATTGCCGAGTGATTGTGTGCAATACGCCACGCACATAAATGCCTCAAATGTCCACACAATGGCCGACGCATCAGCGCCAGCGTGATAGCTGCTGAGTGGTGTTAGGTAACCCAACTGGCAGACTAAATAATTTCTCTTTGTCTGCTAGCGCTAAGTGCGCGTAATCGTATTCATGTTGCTCACCTACTGCCAACACCAGTTGCGATGCGCCTGCGGCATTTGGGCTCAAGCTGGTGCCGTTCACTTGGCCGTTCCGCGCTGGCCAGCACCAAGCTCATGAGTTATTGTGCCTATTAGTAAGTAAGCAGTCAGTTAATGTGAGACATATTTGTCATTGGTTGTCAAACGACATGGCTAATTTGTTTATTAAAACCTGCGGGATCATTCATTATATCAGTGATTAACTTTGTCCGCTGGTGTTTTTTTGCATCTGGTTTTGGTTTTTGAAGTTTCGCACGCATTCTCTTGTTTTATTAGTAACAACTATGTATGTGCCAAGCGCTTGGACCTTGTCAAGGCCGATCTTAATTCCCTTCGACTTTCTTCGCGCTGACCTTGCTTAACACCAGTTCCACGGAATTATGTTGGCCCTGCGCTTCAAACACGCACGCAGACATCTCTCATCTCATCGTTCACGCACACCGGCAGCCGTTTCGCGGTCAATGTCAATAAACTGCAGGTGAGTTTCTGCGAAGCGCACAATTCAGCCAGCTAACCAATTTTACAATCCAACATTAAAACCCACGTCATTAACGCCTTTGCTGATAGCTGATAGCTGATAAGACGCCGATTGTATCAACCAAATACTCGTTGTTGTTGTTGCTGCTGCTTCTTTTTTCAGTCTTTCACTTCGGGCCAAATGTGGTCCGGCCATATCTGTTGTATTCACACCCAATAAAATGAATTTTCAATTGAAAGATCTCGATCTGTGGCGTGGAGAAAAGACAAAAAACGCCAAAGAAAAAAAACAGCGCTGAGAAGTGCCTTCGAGCGTTCAAAGTTTGTTGAATGCTGCACGCTTTTCGTTTGTGTTGCGGCCAAAATTATTTCATTTTCGGAAGAATTTGTTGGAACGGCAGGCGCTTTTATTGGTCTGCTGTATATTTTATACATTTGATGGGTGTGCGTGATCCCAGCTCGTGCTTGTTGGTTAAAATGAAATTGAAGTTTCTTGTCAAGTTTTAATGCAGACAATTTAACACTTAAGTTGCAGCACTTTTGGCAACAGCGTTCAAGCAACGGCGGTGTAATGCACTTCTTCGAAATTGGCATTAAAAATGCATTTTTTTGTTGTTCTTTCTTCACATATTTTTTACTTACTATGTATATTTACAAAGCGCCGCTAGCTGAGTTGTTGTAGTATTTTAGTGTGAAGTTGGTAGAGTAATTACTGCAGGAAATTCATTTGTAAATACAATTTTCATATAAGTAGCCATGTTATTGATCTGGAAAAAATTTTAACAAAAAATGAGAAAAAAGTAAAAGGTTCAGAAGTAATTTGCAGTTTAGTTCGTGCAATTTTGCCATCGTAGCGAGAGACTTGTGGCACGGTGCATTGCCTTGTCTGTAGGCAACCGCGGCACCCATTTCGGAAACAGATGCCTCATGGACAAATGTAATGCAAAATAAAACCCGCACACCCATTTCATATCTTGATAGTATCAGCTATCTCCTGCAATTTCACTTTACGGTTTTCAAAAACAATTTTGTGTACTTTTTTAACGTTTTCCGATGTAACCACCTCAATTGGCCGACCACAGCGCGGCGCATCATCGGTGTTCGTACGACCACGTTTAAACTGACCACGTTTAAATTAACCAATCAATAATGGTAGATTTTGCGGGTGCAGAGTCAGGATTACACTTATCGAGCCAGGATTTTGTTTCAATTGTGTTTTTTCCCATCAAAAAGCAATGTTTTATGAGAACACGAAACTATTTTTTTCCATTGTTCTTAACATGAACAAAGTTGTTTAACTAAAGCAATTGTTATTTTTGAACCAAACGTCACATCGCAATGAAATTTTTACAAGTACCTTTTGAAGGTTACTACTTAAAATAAAAAATACTATTTCTCGTTTTGTAGCGCTTACTATGGGTCAGACCGGGGACTTATCAGCCAATGTGTTATGAGGACAAGAGTCTCAGGGAAACGACGAAATAGCAACAGAAGCTTTGTACTGCACTCTGCATGCCCACACTGCAATTTTTATTCACGCTTCGTTTTGAGTTAAACAAGTTTTGCTTACAACTTTTGAGCCCAATACTGTTTGAAACCATAATTTTCACCAGAAACATTGAACTCCCCAAAACCCCCGGGTGCGCCTCTGAGCCCGTATATGTAAGGGAGAGGGCTGGGGTGTGAACCGGGTTTTGTTTTTTGGCTCTAACTTTTCACAGAAAAAAGATATCGAAAAATCGAAGATACCGTTGGAAAGGTAAATATAAAGCGCAAATTTGTTATGAAGACAGATTACCGTTTTGATTAACATTTAACTCTCTACGTCCAATTTTCTAAGGACGTGATTTTTCGCTTTTCCAAAAAAGTGGCTGGGTTGTGAACCATCTGGCAAATCGCAATTAAAGTCGGAAAATACGAATAAAACACCCATAATTTTGAAATAAGTTGAACATTTATTTAATCAGGAAGGCTCAAGAGGTGAAAAAAGGTTATAATGACGCCACTTAGGCAAAAAAATCGCAATGAATGCAAGTGCTCAATTTTTTTAATTTTCATCATAATCGGTGTCGCAATGTTTGCATATGCAATACGAACGTGTTCTCGCATTGGCCCACTTCAAGTGAACTCACCGAAATCGAGTTACATTAGATAAAATTACTTTATTTTAATAAATCCGGCGATATTTGACCGTCCTAGTGCAAATGTAGTACATAAACCAGGTGGTTCATAACCCAGCCCCCAACGTGGTTCACAGCCCAACCACGATGCCATTTTGGAAACTTTTAAAATAACGACACTTCCAATCATATTTCAACATAAACAAATATTGGATTGTAAAATAGAATCAATACCCTAAATAAATATGTGTTACACTTACATTTTTGGAATAAATTCAGTCACTTGGATAGCACTTTAAAAAAAAGCAAACAAGTTTTCGCAGTCGATTTTCAAACACGATGTCTGTAGCTGCCATAAGCAATGCGTGTTTACACTTCGGTGTAATCACAAAAGTAGAGTCATATCAAAAGACAAACTTGAGAGTTGAAAGATTGGCGATATGTCAATTAGGGAAAGAAAAAACAGTAATGGTTCACAACCCAGCCTGGTTCACAACCCAGCCCTCTCCCTTATATATTAAAATTTTGTCGAGCAAAATCTTGGAAACAATTCGTTTTTCATTTAAAAAAGAAACAGGAAAAAATTGTTTACCATTTCCTTACAAGGGGGCAGGCGTATAGATGTCCAACCACGCCCATTTTCACATGAAATCATTTCCACATTTTCGGAAACACGTGACCAAAGTTTCAAGCTGATCTCTGCTAGAAGTATTATTGACCGTATGCCCATATAAGTCCGACCACTATGCACTGGCGCCAACGAGTTCATTAAACAAACTAACACTCCGCTCTCGTTGTTGTCGATAAACGATTGCAGTTAAATTCCCCCCCAAAATTAAACGGCAAACAGCGGAAATACTTATTATCGGCATTTATCACCGCCACCAAAGTCATAAGGCCGCCTTTTTGAATTCGCTGAAAATGAAAGAAAACGAAGAAGCAGTAGTTGTAAATTGTGTGCAAAGTGAAAGATCAAATATGTGAGTAAAAGCCCATAAAATTGGTGCAGTTTTTTGCATAATAACAACAACAACAACGACAAAAACATCCGTATGCTTGCGTACGTGCGTTTGCGGAAAATATTTCCCCCAACGCGCTGGGGCGCACTGCTTCCCATGAGCCTCTTGCAGCAATGCTGTCAGCTGAGTTTATTCACCAGCCACATATTTATGCATCTTTCCGGCGCGGTCAGCAATCAGCGCAAACTTTATGTACATTAGATAATGTTCACCACACGATTCACCTGCGCGCACCGGCATTTATCAATTCGCACCACTCGTTAGACGCGACGAATCAGCAAATGGTGCAGCATTAACGTCAGCCCGAGCGTGCCACAACTGCTTCATTAAGATTGATATCACCGGTGCCGGGCACCAAGCGTGTGCGGAACGCTCGACAGAAATTGCCGGCTATTTATGAATTGCCTTAAAACGTCGAAAGCGACGCCCAGCTGTGTGGCATGTGTGCTGGGCGCTGCTTAATTTGCGGCATTTGTGTCTCGTGTGCCTGATTAGGTGGCAGGAAGCACGCCAAGAACTGCAACGACTTGACGATTCGCACCCAACACTAATTGGGCAGCGTTGCTGCTTCAGCGCTACTTGAAATGATTGCAGCGAATTCGAGTGCACTCGGGACACCCAACAAGCGGCGACTATCTGCACATACAGAGGTTTGCACTTCGATGTATTTATTATTCAAGGAGATTGTCTTATTAGACTGGCAAGCGTGACAACAGCAGCCGGCCATTAACGTCTTCATTGCGACGCGCAGGAGACCCGACGGTGTTGCCATGCAATGCAACCAACGTTGCACGTCTGTCCGTGCATTCATAGCCAACGTCTGCAAATTGCAAATTGCGTTATTAAGAGCAAATCTGCAGATAAGAATTATAATTATGGAATTCTTGGCTAATTGTCAACTACTCGCAGGCGATTGTGCTCGTCGTTTCGTTCTCGTGCATCTCAAATGCTGATCAGTTGTAATAAAATGGAAGGGCTTTAAGTGCCATCGCCGCCTTTTAACAGCCAACAGTTCGATACCCTCGCTACACACTTCCTCACTCTGAATAAATAAAAATAACTTAATAACACTCACACTTAAAAGAGCTCTGAATCACTTTTCAAAATTGCAGCCAATTCAAAAACACAGCAAAGCAGTGTAGTAAAATTAATTTAACGCAATAAAATCTAGAGCTGCTTTTGCATGTCAGTGTAACAAACATGTCTTGTTATTTGCAAATTTTTTCTTTCACCTCTGCTGCAACGAATGTATCGTTTTCACATCGCTGTCGCTACAGTCAACCACACACATGAATGTGATGCCCCACGTCGATACTGACACTGACACTGACAATGACGCGGCTAAGGATGATAATGATGATGACTCTTCACAACGCATTTTGCGCTTAATCATCGCACTTCTCGCAGCATCTCACTTCTCGCAGCATCTCACATCTCGCAGCCCGCAGCTGTGTTATGCAATTGAAACGAAATGGTTTGTCGTCCTCGCCTTTCAATATTTACACTTTTGTACAAGTTCGCCAAGTGGTGCGCAACATTTGGTTTCTTTGCTTTAATTGTTGCCCCTCAATTTCGCGTAATAATACAACAAACAGAAATTGCCAGCCCCAGCAGACATTCGTTCGATCGTCATCGCTGTTTGACAAACGGTCGCTGTGGTTCGCGATGCTAAGTTTTTAAATTCCTTTGCTAAAAATATCGCCAACGGGGTCAGTTTGCCAATTAAGGTTGCTGAAGAAAGTAAAATAATAAGCCGAGACAATGAGTGCAACAACAGTTTGTTGGAAAGCGATGGGCCTAAATGTACGCGGACGGTGGTACAAGTGGCGTGTTTGGGTGAGTGGTGTGGCGCGAAAAAAGGATAGCGGGCGGCAGGCGCCGGCAGATTGCGATGAAAGCAAAACAATATTCGAGTAAGCGAACGACTGTTTACACTTTGTGAAAGTGCTGAAAAGTGCAAAATGTGCATTAAAGTGGAATGGCGAGAAATCACTGCTTTTTTTGGGCATTTATTGATCTAAGGGGAAAGTAAGATCGATTTGCGTGTTCGCAGTTGCAGGCTTCTGAAAATCACTTATAAACACCATCAGTCACAAATTGTTTAGTTATAATGTTACGAATGACGGCTGAAGGGCACAGTTTCTTTAAAGGGATTTTGATCTGAAAAGAAAGTAGATTTAAGTCGCTATAATTGTAAAATTTTAAAAACTGTTTCATCTTGCAATTCATTGTGGTTAACTTTAGTTTGCTTAACATATTCAGACAAAAAAAAATTTTAGGACATACTTAAAAAAAATGTCAAGTGTAAAACTTCATCAAATTTTAAAACCTAAATATGAATAATAGAACTAAAATTTCTGATTTTTTTTAATTTAAATTAAATTTTTTTAAGGTGTCTTAAAAACTAATGTATGTAGTGTCCATGTGAAAATTATGTTACTCACTTCCATGTCATTAATATTTGACAGACTCTTCACTTCAGTTCTGACTCAAAACAGAGCTGTCCTGTTACAAAACTTTCTTAGTTTAATACATCTCTGTCTTTCTGTTCCCCTACTATAAAAACTTGCATGGCAGCGTTAGTCATTGACAATTTCCCCCTCCAAGTGGCATTGTCATTGGTCGAATATGCGTAAATTTTTGAAACTTAAACTTCTCCAGCATTTTACTGTGCGACGCACCATTCACGCTGTACTGAAGGTAATTTGAGTAGCTGGTGAGACAAATCGTCGGCATCACGACACTAGACGAATGGACTGAGTGTTTGGCTACACACGCACACACACACACACACACATATGCATATATATAAAGTAATTATTGCAGCTCAGATGTGATTTGCGCCTCGGTGGCCACAGAGAATGTCATGAAACAAATTTAAATACGCTCAGCACAGCATTGACTGACGCGAACGATCGTCTATCAAATGCATAGATGGACAATCAATAACAATAGGAAATTGTTTAATTCTTTAATAATTTGCAGTCAATTGCTGCAAGTAGCAGGAATTGCCTTAGAGAGCCACGCACAATAAAACAGAGTAAACTCCTTCCGGTTGAAGGATTACATTAGAAAGACTGCAAGCGGCAAATGCATGCAAAACCAGAAAAAGCAAAGCAGCACTCAGCTACTTTGTGGTGTCGGTGTCAGGTTGCGTCGCTGTGCCAGCTGGGCAATGAGAGTGGCGGATCTTGATATCGTCTGTAGCCAGCCAGCCATCCACTTGTGCACTCCATTATTCGTCCGTCGGCACCTGTTGGGTCCATAAAATAAATGCCCCATAAAACGTAAAAGCTATATGGCAACTCCAACAAATCCCAAGTCAGGCGCAAACAAATGCAACAGCGAAAAACAATAAAAGAAAAGCCAACAGTGACGTCGTTAGCGTTGCGCACCAGACCCCGCTGCAGTCACCAAGCAGTGACTGCCCCAAGATGCTGTGCTTGCCGGTCTCCAGCTCACTTAAGCCACGGCAACTGTTTGCGCTGGGGCTGCTTGCTACTGTTTTCTCAGTGCTGCTGGCGCCGTTGTCTGCATCTTCCCTTGTGTTGTTATTGTTGTCGTTGTTTATTGTATTCGTTGCTGCCCCACTGCTGGTGCTGCGCAAACTTGACTGTCTATCGGTGTGTCTGTTGTGGCTTGTTTATGTGTATGTGTGAGCGCGGTGCAGATTCTGTCGGCGCTGCCAGCGAATTTTTGTCTTAAGAAAAACAAATTACAGCGCAGATCTCATTTATTTGCCACCGCTCAAGGTGTTCGTACCAAAAATATTAAGAAATTCATTTGCGGCGCGCGTCGACCATACGTCTCGCCACTTGCTTACGCGCGTATCCATTGCTACTCGTCATAAAGATTTTTCGCGCTTAACAACTTCATTGCATTTACGTTCGTTTCGGTTTAAGTTGTGAATTGAAGGAGATCGAAGTGTTCAATCCGATTGCGCGGCGCGTTAACTGATACTTGCAAGTAATTTTTTAATGCGCTTTTTGGAGACGGAACGAGGCCCAAGGATTTGAACGAGTACGAAAAGGATAAAAGGGCATCTAGGTTTAATTTATAAAAGGCCAAAAGGAGTAACGAACACGAATTTAAAGTGAGTTACACACTTAGTTGTAAGTGAAACAATGGAAGTTGTCTATATTGATTTATGATTGTGACTTCTCTCAATCAATACAAAAAGTTCTCAGTTTTTCTTGTACCTAGAGGCCCAAATCTATCCTCTTGATTATCATTACGACAGAAGACGTCTCCTGAGTCCATCTAAATTAATTACTACAAATCCCTTTTAGAAATCGGCATTCGTAAAATTATTATAATTAAAAATTTTTTAAACCAGTCAGACTAATCTGTCTATTCTAATCTAAAAGAAAATTAGGGATTTAGGGAACGTGACAATTAGCCACATAGTGACTAATTAAGCACTTGCTAACCCATTCGAGTCGACGATTTTTTTCGAACACGGTCCCCAGGAGCGAAATTTTATTTTTCTTTGTATTTTACACTGTAAAACCAATGCCAAATTTTTTTTCCTGTACTTAACAGATTTCATTAGTTCCAGAAAAATCTTATTTCGACGACCAGTTTACTCAGAATAACTGATAATTGCACATTACTGTGTTATAGCCTCGGAAATCCATGGCACACACGGTGTGCAATCGGTCTCGAATGGGTTAAATAGAATTCAGATATTGTGAAAAGTTGAAACATTGAATTTATTCAAGTGTACGTTGACTTTATTTGAGTTTTGAAATTTGAAGCTTTTGATGGAGTTAGATTTACTTTTGTAAATCTATCCAAACGTGTTTATACACATGTAAAGTTTAATTTATTTAAGCGATTACCAGAAATTACTTTGTTTTAATGCTATTAAAAACATGTTCAAAACATTATTATTCAACTATTATCAAATCAAGTTCATTGCTTAAGTCTTTCGTTTTCAGTGTAACGCACAGTGTAACCACAGACAATTTTAGCTGCTCAAACGCTTTAGTTCTGCAATAAAAAATTATTAAATAATTAAAATAATGATGTCCATGTTACATGTAATATACTAATAAATTTAATACAAAAATAATCCAAACTGTCCTTGTCTGCTGATCGATGATGTTGTTTTTATTGTTTTTGTGTTATATAATTTTATACTTATCTTTGATTTGTGTGCTGCATTCGAAATCGTGCGAAATGCTACCAGCATTATGGGAACACTGGGGTAACCAATTCTACTGACTCTTTGGATTATCGTCGTAAAAGCAGCTTGTGCGACACGCTACTATCGCTATTGGTGAATTTAATTATTTGGAATTAGTGCCAAATGTTCGTGCACCTGCGTGGTGTGCTGACACAACACTCCAGCACACAACGCATTATAAGGTTAGCTTTTCAGTCGCGCCTAGCGACTGACACTAATATAAAACCTTGACAAATTCAATTGCGCCTGTTTCTCCCACAATTTTAAATAACCTCAACCTAATTTCTCATCTGAAACCAACACAATGTAAATGCATTTAAAATATCATCACCGGAGTATTGGCCATGGATCTGAGTATTGGACGAATATCTGGTTGATAGTTGAGCAATGAACTGCTACCTATGCATTTTCGGCAGTCGTCAATATTAACTAATTGTAGACTCTTCAATATTGACAACGTTTGACATATTTTATTGATTTTTAATACCATTTTTAAAGTGTATTTTTCACTGCATAGAATTTGAAGTAAAATTATGAGAACAAAGTGTGACAGACTGTTGCACTGGTAAAACTCTGTCAACGGCAGGCGTTCTCATATTTCGCATGGTCCATGAGCGTGAAAAACACCACCACCACAAAAAAACAACAACAACGACAACTCAGCAGTTACAGACACAAAAACAAAGCAACTCGATTTCAGAAGAAAGCAATTAAAGTGCGCCGCACAACTTACAACCCATACACCGAGTTGATGTGTAAGGCCGAGCTGCAGCTCGGCTGAAGTGGCTGAAATACTTACATACATAAAAATATATGAATATGTACGCAACATACTTGCTGTCTTTATGCGTTTTCAAATGAAATACGGCTGAGCATAAAGAGATTCTACTTTCGGATAAAGACGAAAGCATTCAAAGGTCTGGACGCAACTGGTCGTGTCAAGTTCCACTGCGCAGGCGTTTAAAGTATCTGGGAGCAGCAGGTGCAATGCAGTGATGAATGGAAAAACATTTCAAAATAACTAATATTATATCAAACTGTTTTCATTCTAATGTAACTTATTTCCTTCTCACTAACTTCTAATCTAACTCCCTTCTAATCTAATCTGTCATATGGTCGCTATAGACATGATATATCAATAGTAGCTTTTCAATTAAAAAAAATCCATCAAATGACCTACGAAATCTAAAATTTTCTTTAGTAAATATGTTGCACGGCATTATTTTCAACTCTCGACAAATTTTCAGCACAGTTGTGCAAATATTTGTGAATGATTATTAAGTTAATAGAAATAGAGAAAAGAGTTTCAAGTAAACAACCGCAAAGCAAACAGCAAAGGGAAACACAGCGACCGGCGAGAGTAGAACTTCTTCGCGATTTATTCGGGCAAATTCATTTGCATATGTTCTGTGCTGTCCGCAAGCGTCGCGCAAGTGTGTGGTCCCAGTAGACATTCAACCGCTAAATCGACCTGTTGACTTTAGTGCAAAATGCAAACAAGCAGAAAGCAGCAAACACAAACGCTAAAATAATTGAACAGTAAAACAACACCAAGCAGCCAATTAAAGCCGATTTTAAACAATCGTTTAGCGCTGCTCATTAATCACACACACAACGAGCGGCGTTGAAATCCGATACGCTCAACGCGCGCATATCGACAGTGATGCTCTGGGCGGCCGTCGCGTAGGAATTTCGGATGTGTTAATAGCAGCACACCGCGAACATTGACGACGCGATGGATATGTCGCGCCGATTGGGGGCGCGCATTAATTATGCGATTTAAAATCAATCAGCCGCGCCATCGTCATCATTGTGCACAAAAAGCAGCAAGGCACACGGTTTTTTCATAATTCGTCTGTCTGCTGTGTTCAACGTGAGAATATTGAAATCTCTTTGCTTGAACACAGACACACGTGGGCAAATTTGTTTGCACAGTTTCGTAATTGTGTCAGCGTATCACATCTGAATGCTACGGTCCGCTCTTGAAATCGTTGAATGCTTTGCGCATGCGCGCAGCTATCCATCATTGCTGCTTTTAATTGCGCTTTCAATTGGCGTGCGATTGTTTCCGTTGCTGTTGGTGGGCGGTTTTTTTTTTTTGCAATGAAATCAGCCACTGCTTCAATTGACACTTTGTTTCACCTTTCCATTAATTGCTATTAAATATTACCCATTTTTGGTCAAAAACCAGATATTGCCACTTGAAATCGCAATTTTATTTTCGATAGAAATTTTGAATTTACAATAGCGCAATTTTTATGCGGTCAACGCTTTCTTTCCCCCAATTTTCACAACAAGCCACTTTCGAAATTTGTTTACATATCTGCGCAAAGGCCGAACATTGACTCACATTGACGGCAACAACCACCAATTTGTGTACTTTGCAATATGGAATTGCGTGGTAGATTACTCAAAACGAAACTGAGGAAAATTGTTAAACACAAGTTTGCTTAATGTAAACGCAAATTTACATTTAATTCTGTTTTAACTCGAACAAACACTCAGGGGATGACCCCATATTAATGCGAGGCTTGCGTTGGTTCAGGGAGGATATAAAGGTTAATTAAGAGATGGAGGAACTTGTGAGCCGCTCTGCCTGAATTTGTAAAGGTCGGCCAGGGTTCATAAGGAATCAGTCACCGAATTACCCTTAACGATAAACTTTTTTTGAGATGGTGATTTTAGTTTTGGGTATTTTGGGTTTGATATTGGGTTAAAATCGATTTCTTCATTTCAATTCAATTTATTCTATTAATTTTTTTTAAACCTAAATTTTGTATTCTTTCTTTTCCAGCATGTCTTCAGTCTATCACACGCAGCACAATCCATCATTTGCGGTAGTTGGCGCTGCCATTTTTCTTTGCACACTACTCACACTTCCCGCTACAACAGTCGCCGCCACCAATGTGTTCAGTTCAAATGCGCTCACGGACGCGCTGCAGCAGCCCAGATCGGCGCTCGCCTCCAAAGTCATCTTTCACAGTCCGCCCTTGACGAACATGCTCAATATGTACAAAGACATCATTGTTTCGTCCAAGCCGCTCAATCTGCGCAAGCACGCCAGCGGCTCCAAGACCAAGAAAACCAAAAAAGACTCCAAAATCTACTACATACCCATACCGCCCCTGCCATACCGCTACATACCCGGCGTGGGCTACGACTATCAGCCAATGAAAATCGCGCCCATTATCAAGGAGCAGCCGGAAGTGCCGACTGTGACCATGGTCGATGCGCCCATTAGCAGTGCCAGTGCCAGCGATCAACAACAACGGCCAGGAAACTATGCGCAACGTCAGCCTGCCACTGGCACACACAGCAACAAAAGCAAACCGGCAGCGAGTTCGGGCACTGCGAGTAAAAACCAAATCGACCGGCTCGGCGGTGACAGTAAGGTCTTCCGCATTCAGCGCGACGACTACTTTTTCAATGGTTTACCCTTCAGACTGCAGGCAGCGCGTGCGCAGCCAAAGAATCAACTAACACCACAGAACCTCAAGTCGAAATGGTATTTCAATAAAAAGATAATTTATTAAATAATTAGCCCATACTTATGAATATGTTAAATGACTGTGCGCCTTTTATTTGAATGGGCTGCGTACAAACAAAAATTGTAAGTGTTTACACAAGTACGTCGCTTCGACGCGCTATGACATGTAATGTGCGGTAAGTGCATATATTACATACTTACATGACGATTATGTGGTCATAATTGTTTAATATGAATTAGCTGTAATAAATCTCTGCCAAGGCTTCATCTGTGAATTACGACATGAAAATACTTTTATTATCAAATCTTCATACATCACTCAAACAAACACGGCTGTAAAACACTATCTGAGGTTTATTTGGCCAATATTAAAAGCCGTCATCTCCGGTTTTAACTCTACGAGAGAGTCATATTGAAATTGTGTTTTGTAAAGTCATATAAAATATGAATGGAAATAATTTATGAAATCTTTAAGACCATTTTGCCTGAAGATTGAAGTTGAAGTCTTAGTTTAAGTTTTATTTGTAGTTGGTCTCAGACTTCACCCCACCAATTTTTAAGTTTACCTTAAGAGTTACAATGGTTCTGACTCCTAATGTGAATCAATGTTTGTTTGTATCGGAACAATCTATCAAAGTTGAGTTCGATCCTTCGTTGCCTTTGGTTTGTATACTCCACAACAGTAGGCGAGAAAAAAAATTGAATTAAATTTTATGTTAAGAAACGTACGCTAGGAAAGTGTTCCTAGTCCATAAGGCAATTCTAAACTTGCAAAGAATTTGCGCAGATGTTATTTTGATACAGGGAGTCCATCTAGTGTTTGGAACTTGAACTACGCTTTATTTCGAGAATGGCAGTCATTCAATTTGTGTTTGTAATTTAGTTAAAAGTTTGACATTTACGAAATGGGACGCTACACGCTTGCACAAAATTGGGAAATATTGAGAACATACTTTTAAAGTGGAGAGTCTTTAACCCAAACTGGAAGAAATTTCAAAAGAAAATTTCAAAAAAAAGATTGGCCTTCAACTCAGTTTGTGGATCACTTGGTGAAGCGAGCTCGTGAAACTGGATCGTTAATGGACCATTCACCAACGTCAACTCGCCATCGCTCTCAGCAATTTAACATCTCCCGCACTTCTTTGGTGAGAATTTTGCATAAAGATCTCGGCATGAAGGCTTACAAAATCCAATTGGTCCAAGAACTGAAGGCTCATGACCATCCGGCACGTTTACAGTTCGCCCAATAGGCTCAAGACCGTTTGGCTGAAGATAAACATTTTTACCGAAAAATCGTCTTTTCGGATGAGACAAAATTGTCGTAAAAGTACTTGAGAATTGAGTTGACCGAAGGTCGTACTGTAAAGCCAGTCGTGGCAGTCATATGAACGATATCGTTTTGTATTCTTAAATAACAAAGTCCAAGCTTTGTAATGAAATATAAATTTTCAAAAAATATTCATTAGTTTTTTTTTTATAACCGATACAAATTCCAAATCTTAAATGATCCACCCTGTACTACAATAATGTTGGCTTTAACGTCATATAATTATTTATTTTATTTATTTATTTATTCGGTCTACAGAATGAATTCTTACAGACTTATAAACCTGTCTGTCATAGCAATAAATTCCTCATAATAATTGAATGTTCTAATTGCAAAATTGGCTTGCGATAATTGTGTGCAAATCACAAATGTGGCGCGAAATCAATATTGTGCCCTATATATCCAATTCATTACTATCACTTTTTATTACGTGTGTGTTTTCAATTTCTGTAAAAGTGAGCGAATAACAGTTCCAATCAGGCCAGCTTCGACGTCTGGTCGCGCAGTGAAATTGCGAAGCGGGCATAATTAATTGAACTGTGGGATAATCTGGCGGATCATGGTTTTCACTTGAACGTCGAAATGATAAATTTCAGAGCGGCCGCAAATTATTCTGCGTGCATTGATTAAGAGACGAAACCGTTTTTGATTATTTTCTAAAGCAATTTGCCGCTGGATTGTGTTGCTGATTGATGAGCGCAACAATCAGTTTTGCACAGCTCATACGTTTTCGGATTTTGAATAAGCAGTAAAGAAATGTGGCGGCGGCGGCGACGTTGTAATACTTTCACTGGAATGATAATCCCAATGAGAGCATTGCGCGACAATGAAATTCGAATGACGTAGAGAAGGTAATGGGAGCATTGGTCGTCGTTTTAATTGGCTTTTATGCTCCGCTCGCAAGTGCTGGTGTAGTAAAATGTCCTAACCATCAGGCCGTACAAAGGTAAACATTCCAACGGTTTGGTGTGTCGACCCCACTTGTCGTCTAGGCGGTTGCTGACTTGGAAACCGTTGCTGTTTACTACTCATGCAAAATATCGAACAAATTACACTTAAATAGCGCACTTTCCTAGCGACCATTCGGAAGCGCCGCATTCGAACGTTGCCTTGAAAACACTACCTGTGAAGAGTCAAACATTTTTATAGGAGCTTCGCAATGCTTTCAATCAAAATATATTGATAGTTTTATTTCGTACTTCGACAAATTCAACCATTCGTCGCACAAAAATTGACTGCTGCAATGGCCAGGCGTTGCAAGAATAACTTACCTAATGTTCGGTACCTCGAGTGGATTGATCCGCCGCAGGAGCGGTGCCATCTTTACCAACTGGAGGGCAGTACGCAAACCGACAAGGACGACTTTGCCGATCTGCCGCTCAAGGTGCCCGCCGACTTCATCGATCAGGTGGTGCCCAAGGAGAACGTGACGGTGAAGTTTCGCGTCAGCGAGACACAAGTCATTGCACAAGTCTACTCCAATCGGCTGACAATCGCCGAAGTGAAGAATGACATTGCCCAGAAGTTCGATGTGGATCCAAAAATACTGGTGATCAGCCAATGCGATCGCAAGCTGGCCGATGAGTGTTTGATAGCGCAGACGGATAGTGATGAGTTTGGCATTTTCGAGTTTCAACTGGGCGTGAAGCAGAAGCGAAAGACCGACGCTGACGAGGATGATGAGGTTAAGCCGTATAAATTGGACTTGAATGTGTATTACGCGTAAGTTGTATGGTTTGGATTGGAGTGAACTATTTTGATCTGTTCAATAATGTAAAGCAAATTCCGGCTGCCCGATTTTATCACGGTGAACATACCCGGCGAGGAAACAGAGGAAAAGGAACAGATTCCGCCGAAGAACATCATTGTCGAGATACAGAACAAAGCAATTGTAAAGCCGTTCTTGTGCGGCTACAAGAATATGAACACAGGCAAGTAAATAGGTTTCAGTACACGCGGGATGAAAAGCACAAGGATTCGCTTTCATCGATCATTCATATCGCTATCTACACATATTCCAGGTACCGAGTACTTGGATGCATTTACTCAGACCGGTCCGTATTTCGACAAATGGAAATATCGCCGTTATATTAGCCGCGACACTCAAACCTACACCATCAAAGAGAATTCCATAGTAAGTACTTAGATAATACATTTTTATGTATATATTGGCGGCAGGCCAATCACCTACCCTGGCACAACAACACAACTGATTAATGTAACCAACACAAGGCTGTCTTGTGGAGGCTCTATGCTCCCGAGAGGAGTGAACAAGGAACAAAAAAAAATATAATTATGCTATATGCGGGTAACCATTCAGCATGACAATGATGTCATTAGCTCCGATTAAAATAAAACTAAAATAACTAAAATAATTTAAAATTGCATCGTTCAACATTTTCGCCTAGAACACCGCGCATGATCAATCCTCACAATGCTGGCTAGATGGCAACAACGTGCGCTACTTTTCGACCGCTACCGACTACGAAATAACACCTGGAAAGTATCAAACCCACGCACAGAAGATGCGCATTGAAAACAAGCTGGCGAAAGTCATACTGATCCAGCGCAATTGGCGGCGTTTCCTGGCAGTGCGCTACATGAAAAATGCAGCCGCCGAATATCGGTGAGTGGTTCGACTGAGTCCGGCAGCAGTGCTCAGCACCCGACTACTACAATCTCACATTGTCAGGCGTCTGGTGGCCAATCGAATTGCGGAGGACGAGAAATTCAAAGAGGAGCAGCTGAGGCGCATTCAGCGCGAACAACGCGCCAAAGAGTTCCCACGCACCAAGGACGATTTTGAAATGCTCTTCGGCGAGGTGCAGAAGTGGAAGTTGGCCGAGCTGAAGCGCATCGCGTCCATGTATGAGGGTCCGGCGCGCATAGCCGAAGTCAACATATTGCTCGACAAAGAGATACAGCTGCTGAACGGCATCGAGCGACAGCGCCGGCTGGTCTTCAAAGCTATGGAGGACTTTCGCAACGATCAGCTGTTAACCAAGTTGGGTAAACCAATCGAATGGATCGGCTACAAAGGTGAAGCCAGCACAAAATGCATGCGAAATTGAATTGCATACGAATGGAATTGGTTGTCGTTTGTAGATACGGTGATACATCTGGATTTGTTGCGCACGCAGCGCTGTCGTTTCTTGACAGAAATCTACAAGGATCTACAGAAACCACTCGGCAAGACAGAGCGTCTGGAGCTTTTAACTAAAGTCAAGAGGATATTGTTGGATGAGCGTGATTTTCCGGACTTTCCAGAGGTATGTATGTAGTGTTGAGAAATAATTTCGTTGAAAATTTCTTAGAATTTTCATATGAAATACGGTTATGAATTGCTGTAACTGAAAAAGGCAACTAGCAGTATGCATGTATGTGCTATGGGTATGTTTGCTCATCCTATAAGTATGCCACAAAATGTGTTATCGATGGCTAATGCATCAGCCAGGAACATTGCAAACGACTTTGTCTGCTAACTTCCCCATAATCTTTTGGTTGTTTCAGCTCTTCGATTTGGTGCAGCGCGAAATAAACCTCCTACTCATTACGCAGTACTGCGATGTGAACATACTACGCAAACGGCAGCGTATCCTTTTCATGGAGATGATCAAATTCACCAAAGAGCAGCAGCGCGAAAGTAGACATGGCAAAAGCGTTTATCTGCTTGGCTCTAATCGTACTGTTTTCATTGCAGGGGGCACATCTCGCATGTGTGAGGTGTGCAAGGAGGTGAAGCCGTACAAGCTATTTGCATTGGCCACACGCCAAAATAAGGTGGACACCTGCACCAAGTGCCAGGAACTGAAGGTGCGTCCTGCGCTGCTGTAGCAATGCGCCACTATAAATTATCGAATACTTCCACAGCTCGCCACTAAGGACAACAAAGCTTATATATCCATTCTGCGCGCCATACAACGCGACGAACGCAAACGCCGCTGCAACGCCTCATTTGCATTCGTGATGCAAATCGACGATATACGCCACATCATCGACCAGATCTGGCACCAGCATTCGATCCTCAGCAAGGACGCGAACCTGAGCAGCCTGCGGTATGTGCGCCCAATACTTGAAGCTTTTGGCGCTCTTGAAACTTTTGAACTCCATACAACAGGTTGCCGCGCTGGGTGAAGAGCGATGACTGGTCTCCATGGAATTGTGTCTGCCTTACCGAGTCTGAGGCACGCGATCACTACAAGGTCGAGAATCTTGAGAAGGTGTACGATGAGAAGCTGATACTGGAGGTTGGCAATCGGCACAAGCTGGCACGTCGCGTCTTCTTCAAGTTGGCCGCCGTAGCCACGGAGTTCCTCGAGAATGGAGAGTGGTTTAAGAGCGGCATGGATAAGCAACGCAAATTGCCGCACCGCAGGATGTACCCATCTATTGAGTTTTCAGCCGCCAGGACGAAGGAATTCTTTGCATCGCATGGCAAACAAGTGTGTGAAACTAAGTAGGATTTGCACACCGGCACCAGAAGGCATTTGTAATTGCATTTCGGTCAGTACTCTCATGCACACAAAATATAAATCAATGTCGTACATGTCGTAAAAGCGTCATACGAAACGTGCGCACGAAATTCGTCTTTTCATGTTTAATTAACATTTTATTTTTAAAAAATAAAATTTACACTCAATAAATCGGCTCCGTCTATAGGTTTTTCGTAGTTCTGTGTGAAAGTGAGCCAGTTGAATCCAATTGGTTCTTTGCGAGCTGCATCCACATCTGATTGCGCATGTCGCGTGTCCAAACGGCTAAACAATCGTACATACCTAGCGTGCGTGGATACGAATACTGCAGTGCAAGCCAATAACAAAAATTGTACAAATTTAACTAAGGTCGAAAGCCACACTTTAGTCAAATTACAATCAGCAATGATGACGGTGCGGTTTGGTACAGCATTCCAACTATGAAGAAAGAGCCGCACCGAGAGGGGGAGTGGACGAGGTTTAATTTTTACTGCTAATAACCGTCTTGAATTTGCCCTCCAAGTACTGCACTCGTTTCAGCAGCTTGTCGCTGCTGTTGAACTCGTTGTAGGGCACCGGTATGACTGTATAGCCGCTCTTCTCCAGCAGCTCAAAGCTCAAATTTGTAATGCCGCTGGCGGAACGGTGTGCCCCATGGCAGACGTCATGAAAGTCGACAACCATCAACGCGACTCTGTTGTGAAGAGAAACAGAAATAATCAAACGGTTGTACACAGATAAGAACGTAGATTCGGTTGGTGTCAGTACTTTGTACTGAAAACCGCGCAACATCCGTAATCCGTTCATTTTTGAGATTACTGAGCGCAACAGTGACAGGACGGGCAGATAAAAGTCGGACAAAGTAACACCTCACTAAAGACATTACAAACTTTATGGGAAAGAGTATAGAGACCAGATAGGGAATTGAAACTTCATACTTGATTGCATTCGGATGCTCCTTATCTAATGGCAATGGATTGCGTTTCACATCGAACCAGCACAGAGCGTCTGTAAAGTTAAGAAAGTGGCGTTAGTGTCTTGTCTGCTTACAATGTGTTCTCAACGTACCGATTAGGAAACCCATCTTACTGTCGACGAGGCTCTTCATGTGGTTGCTGGCGGGTAGTAAACTCTTCAGTGCGTCCAGCATACTATTCACCAGAATTTGCTTTGATTTTGCATGCGCCATGGGCACGTTGAAGACCGTACTGTCGGCTGGCAGCAACGCGCCCTTGTAATCATTGGCCAGTAGTTGCGCATAACTGTTCAGATTTAACAGCTTCATTTTTGATGTGGGCGAGAGTCCATTCTTGTCCGCTTCCATTTTACTGACGAAGGCCGGGCTGAAATTTTAATCAAAAAAGCAAATAAATATTCCGCAAGCACGTATCAATGCATCAATTAGATACCTCAGTACCGTTTCCAATTGCTGGTTCTCCACCAGACCCAGCATACACAGCGCCCACACGTGATTCAACCAATCGTTGATGCGCGTGAAGTCCTCGCGCACAATTGTCGACACGAGCTTCTGACGCAACTCGTCAATATTCGCGCTCTTGAAGTTCAGTGTCGATGAGGTGAGAAACAATGCACTGACGTCCTGAGGTCGCGACATTTCGCTATTCTTCAACATCCACTGCGTCAGGGCCTCCAGAATGTCTGCAATAACAATTAATTGCATTTGAACACAAATTTCCTGGAATTCAAAACTGCTTGCTTACCCAAATCTCGGTACTTCAGAATGCCCAGGCTAGTCAGTATCGAACCGACTACCGCCGACTTTTCTGTGTTTTTCGGTAAGGTCACCTGTATGTCGGCGCACACCTTTGCCGCCAGCACCGAATCTTGAAAGTTTAGCATTGCCATGGCATACAGCACGTCGGCGGATTGCTTCAGGTCCAGCTGCTCCGTCGCGCTACTAATGTTGTAGGCGAGGGAGCGCAGTAACGGCGTACTGCGCCGCTTGCGCTGTGCCAAGGTGCTCATCACCTTCACCATCTGCGGTAGGCTGATGCTCGCGATCAACTTGGCCGCTTCATCGTCGCCCGCCACACCAAGCACCGTATTCAGATCGTCGGTGCGAAAGCCTGAAATACGTTTTGAACCGTTGCTTTCATTGTTGTTATTGTTGCTGCTGTTGCCGGCGGAGGTGCCATTC
Source organism: Melieria omissa (assembly GCA_963971225.1). Taxonomy (NCBI): domain Eukaryota; kingdom Metazoa; phylum Arthropoda; class Insecta; order Diptera; family Ulidiidae; genus Melieria; species Melieria omissa. The sequence continues at coordinate 24,802,746 of OZ020267.1, read as the reverse complement.
TTTGGCACTGTGCGTCCCAGCACGCGGCAAATACGCAAAAAACGCAGGTCGTTCTCGAACTCTGACAACTTAACGCGATTCATAGAACTCCATTCAGCCAGTATGGAGACAATTTTCAGCGCGTGCTTGCGTGAAATGGGCACATTACCCTCGGATACCGACAACAAGCCGTTCACTGTCTTGGCATTAATAATGCGCTCGTCTAAGTTCTTCGCGTTCTTGATTTCTGTGGCTTTGCCTTTATCGCCGGCTGCACTGCCAGGCGGTGTGTCATCCTTCAACGATTCAAATGCTGCCGCCACCAACGAATCTAAACGAAACAGGTTAGCGGCGGTGTTTAGAATTGTTCAGGTGTTTATAGTAAACTAACTCTTTGGTTTCTTAAAGCTGCCATCTGCAGCTTCGTTGGCCTCTTCCGCAGTTGTCAGGCTTGCTGCTCCACCTTCACCCTGTTTCGGCGCTGATGCAGAAGTCGCTAACGCGGTCGCGCGGGCCGTTGTGCTATATGCAGCAAAGTGCATGTGACGAAACAGCTGTGTGGCCATGCCACCCGCAAAACGCTGCAGCCCCAACATTATATGTACACTTGCTCGACCGGCCTATGTGCTGCTCGCGGAAATTATCCAGTGGGAGCTCACGCTGCAAGAGACAATAAGTTTTACATAACCTTTTTTGTTGACATCAGAAAGCAGCGAAATTTGTATACGCCTCAAGACGGCACTTTGGCACGTCCAGCTAGAGTAGACAATTGGTCACTTTGCTGTGTGGCGCGTTAATGCAATCATCGTCTATACTTTTATTTAAGAAAATTACTTTTTCCCCCACAAGGTGCGCAGATGATGGAATAGACCGCAGCCGAAGTGTCAAAATCAAATTGGTCGAGCTAGAGACGAACTGAGATGTTGAAAACACCGGATCTGTCGGTTATCGATGAATTTTGTAAAGTTTTAGGAACTTAATGAAATATTGCAACAATATATATTTTTATGGGGACTAGGCCTTAAGAATAAGAAGTAAATGTTAAGCATATACATAGACCATAAGGAAATGCCAGTGGCGGACTCAAGGATGGTTTTGGGAGTTGAAACCCTCCGAAATATTAAGGTCGACTTTAAAACTACATACAATAATTTATGAATATTAAAGAATTACTTTTTGCAACCCCCGAATATATTTTTCTGAGTCCGCCCCCGGGGAACTGTTATCAGTAAGGCGGTGCTAAACCTTGAACTTTTTCCGTTGGAGAGGTTGAGCTGTACAGAAATATGAGGCGATGACATTCAATTAGGACATGTAACGAAAACTTTTAACGAATTTTGAGTAATGATATATTCCAATATAATGATTATAGTAGTTAAAATTTGGTAAAAATGCAAACATTGATGAGTATCATATGGTCACCCTACAGTGGAGCCTCTGTACAACAAGTTGCTTTTATGTGTAACGTTTTCAATAATGTTGCAACACTTGTCCGCTACTCATCCAATACAGTGTTGAGTCAGTTTGCATTGTATAGTTCGCAGAGTTGCAGTTATAGTTACCATACTGATAGTTAACATTTAACAGTCTTCTTTGCAACCCCGTCAAGTATTCGTGGATAAACACGTTAACCCTGGTGACAAGTCACCAAAAAACTTTTTTGTGTTCTTTTCCAACAATTTTTGCCACAAATTATTTCCAAAAATTTCATAGATTCCATTTAAATTTTTAGTTGTTCGGTTTCTTTTTCAAGCAAGTGGCAAATATCAGTGCACAAAAAATCGAAAAGCCAAACAGGAAAGCAGCATTGAACATTTGTTCAACGTGTGAAAAGTGAAAACGAAGTGAAACTAAGTGTGCGGGCGAGGACGGGTGAAAAGTTGAAATTTTGCAATTGTGAAGTAGCAGCAACGGGCGAACAGTGAAGTAAATTCCACGCGAGGCAGTCACGCAGCTAGCGAGCAGGCAGGAAACAATAAAGCAAAATGGTTGATAAATTCATAAGCATGTGGAAAGTGCGCGAATTGGCTGATAAAGTGTAAGTGCCCCGAACATTCATTTGCTGAGTGCACTTTTAAATTATTATTACTTGGGTGGGGGAGTTGGCGCATTCGCGCCTTTCCTCCTGCCCATAGCAAAATCAAATTAGCGCAAAAGTGTCAAGAAGAAGAGTGCGTTCAAGGTGTGCAGGGAGAGGCCGATGCCGACGCGCAGTGTAGCGCTCGCCGTATAAGCCATGGTTACGTGTCCCGCAAGCAGCGCAATCCCCTCACCGACTACCACGAACGAATTAACGCAGATGGCAAGTGCGTCTGCACCGACAAGAAGTGCGATGTGTAAAGTCCGGCAGCAAAAGTCTGTTTTGCTTGCCTCCCGAACGTAGTTTCAATTTCCAGGCGTATTCCTTACATGCTTTGGATTTCATTTGTGGAACTGCAGAAAATGTTGCTGTTTCATTGGCATTATGTATTCTATTGTTGTAGTTCTCAAGGTTAGGTTTGCTTAATTGGGTTTTCTTTTTCATTTCTATTTGCTCTTGCGTGCAGTCATCAATCAAGGTGCGCGCTTCACTCTTTACTTCCAACTTTGTTGGGGTTAGTGTTGTTGTTGCTCTGTTGTTGTTTATTCTGGCGAGCGAATCGCCACCTGTGCTTTGGAGTTTTGCGAAAGGCCACCTCTCCCACGACACAGTACATTACTCCCGAGTTTGTCGTAGCGACGGGAATGTATTCTTTTAGGCCAAGACACATTCCAACATATTGGCTGCGTGGCTAAAAGTTGATAATAGGCTAATTGGGATTTCTGAAATGATCTGGATCCATAGACCCTATGGACTATTTCGCGCTATGTTGGCTTTTGTATAAAATTCGTTCGTTTTCCAAATTAATCGCCTTTAAAAGGCTATTAAAGGGTTATTAATAGCAACTTTTGTGTATGTTTGCATATGAAACTATACTAGGACAATCGAATCTGTATTATTCCCGCGTCTGCATGTCAAATAACTTCGAACGTGTTGAGGCAGCCGCCGTAGCTCAGCTGGCTAGTGCGTTGGGCCTCAAGTCAAATGCGACGCTCGAACCCAGGTTCAAGATTCCGTTGCAGCTAACATCGAAAAAAAAGATAAAAACAAATTTTCTTTCGGCGGCTGTCCTCTCAGCAAGAAATAGCAAACCTCTGAGAGTAAAATTGCATATGAAAAAGCTCCTAACTCGCCGTTCGGAATCGGCATAAAACTGTAGGTCCCTTCCAACCTTGTACAAATTCGCACGCACAACACGAATGGTTGCGGGAAGCTAGGCCTTAGTCTCGCGTAATCGGGCTGTCGTGCCAGTCAAGAAGAAGAAGTGTTAAAAATCAACCAAACTTTACTAAAACTACTTTCGGAATTCGAAGCGCACATTGCCACGGAGACGGAATTATAAACAACTTAACTTTCCGCCATTTACTACTACTCCAAGCTTCTCAAGCGCCAAACAGATAAGCGTAGCAAACTTGGTCAACACCATGGCAGCCATTTCCTTAACTATACCTATGCAGATGGTTTCTATACTGAGGTATTTGGGTAAATAAATAACTCCATGAAAGTAATTTGGCATAGAATTTCATTCAAACTGTGACCATGTCAATGACTACTCGTTTTATTCACTCACGAAACTCTCACATTAACCGGGCTAAGTGTTGCCAAAAACCACGCACGACTGAATGTTGTAATCAGATTTCGTTCTCAGTACCAGCACGAAAGGTGAAACTAAAATATTCATCCAAAAGAAATCTCTTCCACTCCATACTAAAAGCAATTCACAACTTCCCACGCAGACGGTGCGTTCGTTTCTGTGTTTAGACCGCTCATTCATTGCCTCCCTTGCCCAAACTTGGCACTAGTTACGGTAAGCAGCCACTAATATGCCGCATTATTGTCATATTTGCTGAATGGTTGGCGCAGCTCTTGTCGCAGTGCCCGTACGCGTGAGCAGAGACTTGTGTAGACGCGCAAAGGAAGTTGAGCGGTAGCCTCCAGTTTTTCACTTCCGCTGGTGAAATCTGCACATGACGTGTATGACCCACTGAAGGTTGCTCAAAGCACATTATAGTTGGCGCTTGAATGCAATCGTCCAAACGTTTATTTATATTTGCGGCATAATTTTGTCGGTTATCGCACTTAAAACACACTTAAAATGCCAGTCCGCAGCACAGCAGCGGCGTTTTATCGCTTTTCGCTGAATTTATTTTTACCCATTCTCTTTTATAGTCTTCTTGAAAGTGATAACCCATTCGTTTGCGTTTGTCATTAGGCGATTTTCAGTTAGGCAAACACAAAGTGGCGTTGCTCAACGATGTAAGACGCTTATTGTGCTGTCACAATAAAATATCAAACCAGCTTCAATGGCTTATCGAAAACGCTTCAATTGAAGAAAAGCGAAAATGTTTGAATTTTTGACTAAAATTTAATCAAATTGGCTGCGCACAGTAAACGCTTTGTGCGCTTCCGCTGAGACTGCGCTGAGTTCCACATTGTGCTAAGCTGGGCCTAGCCAACACAACTAGGCTAATAACAATCACACAATTAACAAAACGTGTGTGAACATGAGTGAAATACGTATATATCCACATTTCGTTTGTAAAAAGTCTATAAAAAGTACAACTGAAAATTTACACAATCAGTTGTTGTGCACTAAAATTAATCTATTTGAGAATGCAATTAGTTCTGAGGCGTGCCCTTGTTGTTTTATCATATGTGTAGACTGCGCAAAGCATGACAAGATCGGCACTTTATATAAGCGAATGCAAGCTGAATCGAATGCTGCCAATAAAGAAGGGGGCACTAAATCACGCCTGCGACGATTGTCTAATCAGCTCAATACCTTTCGAGCATTATATCAAAATGACTCAGATACTTGGATATAGGAGATTCGATTCTCCAACATATAGTAGGCACCAATTTCATCAACCTTTCACATTCGTCAGGTGCTCGTAGTGCTTATCAGCCAATAACTCAACTCTCATTGCAATTGCAATTTGTAGTATCCACATTCAATAGCCTTCTCCCCTTTCGTCTACAGCACCAATGTCGTCATGAATTACACGGAAATCGAAGGGAAAGTGCGTGAGGCAACCAACGATGACCCTTGGGGACCCACCGGCCCCTTAATGCAGGAACTGGCGCATGCAACTTTTTCCTACGAAAGCTTCCCCGAAGTGATGTCAATGTTGTGGAAGCGCATGCTACAGGACAATAAAACCAACTGGCGTCGAACTTACAAGGTACGAATCAAGGATAACCCAACTTAATCGGAGCCGATGAAATATTTGCTTGATTGCAGAGCTTACTGTTACTGAACTATTTGGTTCGCAACGGCTCCGAGCGTGTGGTCACTTCGTCGCGGGAGCACATATATGACTTACGCTCGCTGGAAAACTATACATTCACCGATGAAGGCGGAAAGGATCAGGGCATTAACGTTAGACATAAGGCAAGTTGCATAGTCATGAAACAGCTGCATTACATTCGTAACAATTTTGTGCTCGTCTGCAGGTTAGAGAATTAATAGACTTTATACAGGACGACGATCGGCTGCGCGACGAACGCAAAAAGGCTAAAAAGAACAAGGACAAGTACATTGGCATGAGCAGCGATGCAATGGGCATGCGCAGCATGAGTGGCCATGGCAGCGGTGGCTACAACGATTGGCGTACAACGCGCGGTGATTTCGGTGACAATTGGTGTATGTGCAACAAGAGTGTCTTGTCGATGGATTCTACGTTTGACCTTAATTTTCTACAGATTCTGATTCACGCGGCGATCGCTACGAAGACGATGAGACACAGTACGAAGGTGAAAAGGAGTATTCCGATAGTGATTCACCGAGTCCCAGGTAAGCAAAGTACAACATTTCAATTCGTGCCCATATGAAATGTGTGTTTTTTGCATGTTGTAGACGCAGCAGTCGCTACAATGATCGCTCAAGTCCTGCTGAGCTCGGCACTGAGGCCAAGCCCAATTCCATCAGCATGAATATACGTCCGAAATCTGCCTCAAGCACAACCACCGCCGCAGTCGCAACGAAACAGCCCACAAGCAAGCCCGCTGTTGGCTCCAAGAAAATCGACATGGGTGCGGCGGCGAATTTCGGCAAAATGTCTCCCTCTGCCGCCGGCATTCATTCACCCACGCATCGCGACACACCCACAGGCAGCGACGATTTGATTGGCGAAAACAACAACAACAACATACCCAAACAAAGCAATACCAGTAACAATAATGACCTAATCGATGACATTTTCAAAACATGCCCATCGTCACAGGACCAGACACTCACTAGTGCTGTCGTGTCGGCCGAAGACATGGACGATTTCGATCCGCGTGCTGTCGAAAGACAACCAGAGTTTGGTGACTTTGCATCAGCGTTCGGCGGCGGAACAGCTAGTGCAGCAGAACCACCGTCCACTGGCATTACGGCCGCCAGCACAGACGAATTTGCCGACTTTTCTGCATTCCAAGGTAGCTCGTTGTCGAGCAGCAGCAACATAGAGGGCGGCCTCGATGGCAATCTGCTGACAACGACGGCAACACCGGCAAATGATGCATTTGATTTGTTTAACCCGACAGCTGGAGTGGACGGCACTGGCAGCCAGGATGTCACCGGTGCTACAACGGCCACGGATCTTTTAGCTGGTCTGGGAGACTTGTCGATACATCAGAGCATGCCCATGGGTAAGATTTTTTGCCATGTGCTTCTGTATAAAAGTAGCTTAAGCCATGTATTTATTGCAAATACACTGTGTGTGGGAAACGTTGCTAAAGCAACCAGAAATAAAAAAGAAAACTAATTGCAGGGGGAAGTCAACATAGTGGTTGTCGGCAATGCGTGCATGTTTAGTGAAACGTTCGTGTTAATTTAATTAAATATATTTTGCGTAAATTTGCATATTTGACAAGCTTTAAGTTTGCCATGCTTCCAAGTAATCAAGTAATGAATGAAAATGCGGTTTAAATATTGAGAATAGTAGTCAGTCCATCAACCTTACAACTCAACTCATTTTGCTACGGAAACACATTCCAATTGGATGCCCACATTTTTATTCAATTTCAGCTGAAGAGACGCTGGCGACGGTACCGCACAGCATTAAAAGCGAGTTGAAAAACGCAATCGCACAGTTGCAGGCCATTCCGAAAGTTGTATGCGCTGCCGACGTTCACGCAGTGATGCGCACGATCGAACAGTTGCGTCGGAAAGATGCGCTGCCCGGCTTTTGCACGGCAGAGAAACTTGTCGGCCTCGACAGGGATGCGGTGGACTGGGCACAAGTGGCGAGCAGCGACTACGTCGATCTGCTGCAGTGCCTGGTCAAGCTGTTCAACAGCGAATGGCCGAGCGTCGATGAGGATGTCGAGGTGTTGAACGTGTTCAAATTGGATCAAAACTTTAACTTCGTCTACGAGGCGTTCTTCATGCTAAACAAACATTTGAGCGAGGTTCCGGCCACCTTTGCCAACATGTTGGCAGCGCTCTGCACTGACGAGCAGTTACTGTCCGTGGCTTTGCTGCACGTTTGCCGGAAAAAGGCGGAACTTGTGGAGAAGTATAAACGCACCTTGGACTTTGTGCCGGAGCAGAGTGTTGAAGAATTGAACGCGACCGCAGCAGATTTTCTACAAATGTTAATCGCTCTGCCGACCTGTGTGGCTAATCATTTGGGCAAAGCACTGCCGGATGCCTTCGTGCCGCACAACTATGCTCGCCTGCTGCTGCAGCACCTTTTGAAAGTATTAAATTTTATTTTTAAATGCGAGGAAAGTGAATATTTCCACACAGAATTTTTGACACAATACTTGAGCCGCGTTGTGACCAACTTTTGCGGCATTCAAGCGGCTAACGCCGAGCTGGGACACTTTCTGAAAATACTCGACGAATTTGCGAAGGCCGAGAAGCCGCGTGGCATTTTGCAGCAAGTGTTCTTGCCGGTGGATGCCAATGCGGCACACAAGCTGGCGCTGTCCATGTTGTGCTCTGCGGTGAACGTATACCGGTTGTTAGGCACGGCAGCCGCCACCACTGAGACCTGGCACGTTTGTTTTATGCACAAATTGACGCTGCATCGAGCGCCTGAGACGGACGAAGCGTTGTGCGCGCTCGTGCAGTACCTGGCGCTGGTGGACAGCGGTCAGCTACTTCAGCAGCTTTGCACGCAGCTGGCGGGTGTGTGGGCAAAACGTACGGCCCTGCAAAAGCTGACCGACAAGGAGCACCTGCGCATTTCAAAACTGCTGGTCCTGTGCACAAAGTGCTTGTATCGTGACTTGAAGCGCGCCCAAATGCCGCAGGATGCAGTCAGCGAGCTCAGAAGCCGGCTGCACGAAGGGCTGCGTTTTCACTTGGAGTCGGCAGATCCGATTCAGAAGTACATTGGCATGAAAACGGTGGAATTGATACTCGACTACTTGGAGGATGACGAAACCAAGGAGGAAGATCGTTTGCGCTTTGACTACGCCGATGTGTTGCAATTGCCGAAAGGCGGAGTGCTGAAGGAACTGGATGAGCTAGCAACAAGTTTTCACAGAAACAAAATTGCAGATGTGCTCGACGTAAGTGTGGGTACAGAAAAACTAGAGCTTTTGGTGCAAAGCTTTATGCTGGAGGCATCCTGCGCTGACAAGACAGCTGCAGCTAAACCCTCTAATGCTAATCCTCAAACATCTACATCCTCGCCTGCCATGGACTCGGACACCCAAATGGCGCCTGCACCATCGACTGCCTCCATGGAGCTAGATTCGGACGATGATGACTTTGCGCCCTACGATATGACTAACGACACGCCTGCCATTATGGAAAAACGCCCTAAGTTCCTGCTCGACTTGCTGCAGACGCTAAGTACAAAGATAGACAACTATGAGGTTTTCGAGAGTGCATTGTCCAGCGCCGAGCGCCTGATTCGCGGACAGTTGTCCCAGAACGACACGCGCCTGGCCGTGGATCTACTTCAGCTGTTTGTGCCGTTGGAAATGCAGTATTACTTTGAGAATTTCGAACGCACCAAGTTCAAGTGCGCTGTGGCCATTTGTGTCTCGCACCCGGGCGCCTGCGCCGAGTACCTGTGCTGCGAGTTTCACACCGACAATGCACACTACAACGCTAATTTGCGTATATTTATGCTGCAGGTGTTGGCCGCTGCTGCCAAGGAGCTGTCCGGCGGCACAGTCGAGGAGAAGCTCAACGACGACTCAATGCCGGCGCCGCGCCCAGCAGCTACCGCAACGAAAATACGCAAGTTTCACTTTGATAACGAGCACGAAACGCGCCTATCGGAGGCACAGCGCATCATACGCCAACGGCTGAAGGAGAAAACGCGACGATTCATCAGCAAAGTGAAACCTGAGCAACAGTTGGCCAAAGCCAGTCGCTTCCACCCTGTGGCAGGAACTTTCTTCTTCACGCTGGTGCGCGGCGCGCGTACCAAGCAAATGCTCCACGTGAAGAGCGACAACATTGCGCACGACATCGACGTCATGCTGCTGGAGAACCTGCTGCACACGCTGGCCGTCATTGTGATGGCCGCACAGAATTGCACTCTCATGCCGGCCATGGCACGCGAGGTGTTCGATTTGTGCGCCTTTGTGCGGTTCAGCAGGGAAGCGCGCGTGCGCCTGGCGACGCTGGAGCTGCTCTGCATGACGCTAGTGAGCACGCCCACTGCGATTCTGCTGCAGCAATTCAGCGATCGCGTGGCCGAAGTGCAGCAGTGGCTTGAGGATTTTGTGAAGTCGCCTTTGGTTGGTGGCGAAACGTCGGAGGAGTGTCGCGAAATGGCCAATCAAATTCTGAGCGCCTGCTACAAGCTGTACTCAACGCAGCACGCAGAGCAGTGCTAACCAAACAATTGTTTAACTTTAATTATTTAGTTCTAAGAAGGAAACGAATCGAATAAAGTTCAACTGAAGATTTTTGCTTTGAAATAATTTTTTCTTATGAAATAGTAAAAAGCGTTTTCGGTTGCTGAGGGAAATTAAACCATGCAGATAAGCATTGCTGGCGAATGTGAATGTGTGATGAAATGAGATATGTATAAATTGTTGATAAATATGTTTATTAATTGTGTTTCACCAATTTTGTAAAGACTGCAATGAATTTTCCTATAGCAGTTTTGATTGAATTCTTTTATTTGTTTATTTTCTTTTTTAAATGTTGCTTAACATGTTTGGGATATCTTGCATTGAACGCGTCCGCATTGCAAATCTTTGTAACAATCCGCCTAAATATTCCATTAACAAAAGCCTTTTTGAACATACCGGGCATAGTGCCACCGCGGACGCATTAGGTAAACAGCAAAGAATGTGTAAAAACTTAATGTTAGATGCTGCTTTCGCTCTCGATGCGCCCACCGCTATTGCCGCTTCCAGCTTCCAACACACGTCTATAACTACTATAATTTTCCACTCGAACAATCAGGCAACTATGTCATGTATGCACACCTCAATCACCGCTCGGCTTTCTTCCACTCCACGCTGAATCAGCTATACGACACTGCTTTATGTCCGACATGTGATTTTTTTTGTTGCTATATAGTGAACCTGGTTCTAGTCCGCCGTATTGACGGCAAAACCAAACTGAAGCATTTGAAACCTGCTTAGTTGGTTTTGCCTGAGCTGTAACTTTTTAAACTGTCTCATTGTGATTGCCACTGCTTAGTTATTCCAATTAGGCAGAAAAAGAAACAATCAAAATTTTACAGTTCTGACTCAAATTGATTTTCGATTTATTTAGACACGTATTTTTTCAAATCTTAATGCTTTTTTGGCTTTATTATTTATAATCATTAAATATTTGCAGTTTTCTGTGCGGTTGATTAATAAAATTTAGCAAATTGTTAAGTTGGTCATAATTTCAAGTGTACAATGCTCTTTTAAATTTTTATTTATGTATTAATATTAATTATTAATAATTAATTTTTAAACAAGCAATATTCGTGATTACTTGGTGTCAACTTTTTTGCTTTTTTAATCAACCGCACAAACCGCCCATCTACACCTGTTCACCATTTTCTTTACCAATTTCACCACAAGCAATATTTCATGGTTCACTCACTAGAAAGTCACCACATATTTTGTTGTATTGATGCCGCGACTAGGAAAAAATCAATGGAAAGACGAATAAAACTGACTGCCTTTCGTGTTTTTTTATATTTCAGACAACATACTTCCCCCCATGGCCACTACAGGCAACAACAATCTACTGCAACCAATTAGCGCTAACAGCAACAACAATCAGCAGAATGCAGCCATCAATGCCGCAACAGCAACCTCAGCAACGGCTGCCGCACAAAATGTGGGCGCCACCTGGTCGGACAATCTGAAAGCGGGCCATCTGAAAATCGATCTCGACAATCTGCTGGCGAGTAAAACCAACAAATCGAACGCACCGGCGCTGTCGATGAATGCGCTGAAAGTGCAAAGTCCGGCAAAGAGCGCCAACAACAACCAGCAGCAAATGCCGGTGCCGCTGAGCGTGCAAACGCCGCCAGCAAACTTTGGTGCATTCGGCGGAGTGACGCGCAGCTCACCGCTGACCAGTCCCAGTGCGGCGTTCGGTGCTGGGGCCGCGCCCGCCATGGGCGCACCTGTCAATAATGCCGCGTTCTTCGGCACTGCGCCACAAAACATTCCACCACCGGCAACAGCAACACTGCAGCAACAACAGCAGCCGACAATGTTTGCCAATTTCAATGCAATGAACATGCAGCCGCCGCCAGCAGCAGCACAGCAGCCGAAGGGCTTTGCCAATCACATCAGCAACAACAATATGCAGAGCCAGTCCTTTGACATATTCCAATGATATCTAATGGCCTAAGCCGGATTCAGTTTTTGTTTGTTTGAACTTGGCGCGTGCAGGGCGGCGTTTGCGTTGAATTTGCGAACTGATGGACAAGTGGAATTTCCGAGGTCGATTGTAGTTAATGGATGGCGATGATCGCGTTAATGTTGATGTTGTTTATGCGTACGTACGTAGTAATGATTTCCGAAAAGGCGTTACAATGATTTAAATTTTGAATTTGTTTTGTTGATATTCACATTTGCATAGATTAGATATACCATCATGCATACATATGATTACAAAAACACCTACACGATATGCCAATACATACATATGAATAGAGAAACTGTATTATTACGAATAAAGTGCGATGCACATGAATTGACGATGCGTGCCGCAGACGAGTATAAATTTCAGCACCCACTCCGTCCTGTTCCTCCTTGAATTTATATTAAGCTCATAATGTTGTTGATGATAATGTCTATACGACGCTGCAGCTGCGCCTATCTGCACTGCGCGTGCGACGTCGCCTAGCATGGAACGCACGAAAACACTAAAACCAATAACAAATCAAATAACCAGAAGGTTGTATCACAAATAAATGTATGTCAGCGGTCAGTTTTATTGTTTGTTGGTGTGCTTGTGTTAGGCGCTTAGAGTGCTTTACGCGGCAATTACTGTGAAACACAAACAAATGCTAGAAAGTTTGTTATTTAATGTTTTAATTTGTTAAAATTTTGTTTGGCATTATAAAAACTCAAGTGTTTTGTTTTTTCTATTTCAACCCGTTTCTTCTAATTACGACAAAAGTTTAATTTTGCTGTTCGTTTCGTGTCTATTGTACCAAATTGCACATTCCTAAGTTATACGTCTTACACTTCTGTACTGCACTCTTTTTTTATAGTAAATTAATTGACGATGCGTGCCGCGTTGGGCGTGTCTTATTTAGCGTTTATTAGGCTGCAATGGCCTGCAATTCAAATGGTGTTGGTTTTATGTGAATAATTTAGAGTTCAAAAGCCTTTATAAAGATATATATATATATGTACGTGTGCGTATGTAATATCAGTTCACCTGCATATCTGTTTGTTAGTATTACAAGTTGCGCCTAAAATATTAAGATCAGTAGTAAATTTTGCCTTTTTTTATTTCGGAATTCTGTCTATAAATATGTGCAACAAAATAATGAATTAATCACATTATTTGATAAAATCGTTATTTTTATTGATTATAAAATTCTTAAAAATGTAATATTACATTTTTGCTAAGTTGGTACAAGAGAAACTTCATGTTTGAAAATCTCTTAAAAATCTGTAATTAGAAATTGTTTCGCTGGTCTTAATGTTTCTCCCACAACTGTATCAACGCACGCTACCCCAGTTTGCTTCAGCGCACAAGCAATAAACTGTGCAATACATTTACACCTCTAACGTCTAACCAACAATAGAAATTATGTAGCAAATATCACTAATAAAATTATTTAATTTTACTTTCAAAAAATAATTTAAGCGCATTCCACAGTCCGCAATTGCAACTTTTCTTCAGTTATCAAATGGCAAAAATTATTTCAAAAATTATTTCACTTAAAGTTTCATTAGCAATTCAAGCCAATGACTGCTACCATGAAAAATGCTATGAAAAAAACGATTATCACCTGTAATGTTAACCCGTTTCTCACCGTTTCAAAGGCATTTCTTAAATGCCTTCAAATTATACACTTTAGGTTTTTAACATCACATTTATATATATTTAAAATTGTAATGCTGTGCTGATGTCTGTGTAGATGCAGCCTGGCCAATTATATTTTAGTTATTAACAACCCGCAACAAAGCAAAAACAAACATTTCGTTTCACACATGATAATATTCACTTAGATAGAAAGTAATGATCAGTTATTGGTAGGACTTGAAAATTGTGCAACGAAGACATTTTTAATAAAATTGTTTTTAAAAAGTACAAGCCATCTCTATGTAATGTGAATGTCTATTATTTCTGGATTTTTTATCAACTATTTTACATAAAAATTCCCAGTATGAAAAGAAAAATTATTTGCAAAAGTTCGCTTACAATAAAGCTTTTGTTTTTATACAATTCATTTATTCAGAATATTGACTCAAAATGATTTATACAAAAGTAAATAAATAAATTGAATTTAAAGTATGTCAACCACCATAGTTTTCTCAACGTTATTATTATTGTTCATACAAAAATGTTAATGTTTACTCAGAAATCATCAAATTGAACGCATTTTCATCTCTTACTTTCTACAAACGAAATCATTCTAAGATTATTTTTGCAAATTACTTAATCACTTTTTCCGCTACTTTTATGTCTATACTAATGAAATCATGTGTGAAAACTGCTGCCGCATTATGTATGTTTTCTTGATTTAATAATTGTGGCACACTGTCGCTTCGAAATCACTGGCATTGGCATACTGCTCATGATTTCCCGTGCAAGTTTCCGACTCAGCTTGCATTTTCAACAAGACTTGGCGCATCAACATTGTTCCACATGTTTTCTTTGTATATCAATTCAATAATCAATTCCCGCATTGCGTCACGTTACCGTTGGAAGGCGCGAATTCAAAGTGCAGTTTTTTGCAGGAATATGTTTACAAAAACCATTGTTCATGTGTATAAATATAAATGCTAACAACACACATTGCTGGACCTACGCGCCAACACATAGCCAATGTTATCGTATTGTATGAGTTATCAACCGATCGTTTATATGTATCAATTATGTTATATATGTATCTTGCAGTATAGTGTATGTATATGCAATTGTATGTAATACGTTTATCTTTACGTACATGGAAATAATTGAAATACATTCGGATGTATTTTGTAGTCTTGTTTTATATTTAGAAGCAATTGGCAGCAGCATGCTGGCAAGTGTCAGAAATAAGCAAATAAATAATAATTGTTAAGTCTTAAATTTCAACGTCTCAACTGTGCTGATTGTCGGCAGTGCATACGAACAGGAAGGAAGGATGCTTAAATCAAACTGCGTGTATAATTAAAATGACGATGAAATTATTTAATAAAAACTGTATTTGAGCGAAATCACCACAAACTATTTATTTACATTGGGCTCTCAAATTATGTTTTGCAATGTTTTCGAAGCAACCCATCGGTACCAATTACAAATCGTCAAAGATAACATTTTTCATTGTTGAAAAGCTCCCGCCTCAAAACGCATAAGTCACATAGGCTTAACATAACATGAGCAAACCAAAGATTACTGGGGGTCTTTGTAGAAGCAGCTCTGTACTGAACTGAAAAATCATCAATATTCCACAAAATTCTCTACCCACCTCCTCACATTTCGTTCAACGCCCATCAGTTTGTTCTACATAGTATCGCAGACTTTATAGTTTGAATTGTAGGATTTATTAAAGCACGTTCTCACATAAAAAACAATGCATGTGCTTAGCCTAAATACAGCAAAAATAAAAGCAAGAAAATTATTACAATAATCTTATGCTAAAAGTGTTGAGTGCCCATCTGTCTAAACTGACCCGATTGTAATATCTACTCGCACTGTTTCACTCCGCATCGCCTTTGTTTTTGTTCTTCTTCTTTTTCTTCTTCTTCTTTGGCTCACCGTCAGCCTCAGCGTCCCCATTCGACTGCACTACACTGTCGTTCTTCGTATCGTTGGCATTTCCGTTAGCTTCTCCGTTCGCTGCAGCCTCAAGTTTGCGCTTCTTTTTCTTCTTCTTCTTCTCACCGGCTGGTGTTGTAGCAACTTCCTGCTCAGCAGCTTCTATGGCTTCCTTCATTACTTCAATGTTTTTGCGCGGCACCTCGCCCGATTCGTAGAACTTCAAACGGTCCTCCACTTGTTGTTTCAGCGTATCGCCGAAAACGCTCGTGGGCTTCTCCAAGAAACAATCAATGCGCGAGGCAATCGAACATTTGTTAGCCAGAAACCGCGAAATCCTACCTTTGTTCTTTAGACCGGCGCGGCCAATAAATGACGAATGGTAGAGCAGCCCATATTTCGGCGTGTTCGAGCGTGTTTTTAGCGCACGGAAGAGCGCCTTCTCAGCGCCCAATATTTGCACAGTTGACGCCGGATACTTGGCCAGATTAGTCAGACTGCCAGCGTGCGAGATAAGCCGCGCGCCCACCTGATCGCCAATCAACGATTGCAGGTTAGGTGCCACGCAATGCATTTTGTTGTGCAAATAGGTAGACAGCTTTTTGCGGTATTCAGATAGGCGCACCACGCGCTCAGCGAACAGTTCTATGTTCATTAAGTCGACTATAGATATATCCATGCCCATGGACATTTTGGCGGCGTCTATAATGGCCTGCGCCTTGGCCGAATCCATGACAATCTCCTCCAGTCCCTCCAGCTTATCCTCCGTGAGGCTCTTGCGGTCCTTGATGAATTTTGCTGCCTTTGCAAACATATAATTATCGGGCACGATTTTGACCAACTCTGGGAAGTGGTACGAATACCACTCGCGTATGCGCATCGAAAATGTGTTCACATCCTTGTCCAACTGATCCAGCAACGCAATGGACTGTATGATCATATTGTCGGAACGATGCACATTGAACTTAACCTTGGCACGCGAGTAACTGTGACCCAAGCCCAATTGAGCAACTCCAGCTGATTTATCAGTGAAACCTAAACAAACGAAGGCCAATTGTCAGCAAACAGCAGTTTAAGCGAATACAATATATGTGCTACTTACCCTTAACCAGCTTGTGAAAATGAAAACGAATACCACGCAATATCTCTGGCACCACACCGAAATGACTACACTGCACTCCAATTGCTTCGGTGATGGCAGCGCCCAGCTTGGCGTCCGCAATACCCAAAGTGCATTTCTTCTTCTTCAATTTAGCGAAGAAATCGTCCAGGAAGAGCAGCAAGTCTTGCGGGGCTATGCCTTCCGATATCGCGTTGATATTCTCCAGCGCAGCAATGGCTGTCTTGAAGGGCGAGAATCCTGCCAACTTTACAATAGAATTGAACTTGGCAATGTCGGTGACGGAGGACTCCACTTGCGGCAGGAACATGGAGATCTCCTCGAACTCTTTTACGGAGAACAAAGAGTAGCCCGCCGCATGTTCATACAGAACATACAAACTCGACTGTAATTACAATGTGGGCGTGTTATGTAGAAAAAACAATTTACACAAGGAGCAGTAAGTATTGTAAGCTCAGCAGGTGCTTCTGTCTGAACATATCGAAAGGGTCAAATGATAGCTTACCATATTTTCGGGAAAAATATGTCGATTTATTCAGGATAAAAATTAAAAATTGCCACCGATTTTTCCACGCTATGAATTTCCACGTGTTATGCTAAAAAGAACAATGGAGTCTGGTAGCGAACAGTGCTGCCAATACTGATATTTTCGAATGTTTAATGGCGCCTGCTTGTAGAAGAAGAAAGACAAGAAATACATGATAAACATGAGTGTGTTTGGTTAGTAACTATTTATAATACAAATTTTAAAACAAATTTATTTGTGCATATTTTGAATAGGGCATTGAATTCAGTTGGGACAGAACGAGTAACTACATTGGATTAAAATCCATAACACATTTAATTTTAAAGATTTGTTCTTATATTAAGTCAGTATATCGGTGCTTAAAGTATATATTACACTGAAACCATATTTCTTATATACCCAAGAATGCAAATATCAAACTCCAGAATTATTGTGATGTAAAGGAAAACGTTTAGATTTGTTACAATCGGAATTGTTTTCGGTAAAGTTCCGATGTTTGACATGTTTCCGAATATTTACCTTTGACTGGCAGCACTCGACTCAGGTGTCGTAATACAGCGACCTACCAACAGCTGATTGCCACTGTGAACTTTTTGACGTTCGATGCAAGCCTGCCCACAGCCTTGGAATCGGTTTTCGGATTCGGTTTGTCAGGTCGGGATGGGACTGCATTCGATTTTGTGTCTTTGTGTTTAGTTTTATGCAAATAGAAAAAGAATACAATTTTATACACAATCTCCCAACTAGTGATATATTGCGGTGTTTATAACAAAAAAGGAATCGGGGCACTGAAAGCGAGTGTGAGACATTGAGGCTGATTTAATTTATTGATTTTCAAGCGGAAATAAACACAAAACCAATAAATCGAATCGACGGCCACCGAAACAGCAAAAAACAACAGCAGCAACGCCAACAGGCATTCGCAACCACACGACTAGCGCTCTAACGCCTCCCCTACGTCGCCAGTGGCGCTGCACCGTGTCTCATCTCGCGTTCGCTCCATCGGCACACCTTACCAATAAAACAAAAGAGCAAAAACGAAAAAAATAAAACCGAAATTTGTGCTAACGCTAACGTGCCGTTGATTATTTGTTAGTTTTCATTCTAATATATTTGAGAAATTCGTCACAAGTGCTAAAAATAAACACTTTCGCGCTGGACGGCGGGCAAAACCAGCAGCAGCCGCCGCCACCACAACGATCACAGTGATACCGACATACATATATCGACATCGCCGACATACATATACTTTGCTGTGTATGCAAAAGCTGAGTTGCAAATATTGCAAATTTGTTGGATTACTTTCAAGTGCCATTGGTCCCGGTCGCAGTTGCAGTCGCCGTCTCAGTTTCACTCTCAGCCCCAGTGGCAATCAAAGTCGCCGTCACAGTTCTAGCCGCACATAAAAGATGGAGTTTTTATTGTAAGTATGGCAGCTGCCATTCCCGACCGCACTCCGCGCATAATCTCGAATTTGCATGGCGTTTATCTTGCTTCGAGACGAAACGCTGCCCATAAGTCGTGACCCTACCCTACACCAGACTACCCTTACTGCATTTAGTCTGGCTTTGTTCGTTTTGGCCACTTTCTGGCTTTGTGAATGAATGGCCAAACAAACCAGCAAGCGACCAAGCAGTGCAGCGCAGCGCAGCGTAGCGGTGACGTCGCCAGGGATTAGACCTGTGCGCTGGCTGCAATTCAAGTTCATTTCCTGCACTTTAAGTCATTGAACGCATTTTCGATTGAACGGCAGCGGCGACCGCAAATACAGAGAAACAAAAGAAAAAGCTCAACATTTGCTGCGCGTTTTCGTTCGTCAGTTTGTTTTGCCGTTTGGCATTTTATGACTTGTTTGGCCACTTTTTTCTCTTCGTCCGCTTTCCACCTTTTCTAATTAGGCGTCGTTGCGGCCACAGCGCGCCCCGCAACTCCATGACCAGCTTCAACGACGCAGAGAGAGAATGCCCTGGGCTTTCGGCTGCGCAGCGCAGCGAAAACAAAACAAAAACAAAGGCATTCTCGCTCGTTTGGGTGGTCTGGGCGCTGAGTAAACATTTCATTGTTCAATGTGCGGGTATTTTCAGTTAGTGCGACTGATATGTCGACTGTTAGAATTTGAAATCGAAAATATTACAATTAGGTGAAATTTGCACTAAATAATTAACACTCAAACAATTTTAATGAACTGTGATTCTTAGTTTTCACTATTGAGTTAATTAAAATTACTCTACCAAATCGTATGTTTAAAATCCAAATAACTGTACATTTATTAACTCTTTCGTGTTACACCATTCTTGTGCTCAGTGTGGGTGTATGAAAGTAGCATGAGCCTCAAATCTCAATAATCTCACGCTGTGAGTTAAATCATTATTTCATTCTGAGCACACTAAAAAAAATAATTGTCCTAATATTTGTAAGTACATACAAAGCTATATGAGTTGCAGTGGCTCAAGCAGGAGGGGGTTTTGGGGTTCAACCTCCTCGCAAATAGGTTTTCAACTGATATTGGGCTCAAATGCTGCGTACAAATATTCTCTCCCCTACATCAAAAATAGAATCCCGTGCGCCACTTGTCGATTGACATGTCTTACAACAGGGCCAACACCCTGTTTCTCCGACACAATCCTGCTGCAGCATGATTGTCACTGTTTCCCAACGAAATTCCATTGTTTACCAACGAAATAAAGCACTGAATAACCTTCCTGCAAGTTAAATGCTCAGCCATAATTGTTGTTTAACCCTTTCGCTACAGGTTTTTACTGGGGAAACATAAAATTTTAAATCAACAACAATCCATAAGACATTTTTTAATTTTTATACTCGGACCCTGTATTTTAGAGTGTTTTTCTATGAGAGCAACCACATCTTTGTGGCTGTAATAATTACTTAAACATAAAACTTTTTACGCATAACGAAAATTTTAATATTTCTTCATTTACTTCAGCCAAACTTAAAAAAAAAAAAGTATCTAAATTTAAAGAAAACGTCAAATTAAAAAGTTATCTAAAGTTTTCTGCTTCTTCTTCCTTTACTATGTCAAGATATACCATTAAAAAACGTGTATATTCTCTCTTCTTTAAACTTTAATATTCAGTTTATTAATTTTAATTTTTCATACAACTTCAAATTATTCTAAGGACCAAAAAAAAATTTATTCTTGAAACCACAGAGGGTTCAGACGTCCACAAAGTAGAAATGTGCCATATGGCACCAAAATAGCGAAAGTGTTAAGAGAATTCGTTCAGCTTTCCTTTGGCTTTTTTGTTTTAACTTTCAATGCATTATTTTCGTTGCAGCGGTTCACGTTCCAGCAAAACATTTAAACCCAAAAAGAACATACCCGAAGGCACGCATCAGTATGACCTGATGAAACATGCAGCTGCCACCTTGGGTTCGGGAAACTTGCGCAATGCCGTCGCACTGCCCGATGGCGAGGATCTCAACGAATGGGTCGCTGTCAACAGTAAGTTTTCACTATGCTTTTCCATTGAGCGTTAGGTATGCTACAAGTATAACACGCCAACTGTTATACTCTTGGCATTCCAAACACTTTTAAAAAGAAAACAAATTGAAACTTTTGCACCTTTTTGCAGCTGTCGACTTCTTCAACCAAATCAACATGCTTTACGGCACCATTACCGAATTCTGCACCGAGGAGAGCTGCGTCATTATGTCCGCCGGCCCAAAGTATGAGTACCACTGGGCCGACGGCTTGACCGTGAAGAAGCCCATCAAATGTAGCGCACCAAAGTACATCGACTACCTGATGACCTGGGTGCAGGATCAGCTGGACGATGAGACGCTATTCCCGTCGAAGATTGGCGTACCGTTTCCCAAGAATTTCCTCTCCATCGCCAAGACGATCCTGAAGCGATTGTTTCGCGTGTACGCGCACATCTACCACCAGCACTTCTCCGAGGTGGTGACACTGGGCGAGGAGGCCCATCTGAACACGTCGTTCAAGCACTTCATATTCTTCGTGCAGGAATTCAATTTGATTGAGCGACGCGAACTGGCGCCACTGCAGGAGCTCATCGACAAGTTGACCGCGAAGGACGAGCGACAGATATAGGGCTCGCTGCACGCAGGAATGCAGCTGGAGTTTTGAGTGTGACTATAACTATAATTTGCAGAGAGCAGACCTGCTGAGAGCACTGCTGCTTGTACTAGTACTGCACCTGTAAAATAATGAAAACTCAAATTTTCTTTTACTATTACTATATTTACGATACGATAATGATTATGATTATAAATACGAGTATGATTACTATGTCGATGCTTAAACTTAAACGATACAATACAATATAATAAATTTTATTTTTAGCGCGTCATACGTTTACGTAAACAATATATGCTTACGCTCTTACTTCTAGGCCCTACTTTTTACGCTAAACTTCAGCCTAGTTTCGTATTTTACCGTTTGCTTGCTTAGAGAAAAGAAAACAAAAACAACTATGAAATTGCAATATTTTATGTCCTAGTTGCTGCTTTAATGTACATTCAACTTTCCGCCAGTATAGCTCTAAGTCTTAAATTTATATTATGTTTCTGCAATTTGCAATTGAAATCCGAATCAGCGAATGTTTTGCTTGCGTTATGCAATTTGCAAAAAACAGGAATAGCTGAACAAAAAGCGCGAGCGGGCCCGCGAATCCAATAAATTATTGAAATTAAATACGTATATTTTTGATGTAACTGTCATAGTAATTTTTAAGTTGAAACACAAAAACAAACAGCGTAGGCACTTTTTGCAGTAATTTTGTATGTAAACAGCACGCAACACCCAACAACTGCGTATACACACGCAACAAGTGCCACGTGAACTTTACAGACAAAGCGATTCTCAGAATGGTTGCATTGTTAGTGGGCACTCTCATAAAGTAATTAATGTTTACGTGTTTACAATAACTGAGAACAACAGCGAATTGCATCTAATCGAATGTAAGGGTTTACGGTGGCACTTGGCCCACTGGACAATTCTTGGAAATTGTGTCAACTTATCTGCGATACGCGGAATTGTATGATTTTGTTGTGGATGTGCGCCCAGCCAGCAAACGACACTAAACGACACTGGCTACGGCAACAAAAGGGCTGTGCAGTTCATTGCGCCGCTGATAAGGATTTCCCTTCACGTGCTGAACTTTGTATTTTCTACAATTAAGATCCACATATAGCTAATCCCAATATCCTTCCACGAAGCGGCTGCAACGTGACGATAACCGACCCTGATTTACTTACAAAAACAAATGTGTGCTAAAACTTGTACTACATACTTACATACACATTGGCCTGGAGTGCAGTGCATTGCTGCAATTACAGTATTCGCATTCTAAAGAAGCAAAGAAGACTTGGCATTTTTGCAAAAACGAAAACGAAACAAACAACAAATAATACAAAAAGGATATATATGTACGTTTATTTTTTATTTAAATATTGTATACTCGGGTTGAAATAGCACATACACGCATGATGACAAGCATCGCCATGCACTCGTATGTACTAACAATATACACGTATGGATTTGCATCCAAGTATATACAACAACACGTTCACGCCAATGAAATCTGCAATAATAATAAGCCTTAAATTGACGATTTTTGATACGATTTTATTAGATGTTAATCGAAGAACCAACGTCAACGTGACAATTTAGCAAATATTTGTAAAATTAATCCGCAAAAACCCAGGTGTTAAGACTATGATAAGGCAATAACGCATGCACTCACTCATATGCATACACATACACACATATATACATATACAAAAGCATTATATGAGTATGCACTCAGTGTAACAAAAGCGCACGCACATGCTAACGCGAAACCAACCACACGTAAAAGAAGAATAAAACACGACAATTTGTACTTTTGCAACTACGATACGGCCCCTTTTTATATTAACCCCATGAAGTTACTATGTATTTGTAAAACAAAACACAAAAACAACACGAGCATGAAGGAAATTGTGAAAACTTATAAAAAAAAATATATAGCTATACGACTTAACGCTATGGCGTATATACTATATCTGATTAAATAAAATCTGCATCTATATATAATGAAATTTTGATGTGTGTTTCGTTGGAATTTTTACACAAATTGCAATTTGGATCTACTATGGGGTTATTTGGAGTTTCATGGAAAATCCTAACAGTGGATATTTCGGACATACCGGAAGCCAATTTTGTAGATTTAATGAGAAAATGCATGCACGCACAGCTGTTTTAACGTTTGATCTCTATATGTTAGATATAGAATTTAGGACTGACCCACAACCATCTGTCACATGCACTGCACGTATACCCCACCATTGCTTCCATGTTACTTCCAGGACAGGTCAGGTGTAATACCGACCCGCATTAGTTCCTTCTTTCGAAACGATTTGCTGAACATAACTCCCCCTTCATATATCCCTTTCTGGCAAGTGTACATTTTTAGGCTTACAACTTTCGTTGTATTGTTTGTTGTCGAGATGTTAAACTAAATGATCGTTGAAAATTACATTGAAATAATAACCAAGTACCAAATTGGCTGTTCTACCGAAATAAATAGATTGCAAACACATTTTTCATAGCCACTATTTGTGCTAATCTCATGAGACACTTGACCCTTAAAAAAGATAGCAGACATAGTAAGTATGTTTAGAAACTCTATAATGGCTGAAATGTTTTTGCATTATTTTCTATTTGGTTCATACTTAGTTAAGAAGTTTAGAATTTAGTATTCAAAACTAAATTAGGTCCGGTACACGATTCGACCGACAATCATTCTGTAAATCTGAAGGTAATTTTATTCGCACTAAATTTTCTAACATACAACATATATTTATTTATTTGTATGAAATATAGGTAATTTTACATAATTATGTTACAGCTTAAACAGGCAACTAGCGACAAAGGCTATCGACCTTTTAATATGTATTTATGTATATGAGCCAAAGAATCATAATCATATGAAACTACATAGACAGAATTAAATCATACATTGAAAATTTAATTTAACTACATCGAAAAAGAGACCCAAATATCTAATTATCTTACAATCAACCTATGTTAAGATTTTAATCTATTTCACTATTTGTTGAATTAAATTCCTCAAGAGACAAATTCCCTATTCATTGCGCCACTGAGACTATGTTATGATACTTTTGTATTTATCATCGTCCACATAGAAGTGCGCATTCTCTTCCACCAGCTGCTTCCATTTGCTGGCCAATTCCCGATAGGTGGGCCCGTTGCCGCCAATGTCCTTAGGTAGCTGCTCGCACTCCACGGAGCTCAGACGTTTTTGCACAAATACGCGCGATCGCATTTTGGGTGTCATGAACAGTCTGCAATTAATTTAGAACATTTTGTAATTTGCAAGTCTTAACTGTAAAGCTTCACAATTAGATTCTTTTTTGATACCAACCGAAACGTATTCAAGAATAAGTTGACATGCGTGGGCGCATTGATGAACTCCAGCAACTTGGGCTGACACGGATAGGCTTGCCAGCTGTCCACGGAGCGTTTGATCAGCTTGGGATTCAGCTGCAACGCATGACCAAGTTGCACTCCGTCCATGTCGAAAATTGCCACAATGCCGCGTGCACAATTCTCCGGCTCAAATTTCAACAGCAAGTCCAGAACCATTTTGCTTACCTGAAATTTCGACGCACACGTGCAAGTTAAATGATTAAATACCGTTTATTCTTGGGCAATTGGCATCGTACTCACTTTGAAGACGTTATTCTGTGCATGCAGCTTGGGATTGTGCACAGCCGCTCGGATCACTACCACTTTGCGGTTTTTCACATCCACACCGTCCACGGGCAGAAAGACGCCTAATTCAAGCAGTTCCTGAATTTCTGGTAAGAATGGATCACGATGGGCGAACCATTCGATGCGCTCAGCGCGCATCAGATAAAAACTGACAAAGACAAAGGCCATTAATTAGTCTAGATATGTACATTTGTATATAGTAAAGCATAATTTCGTACAAATAAGTACGGAAAATTTAATTACTAAGACAGCGATTTACATGTGTTTGTATGTAGGTGCTAGGCATCGCAATCCCGGGATCCCGGGATCCCGGACTTTTTCCAGTCCCGAAAATCCCGGGATTCAAATTCTTTTATCCCGGGATTTTCGGGATTGCAAAAGATGCTTCAAAGTTCAAATGAAATAAATTTTAAGGCACAAAAACCCAATTCCTTATTTGAGGGAGAAGGGAGGGGATAGAGTGCGTCTTTTGCAAAAGGCTTATGATTATTTACTAAGCATTCAACCAACAAGTGTTGAATCTGAAGGATGTTTCTCTTCAGCAGGGTTCATTTGAAATAAATTTCGCTCTAGATAAGAGAACAAAACACTTAATGCCTTTGCATTTTTAAGATCTCAGTTTTTAGTTAATCAAAACGCTTAACTTTTTTATCGAAATAATCGAAGTAAAACTAAAAGCACAAACAAATTAACTATTTTATTTTTTTTATCAAATATGCATATATATGCACTTTATGATACATCGGTTGCAAAGTAATAAGTTATGTTTAAGTGTCATTTTTGGATAAAACAAAATGCTATGAAACTGAAGTTAAATGTCAAATGAAAAACTTTTAAGTTAACTCTTCAATTCCCAGTGTCACCTGTAGGTGACAGATGCTTAATATTTGTTTTCCTACCACATAGGTTTATATTTTAAAATTCTAACACTTGTATAGCAAAGTCAATTAGTAGTACTTGTTTATTTAATTTTCCTACCAACACTAGCGATACGTCATTTGTAAAATGTATTCATTTGTTTCACGCGTAATTAAAGCAGTGCGAGTTTGTGTGGTTTCTTTCAATATAAAAATGAGGGTAGTTTAAACATTTTTTATGTATTTTTTTGTCTTATCCAAACGTATCTAAGCTCCTTTATTTAAAAAGAAAATTTTCTTTTTCACTATTTTGGACATGGGAATTAAAGGGTTAAACAAAATGTGATTAAATTCAAGATAAAAAATCTTGAAACTACCCAAATGTGATTAAAATGTGTCCATTTTTATGATAAATATATTATAAACAAGTATTTATGCAATTCGGGAAAATTGTTTTATTAAAAAATTTGTTATATGAATCCCGGGATTAAATCCTGGGATCCCGGGATTTGACTTTTCAATCCCGAAAATCCCGGGATCGCAAAATGGCAAAAAATTGCGATCCCTACTAGGTGCGTATGTTCATATGTAGCACAGCAGCTGCATGCAATTAGTTTATATTTGTTGTGAGGCGCTTAGTGTCAGATACATACATACATATGTATGTAAATACAAATGCACATACTTATTTATGTAAGTACGACTTTGAACTCAACTTCTTAATATAAATAATTAAAAACTTCCTCTGATCGTTTTTTGAACAATCTGTCAGATATTGTTTATTTAAAAAAATTGCATTCACATGTACAAATAATC
The DNA here is from genome assembly GCA_963971225.1 of Melieria omissa. Taxonomy (NCBI): domain Eukaryota; kingdom Metazoa; phylum Arthropoda; class Insecta; order Diptera; family Ulidiidae; genus Melieria; species Melieria omissa. The sequence continues at coordinate 24,776,273 of OZ020267.1, read as the reverse complement.
ATGTTTGTAATATAATACGTTAACAAGGTTTCTAACGGTTTTAAGACGATGTAAGGTCAGGTCCTCAATGCGACAAATCGTATTTTGTGCCAATTGAAACTAAAATCTGTCTACTTGTGTGCAGCGAGTGGCGATACACAACGCATAGAACTTCATAGCGCCGATCAGCTTTCAACTTTTGCAGGCTACGACGTTTCATTATTTTATTTGAAAAAGATTACTAAACAGATATAAATAAATAAAACAAAATCTGAGTAAAACTTGTTCAGTAGGTCACAACTTCTATCATTAACGTGTTAGACAAACTAAAAACTGTAGCTATGTAGTAGTTTATTCTGTGGTAGTATTCAATGTGAGTACCTCTGCTACAAAAAAAAATACAAAAATTCTTTTTTTCATTTCAGTATAATCTTGACAATTATAATCGGACAATTAAAAACCAAACAGTGTCCGAAATATCAAAATGTTCATTTTTGACGATTTTTAAAGAAATTCGTAATATTCGTTTGACGAAATTTTGTTTCATGTTTGTAGAAATTGTAGATTTGCCTTCATTTTACTCCACTGAGAGTTGTCGAAGTGACTTTTCTCGACGTATTTTGTTTAAAATATATTTTTTCTGGCTCAACGTTAAAAATCTACGCTTTTTAATATTTAATGTAGTTTACACAGTTAAATTAAACTTTTATAATTAATTAACAGCACTTGATTTTATTCAACCACCTGTTGCACACCTGAACTAGCAATTACGACAGAAAGAGAAAACATTAAGGTTTTCACTTGAATTTCTTGCATTTTATGAAAAAATATATTTAATTAGAAAACTGGGACTCCCCGTAAAAAAGCAGACACAAATTAGTGTCCGGATTTCTGAGTTAAATTAAATCTGTGGTGTCTGGATTACGGAGTCTACAATAGAAATTAATTGAGTGTCCGGATTACTGCGTTGCCCGTATTAGCGAGTGTCCGAATTAACGAGATTGTACTGTACTTACCTAAGTAAGTAAGTAGTACAGTATAATCTCGATAATCCGGACAATTAAAAACCGGACACTGGTGTCCGAATTACAGAGTCTACAATAGAAATTGAGTGTCCGGATTACAGAGTCTGCAATAGAAATGAGTGTCCGGATTACCGCGTTGTCCGTATTAGCGAGTGTCCGAATTATCGAGATTATACTGTATTACTTCATATGTGATTTGTTTACAACTTACTTATTATATTGTATGTACAAAAAACTAGTGTTTTCAAGGGTTAACTCAAATTAACAAATTGAATGCAACACTCTCTAGAAACTAGACCGTAGGACCCTTCTGTAGAAGAGCTGCCGGAATTGCTTGGTTGCAAATAAAATTTTATTATTTTTTTTAATTAAAACGTCTGTCCAACTTGTCACATAGCACCGGCAAAATTTTCAGCATTCAACTTGGCACTTGCAATATTACGAGAATTGGCCAATTCTTAGAACGTGCACTCGTATCATTTGTTTATAAATATTTGCTGGCAGACAAATCGGCTGGTTGCGTGCTCTCTCGCTCCATCTCTACTTACCACTTCATTTTTCTCTTAGTGCGTTCCACGTCGTATTTGCAGCTGCGCAAAAAGAACAGCAGGTTCTCGTAGTCCGGGCAGGCGTTCCCCTGAGGGTTCTCCTCAAGCCACGTCGCGACCTGCTGCACCTGGGCGTGCACCCGCTCCGGGTCGTCATCACAAGGCGCCACTTTGGTCGGATTGAGTAGCATGTTTGCAGCCGCTTTGCACCAGCTGATTTGCTCGGTGGCGGTTCCACTTGGTTGCGTGCGCGGTTGGCACACAATCACGTCGGGCAGTAGACGCTACGCACCAACAATCTCAATTAGAATGCAGGCCGACGCGCTTGGCAGACAAACGAGATGTGACTGAGCCGATACGACGCGCAACACTGCGGCGAGTGCAGCTGCAAAAAGACGGCTATGGCCGCGTAAACCGTGAGTTCTCGCGCAAAATCGCACACAAATCGCCGGAGTTGTGAGGCCACGCAAACCGATTATGAATTATCGACGTTTGGTTGCTTTGTTCTTTGGGCGAGATAAGCGCGAAAGTGGAGCATATCACGGAGCAGCGGTGTCACAAAACACAATCGGTCAGTGTTGTTGGCGCCTTGTGATCCACCACCACTAAAGCAAGTCCAATGTCGATGTTGTGGCCGCTGCGCTCGCGTGACAATGCATTCGGATTTCGATGGTAACGGCTGAGTTGCTCACCCGTCGGCAGCTACCTTGACAATGATTGCTCGACGCGAACGCGATTCAAGGCGTCGTCCCAGCGCCGCGTCCGAACAATGGCAAACTGCTGAATTGCATTCATTCGATTTTGAATTTGTCGCTGAGCCGCGAGTGCTGTTCGTTGCGGTAAAGAAATTAAAGCAATTGGATTATCGTCGACGTCTCCGACGTATTGCGTTGGCCCGTCGAATTGGTGGGTGTGTTGCCCTACTGGTGGGCTGCAATTTGCAGCGAAATAAAATAGCTGCAAATTCAATTCATAACACAAACATCTTAACCCCATTCGGTGGTGATGCGAAAATATACCAAAAACACTTTTTTCCAAAGGATTTATTTATTTATTTATTCGATTTCGGAAACATATGCAAGATCAAAGGATCTTAATTTAAATTGTATTTGTCATAAATATTAATTTTAGTAGACGGGCAATTTAAATAAAATTATGCATTGGAAGTATCATCACACATGTACCATGTTTACTATTACTTCTTCTGGCCTAAAAATATGAGGTCTGAGAAGGGCAATGAAGTTCTCCCCATTTAAAAACAACTAATGTACTATACAATTATTTGTTTTTTTATTTTTAGAAAATATAAAAATAAAAACTTAGGCTTAACGTGCGCGACGATAAAAATCACAGACTACTGGCTTTCTGCCAGCCGCATAAGTGCTCCACTCATAATTAATTTATGCTAATGGGCATAAACCGCAAATGGCAAAATTAAAACAAACTATTTCAGTCACTATGCGCTGCAAGTACCAAATATTTGCATTGCATCGAACTGTTTTGTTTCTACGCAGATTTCTAATGGTTAATGATAAAAGCTGCTTCCTTGTCCAATAAACACCAACGACCTAAACGAGAAGCGGCAAATTGTCGGCGACACTTTCGATTGAGTAACGTGTTTTCCGTGTTGTTAAAACACACACGGATGTGCTAAAGGGAAAATGTAATCTAAATGGGGTGGGGGGACATTAAGTGGGGGGCTTCTACGCGGCAGAGTGTAACACTTGAGATTGCCTAATGTTTTCGAAATTGCTTAATACCTAAAGGTTTTCCAATGCATTGACGTTGATAAATTGAAAATGGTCGCGTATATTGAGGTGGAAAATTGTGACGGGGAATGAAAACACAATTAACAATGGATTACGGCGAGGTAAGTAAATTACCCAGAAGCAAAACACTCACTTTGAATTCTCGAATACATAAGCCACAAACACAAATTTATGTAAGACTGCTTTGTACGCACGATTTACATGAAAGTGTCGTTGAGATGTTGTTTAACGATAAAAATAATTGCAAGGCGAATTTAAACATTGTAAAAATGCATGCAATGTGAGCCATTGGAGGTTCAAACCCATTCCAAACATATTTTTTTAAACAAATTTTTATGGGTGACACATATCGAGCCCTTCCCGCGTTTTTATCGTATGAGCCAAAAACCAAATTTTACAGGAGACGTTTTTTTTGGTTTTCTCTGCACTGGCACAACAAAGCTGCATGATTTTTGGCATACACACTTTATTTAGGATTACACACTTGGAATAGGTTATTTTAGTAACTTCAGCAAAGCGCAACGGTGTTATTTTGGACATACGATAATTTGTGCGGGCACTATTATGAGTGATTCAAATATTGCAGTGGCACATACGATAAACTCGTTTCTAAGTAAAAAATAATGTTTTCCTTGGTATAATCTATTTTCATTTATTGAATACAAAGAATTGTTACTTTCAGATTGACGTAGTGTAATTCATAGTGATATAGTGTAGTTTTATATAAAAATAAAAAAATTTCAGAAAAAATTAAATACAGTGGACGTCCAATAACATATAAAAAATCTTATCGAAATTTAGAATCGATCGAAATTTTTTTTGTTTTAAACCACCCTTCTTAAAGAAATAAATCTCACATATTCAGTTTTTAACCGTCTGCCTGTCCCGTGGGGTCTATTTGACCCCAGGCTGAATTAAAAATACGGTTGAGCGGCTTTGTGTACTTGTGTTAAGTGTTAATCGCGATTACAACCCAATAAAAAATCAAGAAAAACACTATTCGAGGCTTTCCTCTTTTCTTTTATGATTTATGTGTAAGATTTCTTCATGTTTTGTCAGTAAATTATTGTATATAACAGTTTGATTGGGGTCATCCTGACCCCAAAGGACAGCGAAAGCAATTTTGAGCAAAGGACAGACAGAAGGTTAAAAATATCATGTTTTATTGCAGCATTTTCAAAATACAAAATGGCTATGTGTGTACAGTGAAAAGTCTTCGATGCGGATTGCTTCTTTACCGCAAGTAAACTTTTCTGTATGGACATTTTTCTTGATTGGTTATTGAAATTTTAATTTTTAAAAGAAAAACGCCGACTGAACGCAAAACAAATCCTGTGAAAATGATCAGCAATGCATACAAACAGAATTTGAAAATATTGGTAACTTGACGTAAATTTGAAAGTTTTAACGTAACAAAAACAAAAACAATTGAGGTACCGTTCACTTGACGAATCCAAACATTCATTGTTATTGTAAAGAATGTGAATGCTCAAACAAAAACAATTGGAAGGGTGAAAAACAGCATAAATATTCGTTATATCGAATAGCAAATTTCCCTTTTGTTCTTAATATAGAACCAGCAATGGAGAAAATTTGGCCGTACGTTAAATCCATAATTCGTTAAATGGAAAGTTCGTTATACTGGACGTCCACTGTACTGTATTCGTCATCTCTTTTGACTAGCACATCTTTTATCATTCCATCAAATTTTAAATCTAAATATTCGTGAGCCAACTCCGCCGTCCGCCTGATTTTCAACTCTTTTTGGCAAATTCTTATTTCTTCTTCTCCGCTTTCCTACACAAATTTTTGGTTCTTCATTACAACTTGTATCGCTGTCACTATAAGGGACCAGCGTTGATAATGCCTTGCGGTTTGGGCACTGAAACAGAACATTTTTTTTTAGAACTTTTATTTATTTTTTTTCTTTACTTTTTTTGTTATCAAAGCATTAACTTAATTATTATTTTTTAATTTATCATCAAATTACTGCACCTCAATTTACTCAATACGTAACTACGAACAACTGCACACCTATTTTTTATAATACGCACGTCACACTGCAAAGAATTAAGAAAAAAACCTTTTCCTGCAAATAGGCCATTGTTCACCTTCAACAATTATGTAATATTCACTTTTCACTATTAAAATATTTTCAATTTTACACTTTTGCAATAAAGTTAAAAATTTAATTTTTGTAACTAGAGCAATTTTATCGTATCGCATAGCTAGTCGCGGGCACAAAAAATGAAGGAAAAATGTGAAGTGGACATACGATAAAATTGTTTTTTCTCTAACTTCATAACGGTTCATCGTAGAGAAGTGAGCTTTTAGGGACTGATGGCTAGTTTATAGTGCTATCGTTTTCGGTAAAAAAAAAATTTCGGTAAAAATGGCTCATACGATAAAATCGCGGGAAGGGCTCGATATGTTTCCAATGGTATTGGAATGAAAGAGAACCCCGCTCCCCTCAAAGGCGTTAGTGACCAGGCTAACATTTCGATGAAGAACCTTTAACCCTTTCGCTACAGATTTTTACTGGGGAAAGTTAAAATTTAAATTTTACGATTTAGGCTTCTATGCGGTTATATTAGCAACATTCCATAAGAAGTTTTTTAATTTTTATACTCCGACCCTGTATTTAAGAGTGTTTTGCTATGAGAGCAACAACATCGTTGTGGCTGTAATAATTGATTAAACATAAAACTTTTAACGCATAACGAAAATTTGAATATTTCTTCATTTACTTCAGTCAAAATTAAAAAAAAGTATCTAAATTGAATGAAAACGTCAAATTAAAAAGTTATTTAAAGTTTTTTGTTTCTTCTTTCTTTACTATGTCAAGATATACCATTAAAAAAACGTGTATACTTCTCTTCTTTAAACTTTAATATTCAGTTTATTAATTTCGTATATTTCCTAAAACTTCAAACTATTCTAAGGACCAACAAAAAAGTATTCTTGAAACCACAGAGGGTTCAGGCGTCCACAAAGTAGCAATGTGCCAATATGGCAACAAAATAGCGAAAGGGTTAACTGGCCTAAGTACATCAGGATCGGTTAACTTGTTAGCATTTTGTATTTGGTCAAGGTTTTGGTACACCTGCTTGCTATCAACAGTGAGCTATAGCTCAAAGACTGAAATTAAATAAAAAAAAAGAAATAAATATTTAAATCTAATATTAAATTGTTCACAGCCCTTGAAGCCGGTCGAATATAATTGTTTTTTTATAGAATACACAGCTATGCAAAGCCTACGAAGAAATGTGTACATATCTCTTCCAATACATTATATACATATACTTCCATTGTATTTCTTATAAAATATTACTTCGCATTTGTTTTAATTTTCATTGCTCTGAGTGGTAGCGCCCTCTAGTTGTGGCACTACATTAATTACTTCAAACACTAACGGCCACCCGGTTGCTCGGTACTCTCGCATGCAACCCTGGTGAACTATTTCAATTTGCCGCTTTTCGCTTTGGCGGTTGAAATTTCAGATTTGTGTCGTGAGTTTTCCGAAAATTTTCTTGTAGTGATTTGTTCATGTTTGTGATTAAAATATTAAATAATTGTAATTTTACTGTGGATATATTAACGTTTATTGTATTTTGGTGTCCCAATTGAACGAAAATAGCGCTTAGCGATGAGCGCATTCGAGGTTTGTCTTGCGCACTGCTTGAATGCGTTTCGGTGCATTTGTCCCTGACTTTATAAAGCATTTTGAATTTTGTGGTGCTTCCAGGTTATTATAACTCCAACGCGCTTGAAAGCCAAAAAGCGCTCAGAGTCGCGGGAACCTACAGAAGCACTGATGGCGCCGTTCTCGGCCAAAGCCATTGTGCAGTTTGAGGATATTCCGGTCGGAAAGAGCGCCAAACGCATTCTGCGCGTCGTAAATCCAACCGAGGAGGACATTGAGGTAAGCATATATATTGGAAATCTATGGATAAGTGGTGTTAGCAATTGTAGCGTTGGTTGAAACTGCGCAAGCATGACCGCATTCCAATGCAGAGCGGCACTGGCGTTGTGTAGCAACCGCCAGCCGGTTTAATCGATTTCCACGGAGTTGCATTGCTGGGCAATGCCTGGCGTAGCACTCGAGTCGGTAGTTAATTTTATGATCTATTTGCTGGTGCGTGGTCAGGCAATAAAATAATATTAATTTATTACGAATAAACTCTTGCAAAGTAAAAGTATGCCGGGTGGTATGGCCCAGACTGACCTTTTGGAACTTGCATGTTCGCTATAAGAAACATTACGCCAGGTATGCGCTGGCGCCCATTGAAATAGAATGGCAGCGTTCTCTCGTTTCCTCCCCTAAAATTTTTGCATTTCAATGATCAAAGTGAAACTATTGAAAACAACTTTATTTGTGACAATTTTAGAACTCATTTCCTCAACTAACGCCACCTTGTTGGTGTTCACTGCAGCTTATCTGTGACAGTGAAAATGTTAGAATGTTGCCTGAATTTCACAGAGAGCAGTAAACACTCTCGAAGGCTGATAGTTTATAATTTAGCTCCTACACTTACGTTAGGAAAATCAAAAGCCCGGTGAGATTTTCATTTCTTGCTTGCAGGTGAAAGTGCTCAAGCCACTTAGGTCGGAATATAATGTCGGCATCAGCTGGACAACGAAAACAGTACCCGCGTTAAGCGAAGTAGACATGGATATGATGTGGAATCCGACAACTGAAATGACCTGCAAGGAGACCATGCAGTTGCTGGATAATAGAAATTTTCGCAAAGACGTCATGGTTATACTGAAGACACGCTCCAGCAAACCCGCCAAGGTACGCGAAATTAAAATGAACTAATTAATTCATTATTAAGGAACGCATACTAAATATTATCCGTTTTGCTTGCAGCCGGTACGCAGATTCCCCACAGTCTCCTCCAGCGGCACGCACGTCCGCACATTGCGCCTGAAATCGCCCACCGGCTCTGGCAAAGCGAAGAAACCGAATTTACCTGCGCAGCGCAAGTCAATGCAGCACATAGAAAAATCTGTCAACCAAAAACCTCGAATGTCCTTGATAAAACCCATTTGGAACGCTAGCACATCGCATGTTGTGCCCCGTCAGAAGCAGCGCGACACAATCGATTTCATGGCACATACCTCTCCGCTGATGGAGCGCAACGTTCATGTGTCCAATCGTTCTAGTATTGACGTGTCGCCGCTGCTGGACATGCACATCGATGATGCACTCAAAGAGAACGTCAGTCCGCTTACTCCCAATAATGTTATTAAACTTATCGATGATATCAAATTCACACCAGTGAATGGTGGCGGCTTGTTGCAAGCATGCGCTGATTTGGATAATCTCGCGTCGTGGCCAACTCCCGTTAGCACACAATATGTACAGGAAAACGTGTTCGAAGTCCGCCCACGACGACTAACCGCTGCTGAGTTGGCAGACGAAGCCCACGAGGAGACGCGTGCCACCGATCTGGAGCGGCGGTTAGACGAGCTGCTCAACGATACCGCCGGCGATGTCAAGTCTGCTGCGCATTATTTCACCAATAAAACTTTTGAAATAAAACGCACTCACGCTGATGCCTTAGACATGTCTAGCGACTCTCTGGATGGATCGATGAGTTTGACCGTTCCGATGAATAAGACCACCACAATTACCCGCACCCCGGCAACACGTCCGCTTGCCATGATACAGGAAGAAGAGGCAGACAGCTTAATTGCCAGCTTTGGACTAGCAGCGTCAGTGGAAAAGCGCAGCATAACGCCGCTGCAAAAGACTTATGTAAAGAGCGAAAGTTGCGATTCAACTGTTGGCGAAGAAGTGCAGAATCTGATGCGTGACATAAAGTTAGTGGGTACGCCGCTTCGTAAGTATTCCGAGTCCATGAAAGATCTCTCGCTGCGGTCGCCCCAAGTTAAGTTCACCGCTATCCAAGGATCCATGCCAAATTTGAATGAGATGGGATGCATACGCTCCATCGAGCAAAATCGTTATTTTCATCAGTGTGGTCCAACAAAGCAAGAACTGCAGCAGCCGGAGGGACAACAGGTGCACGAGTGTTCACGGTTGCAACCGCAGCAGCCGCTCACCGAGTCGGCCGAGGACTCCAGTGGCAGCGAAATGCGTACTCTATCGCCCCTGGACGCGATCTTTAATCAGAGTGAGATACTCGCGCAATCCAGTCGATTTAATCTAAACGAAGTGGGCGTAAAACCACGACGTATCAGCCCTGTCATTGTCTCTGGCAAGTGGAAGAACTTGCGTGGTGCCTCGCCCAAGGCCCAGAACAAGCCCACAGAACAATCGAAAACTGACAAAAAGTGTTCCTTGAAGCGAAATTTGCACGAGCTCTCGTTCTCTGATGCGCCCAGCAGCGAGTCGCTGACAAGTGGCACACCACGCAACGTGGCACACAACAACACCGTCTTCAACACGACATCGACTGGTAGTATGCTGTCGTCGCCGCCCAAGCGACAACGCATTGAGCACGGTTTTCATTTTATGCGCCCCGCATCCGCATCATTCAGTCGCGCCAAGTGCTGGTCGCGTACACAACCGAAGAAGCTGAAACTTGTCAAGCCCACTACACCGCGTAGAGCAACACCCACAGCCGTTTGCAACTCTGACAAGCTGTACGATCCTGAACTCTATCTGCAGTCTTGCATCAACCCCGACCCGTTCGCCGCCAGCACCACCTGTGATCCGTTCCTTGCGTCTACAATGTACCTCGACGAGCAGGCTGTCGACAAGCATCAGCAGGACTTTAAGAAGTGGCTGAACGCCTTAGTGTCCATACCAGCAGACCTGGACACCAACTGCGACACAAAAGTTGATGTGGGAAAGCTGTTCAGCGAGGTGCGCCACAAGGAGCTAACGCTGGCGCCCACCAAGGAGGAGCAGTCGATGCATTATTTGGTACTGCACCGGCTAGAGTCAGTGCGACGTGCAGCTGTCCAACTATATCTGAGCGAGGAGATGCGTGTTCCCTGCACCAAGGTAGCAGTATACGTGAGCAAGAACGCGATTCGCATTCGCAACGACCGCAATTTGCACTTGGACGTGGTGATGCAGCGGTACATACTGGAACTGCTGCTCTGCTTCAATCCGCTGTGGCTGCGGCTGGGCCTGGAGGTCGTGTACGGAGAGAAAATACACCTGCGTTCCAACAGCGACATAGTCGGACTGAGCACATTCATACTAAACAGGTTAGTTAAGCTATGATTCAATTGTGATTAATTGTATAATTTGTTTGCAATTTCTGCAGACTGTTCCGCGATCGGTTTTTGGAAGAAAAGTATTCGCGCGCCTACTCGTTGTCCGAAGAATATGCCGAATATGTGAAGAAGCACACGCTGACCAAGATGCTGTGCCTGTTGCTCTTCCTAGACAAGGCAAAGCAGCGACACATCATCAGGTACAACCCCTGTCTATTTGTGAAAAAGTCGCCACACAAGGAGACCAAGGACATTCTCCTGAAGTTCTCCTCCGAGCTGCTGGCCAACATGGGCGATATCACGCGTGATCTCAAGCGCCTAGGATACGTGTTGGAGCACAAGCAAACTTTCTTGGACGAGTTCGATTACGCCTTTAACAATCTGGCGGTGGACCTGCGTGATGGCATTCGCTTGACACGTGTCATGGAGATCATCTTACTGCGCGACGGCCTCAGCAAGCAGCTGCGTGTGCCGGCAATTTCGCGCTTGCAGCGAGTCTTCAACGTAAATCTCGCACTGCGTGCTCTTAGTGAGGCCGAGTTTCAGCTGCGCGGTGAAATCACAGCGGCCGATATTGTGGACGGTCATCGCGAAAAAACGTTATCGCTGCTCTGGCAAATAATCTACAAGTTCAGATCGCCCAAGTTCCATGCCGCAGCACGTGTGCTGCAACAGTGGTGGCGCCACAAGTGGCTTCGCGTAGTAATACAGCGTCGCATTCGGGACAAGGAGGAGCGACGGCGTCAGTTATCCGCCACCCGCATACAGGCATTCTATCGCGGCTACATAACGCGACGTTATACTCAAATGCTGAGAGAGGAGCGTACACGTGCTGCGTTGGTTCTGCAGAAGCATGCTCGGCGCTTCCTGGTGCAAAACTGTTACAAGCGCTCCATTGCTGCCGCCACACTCATACAGCGCTGGTATCGCGCAACGTCCCTGGCCAGATACTGTCGCCAGCAATATTTGGTACTGCGCGGGAGCACAGTATTTTTGCAGCGGTGCTACAAGCGACGCCTATTGTCCCGCAAACTGTTGCTCGTTGTCGACGAATACCGGCGTTACTACGAACAGCGGAGAGTAAAGGCCGCAGAACGCATTCAGCATGTTTGGCGTACTTACTGCGAAACGAAGCAGGTGCGAGCTTCGTTCCTGCGACTGCGGCGCAGCGCTATTGTGCTACAGCAGCAATGGCGCGCCAGACGAGCAATGCAGCAAGCACGTGCAGTGTTTTTGCAACAGTTGCATGCGATTGTTTGGGTGCAGCAGCATTTCCGTGCCAATCGCCGCATGCGCATAGAGCGTAATGCGTTTGAAAAACTAAGAAATGCAGCGGTGGCTGTGCAGCGTCGTTACCGTGGCTTGCGACAGATGCGAGCCCAGCGCGCATCATACGTGATGGAACGCCTGAAAATCATAAAAGTGCAACGCCGCTTCCGTGGACTGCTCGAGATGAGGCGCACGCGGGCCTCGTTCCAAAGGCAGCGCACTGCGGCAATGCAGTTGCAGCGGTGGTACCGCGCCGCGCTCGTGGCACGTCGTCAGAAACTCGACTACCAGCTGCTGCGTAGCAGTTGCGTGCGCATACAACGTAAGTGGCGCGCCACACTCGCCGCACGTGAACAGCGGCTGCAGTATAAAGACACATTGCAGTGTGTTGTGCGCATACAACGACAGTGGCGCGCAACGCTCTGCATGCGCAACGAGCAGCAGCGATATTTGCAGTTGCGTCGCGCTGCATGTGTCTTGCAGCGTCGTTACCGTGGCTTGCGACAGATGCGAGCCCAGCGCGCCTCATACGTGATGGAACGCCTGAAAATCATACAAGTGCAACGCCGCTTCCGTGGACTGCTCGAGATGAGGCGCACGCGGTCCTCGTTCCAAAGGCAGCGCACTGCGGCAATGCAGTTGCAGCGGTGGTACCGCGCCGCGCTCATGGCACGTCGTCAGAAACTCGACTACCAGCTGCTGCGTAGTAGTTGCGTGCTCATACAACGCAAGTGGCGCGCCACACTCGCCGCACGTGAACAGCGGCTCCAGTATAAAGACACATTGCAGCGTGTTGTGCGCATACAACGACAGTGGCGCGCAACGCTGTGCATGCGCACTGAGCAGCAACGATTTGTGCAGTTGCGTCGCGCTGCATGTGTCTTGCAGCGTCGTTTCCGCGCGCGCCAGCAGATGCTACTGGTGTACAGTCAATATCTGCTCATAAGAACGCTCGTCATCTGCGTGCAGCGCAAGTATCGCGCGCATCGGCTCATGTTGACAGAGCGACATGACTATCTATTACTGCGTCGCACTGTGCTGCATCTGCAGCAGAAGTTTCGCGGTCGACGTGCCATGGAAGTTCAGCGGGCGGAGTATGTGCTCTTACGTCGCACCGTAGTGCATGTGCAGCATAAGTTCCGTGGATGCCGTGAGACGCGATTGCGTCGTGCAGAGTTTCTGCGCATGCGCTGTGTTATGACCAACTTCCAAGCACAGGCGCGTGGCTATCTGGCGCGACAGCGGCTGCAGGCGTTGATGACGCCCGAGTTGGTGGAGCAGCGGCGCCGCGAGAAGGCAGCACGCATCATACAGCGTTTCTGGCGCGGGCATCGAGTGCGGCAGCGCTTCGAGAATATGCGCGTTCGGCTGATACGGCGCAACATAGCACTGTTGCGGGAAACATCGCAGGCGGCCAATTCGATTAGCAATAAAATGAAGTATGCAGTGCGCATATTGCGCGCCCACTCCAGCGCTTCCGAGATGCTGCATGTGCTGATGTGTTTAGGTGAGTATCGTTCTGTCGGCTGACGATCTTCACCTTGCAGTGCTCACTGAACAATTTTCCACTATTCACTCCGCAGATCGCTTGTCACGCAACGTACCGCACATGCTGATGGAGCACAGCGACTTCATATCGACATTCTGCTACGGCATCATGGCCCAAACCATACGCAGCGAGGTGGACAAGCAGCTGATACGTTATTGCAGTCGTATAATTTTGAACTTGGCGCGCTACAACAGCACCACCGCGAACACATTTCAGGAGAACGGTCTTGTCACCATTGCGCAAATGCTGCTGCGCTGGTGCGATAAGGATAGCGAAATATTTAATACGCTCTGCACGCTCGTTTGGCTGTTTGCACACTGCGCACACAAGCGGCAGGTGCGTCCATATACGAATTGGAGTTGTTTAGGCACATTTTTATTGTTATGTTTGTTTGCAGGTTATACGTGATTTCATGACTACGCCAGAGGCCTTTTATGTTGTGCGCGAAACAAAGAAATTGGTAGCGCGAAAGGAGCGCATGAACCACAACCTGCGGAAACCGCTCAATTCGCCACGTGCCAGCGATCAGCAACAGTTCTCTAGTCGCGCGATGCCCGGCGTGGAGCCCGACTACGGTGTCATAAATAGTAAGCCGTACACTTTCATTTCCTCTGTATTTGCGTTCGACACGCTGCTAACCCAACTGGAAATCGATATTTATTAATTTAATCTACGCTAGTTTTCGTTTAACTTTGTTTAATTTTTGTTGTCTATACCTACTCAAGTATTTGTTTTTGTTTACGTTTCGTGACCAATTGCGCTTTTAAGTTTTGATTATTAAGATTTGGCTTTCTCTCGATTAATGCCATTTTAACAAATGCAAATTATTAATAAAGAAATACTATGATCGCATTACATTTAATTTAAAAAAAAGCAAACTGATTTATTGCAAATTCTTCAAAGTTATCGACTTATAGCCGGGTATTTGCGAATTGAATTTATAGTTTTTTAAAATTCAATTTTTGTTTTTAAAATTTGAAGTTCATTACGACATTCGTGTGTTTGTATTTTGACTGATTGGTTATGCGAATAAGCATTCAAATTAGTTAACTGTGAAAGAAGGTTAAGTTCGGTTACGGAAGGGGTGTGTGCAGCAAACACTTCCATTCGGAGACTCTGTTGGGTCCATTGTGAATCCCTTCATTTTCCGAGAAAACCGGTGCCTTCCTTAACCCGAATTAGCCCAGTGCTGCCATATGGCAACGAACGATAGACATATTTTCAAACAATCATTACATACAAACGAATATAGATACCGTTACTTTGAAACACATTTTGAACGCAGAATTGATCCTGCTTTCATTTAAAATCATAAAATTGGGCAACAGTGCGTGTTTGTGTGTATAAAGTAGTGCATCGTAAAGTGAAGACTTAATATTTACTGCCAAAAAAAGGGACATGAAAAAGTAGGTAAATTTAGACCTACTTAAAATATATACTTATCATCCTGCTAATTCGGGTTAATCTGTTGGGATCCCTGTAGATCCACGCGGGATCTTTTGGGATCCATTTGGTCTTGGCGAGCAATTTGCGTAGATCAGAACTGTGATCAAACAGTAACAAATCTGCTGTTGGGAATTGTATCTCTGAATGCTAATTGGGCTCTGTATGAAAATATATTCCGCTATAAAAATTTTCTCATCGTTTGATTTGTTATCTGCGTCTTAACTTTACACCGATTAACAGTTTTATCCATCTGAGCATGCACACGTATATTTACAAAACATAAAAACAACAATTTACAAACTGCAACACATCAAAAAGCTATAAAGTGACCATTAACCACAAAACAGCCACTAACCACCAACTTTGCTCGATCAGTAAAGTCTGGCTGGTGAGTAGTCCTTACGACTGGCTTCGCTGTAATCGTCATAGTCACTGCTCGTGTCCGATGCGTAGTAGACGCTCTTCATGTAGCCAGGGAAGGGTGTTATAGCGTCCAGATCGTCGACTAGGTCATCGTCTGGCGGATCCACGGCCATGAAGGAGACAGCAAACCCGCGTAGCGATGTGCTTTCGTCGGACTGAAAGCGAATGAGTATTGTGTCCGAGTAGGAGACAATGGTGGGTGGTTTCTGTAAAGAAAAATGTACAGCCCTGAGTTAAAGAAACCATGTCCAAACTCCCATTGTCACGAACCCTATTGCCGCAGTAGCGTCCGTGATTGGTGTTGCGCGAGTAGCTCATTTCCTCCATAATCTCCAGCGCATCATACTCGCACCGATCCGAATACTCCACTTCGAAGTGCAGGAACTTAATCTTGACACTGCTCTCCGGATCCGATTGTATGCGCCAGTTGCAGTACATGTTGCGCTTGTACATGCGGCTGCCGTAGCGCGGATGCGAATAGAACACTTGACTGCGATTCGTTGCGCGCAGATAGCCGCCGCACTCTGCAAAAATGAAGCACATCAGCAAATCCGTAACAGTCGGCAGCAGTTGCTGCACTCACCTGTTGAGTATGTGGCCATAAAGCCTTTGCGCTGCAAGCCAGCGTCGGTCTTCAGCACCATGAACATTTCGTTGGTCGATGCCATCACGGCGTACGGCTCGCGGCCGCCGCAGTAGATGCCCAGCGTTGAGCTGTTCTCGGATTTTCCGTCGTGTATGGCGACATAATCGTAAATACACTCCTGCCAAATGCCAGACGGATTAGTAAAAGAGAAAACAAACGCTCAGAATGCAGTTGTGCAGCTCACCTGGTGATTTTCCACCTCGAATTCGTGGAATGTCAGCTGCACGCGGTGGCCAAGCACTGTGTGAAAGTGCCAGAAGCAGTATGTGTTGCGCGGATAAACGTCCGGGTAATTGGGGCTGTAGATGACCCCGTACGAGTTGGTGATTTCGAACTTGCAGTTGGTCTCCGTGCAATTGTGGCGATTCTCGTGTAGTGTGTAGCCGTTGCGGCAGCTACACACGTACGAACCGAATGTATTGAGGCAGTGGTGTTGGCAGCCACCATTATTCTCGCTACACTCATCGACGTCTGCATGGAAATGATACAACAAAGTTAGAATTAGAGTAATAAAAATTGTGGAATGTCGAAGCTAAATGAACTGAAGACGGAAAGGACGTAGTAATGAATTTGAGAAACATTCAAACACCGCTCAGATTTGATCAAATTGCAAAATTAATGCTTTCGGGTTACGCATTCCAAAGCTAAATTACTGAAAGAAATTCAATCTTGTCATTATAGAACTTTAAAGAGCGACTTTAGTGACTAGGCGACATGTGTCCTAACCAGGCACCGAAAATAACTGTTATTTTACAATTTTCAAATCAAAAAGGCATAACGCAAAAATTGTCGGTGAACTTTTTCAAATATACTATTATGATCGTAATGGCCTCAGCTTCACGAATATTAAACGACTTTTAAATTTTAGACTCTAATGCCCCGTTCTGACTATGTCATATATGGTGTCATTTGTAGTCAGTTAAATGAGAACGGGTTGTCATATGGTGTCATTTGCGTTTGCCTGCATGTATGACTACAATTTTCCAATACGAAACGAGAATCAAATGAGAACGATCGAATTTGTGTCGAACGAACGATTTGACTACGTTTGATGAGAAAACAAAAAATGTCAACATGCTGGCAAACTTTGTCATATGTATTTTTCGTCAGTTTTGCCGTGCAATGAGAACGCATTTGACGACATAGGACGAACATGACATATATGGCAGTGTTTGTCGTCATTGAATATGACACCATATATGACATAGTCAGAACGGGGCATAACTATAAAAGTAAAAAGCATAAGTCTAATATGTGCGGTGTGCTGAGACGAAAAAAGTGGTATCAATCGTTTTTTAGTCGGTCAAACGGCCTTTGAAAAAATTCAAAATGCCTGATACACTCCGGGCCACCAGAATAGGTTCACATTTTTTTCTGGAGGAAAATGAGTAGTGTTCTTACAAAACACAGTTTTACCTCATTTATTGGTATCAATATGTTCAAGGCATCTATTGTGAACCTACCTGTCCAAAACACAATTTGACATTTATTTCATTTTTCTTTTTTGGCCCATTTTTGTAAAGTGAACCCCAAAACTGAGTACATTTTAGTGGGCCACCAGAATAGGTTCACATTCAAAATCGCTGCTTTTTTGGCGAATAACGGGACTTTTGGGAACAAAACCAAATTTGATCATTCCATTAAATGTTTTTCTTAACGTTTGTATGAAAATGGGTCACGGAAAAGCTCTAACTTCCGAAGAAATCGCTCAAATTAAAGTGCTTGAAAGCGAAAATTATTCTTTGCATAAAATAGCGTTTAAAATAAACATAAGACAAAATGTGGTGAGCAATTATTTGCGAAATAAAAGCACTAATGGAATAAACATGAAAGGCTGCACGCATTCGGTAACAACGTCTGCAGACAAGCGTGCCATACTGCGATGTGCTTCAAATTCCGCTGACTCAGTTGCCAAAATCAAGGCTAAAACTGGACTTTCTGCAAGCTATTCTACTATCAAACGTGTCATTCGGAATGTCCCCAACCTAAAAAGAAAAAAACTGCAAAAAGAACCACCGCTAACTGCTCAGCGCCAAGAAAACCGTTTGGAATTTCGCAGAAATCATATGGCATGGAACGACAAAAGGAAGTACGTCGAGTTTTCGGGCGAAAAACGGTTTAATCTTGATGGACCCGATGAATACAATTTGTATTTCCATGACCTTAGAAAAAGGAACGCTTTTTAACACGCCACCACGGTTGAGAAGGTGGAATTATGGTATGGGGAGCGATTTCCTACTACGGAAATGTCAAGCTGAAATTTCAAACAGCCAGAATGGCGGTAATGGGCTATAAAACCATGCTTGAGAGAGTTTTTCCACAATTGTCTGACTTGTTTGGTCCTATTAAGTGGATATTCCAGCAGGAAAATGCACCCATCCATACTTTACGGGTCGTGAAGCAGTGGTTGATGCAGCAAAACTTTGATCAGCTGGAGCGGGCCCCCTATTCTCCTGATTTTAATATCATTGAAAACGTATGGAGATGGTTGGTGAGGAAGGTCTATGCCTTCGGACGCCAGTTCGACAACAAGGATGAACTTATTGGTGCCATTGAAGCAGCGTGGGAGACTATTTCGCTAGATTTAATTAAATCTTTATACGAGTCAATGTTGACGCGAACTTTTGAAGCCATACTAAATAAAGGTGGCCATACTCGCTTTTAAAATCAATAAATTTAAGAGTTGTTTACCAAACAGTCCATATTATTTGCATTTACCACTGTTTCAATCTTAATTTTCAGAGTGAACCTATTCTGGTGGCCCACTAAAATGTACTCAGTTTTGGGGTTCACTTTACAAAAGTGGGCCAAAAAAGAAAAATGAAATAAATGTCAAATTGTGTTTTGGACATGTAGGTTCACAATAGATGCCTTGAACATTTTGATACTAATAAATGAGGTAAAACTGTGTTTTGTAAGAACACTACTCATTTTCCTCCAGAAAAACATGTGAACCTATTCTGGTGGCCCGGAGTGTATGTTTGACCGAAAAAATAAAAGTCACAAAATAACTGTTAGTTTTGACCCATAAAATAAAAGTCAAAAGTAACAGTTATATTTGCCTGATATGATAAAAGGCACAAAATAACTTTTATTTTTGTCGGTAAAAATATAAGTTAAAAGATAACAGTTAAAATCTGACTTTTTTGATAAAAACCATAACCGGTACGGTCCCTGGTCCTAACTCTTCTTAACCCTTTCAATACTGCGGGGATATATAAGTCCCAGATAATGTTCAAAAATTACTAGTGCGAAAAGTATTCGCTTTTAAAGTGCTAGGATGGGACTAAACAGTAGTCTGTAGTCAGTACTTCACAACACGTGTTTTGGTTAGCATAACCTAACTAATTCATACTTAGTTTAATTATACAGAAATATCTTCACTGGCCAAAAGTCGTATTGAAAGGGTTAATACACGCATAAGCCGCACCCAAGTTGAGAAACAAGAGGTACTCTCAGTGTATATCTTATTTCTTTTCGTCTATCATGCTTACCGATTTGAAAATTTGCCGAAAATCCCGTATGTTGTATGGACTTGTCCGAGAAGAATTCCAAACGCAGAATATTCTGTTCTGATTTCAACACGGGCGGCAAGTCATGGCCGCAGTAAACGCCGATCTTTTTGAGGCGACTGTCGCTCAGTTTGGAATATGCCACCAGGTAGTCGTAGTTGCATTCAGTGTACTGGAACTTGGTGCCCTCCAAGTCAAAGTGTGTGAAGTTGAGAAAGACCGCATGGCTGGGCGGTGCCACTACCTCCCACACGCACTCCTTCGATATGGGATATACGTCCGGGTACGATGGCGAGTTAAGCGTACCGTTGGGAGTGCTGGCATCAATGATGCCGCCGCACGCATCTGCAAAGTGTATTATTATTGGGTTGTACGTACTGTTATTTGCTCATTTACGGCTTTCGAGGCAATTAGCGTTGCTGTTGCGGCGTACTCACCCTCGCAGGTTTTGCCATTCGCCTGCAGTTCGTAGCCGGCGAAGCAGCCACACTGATAGCTCCCCAGCGTATTGATACATTCGTGCTCGCAGCCATGATTGGCAAATTTGCACTCGTCCACCTCCTGCATGAAGAGCGCCGAGAAGCCCACCTTCTGCACCGACCCATCGGATACGAACTTAATGTACATTTGATTTGAATTGGTCCTGCAAGGGTAATAAAAAGGCTCATGCATAAATGCGGCTCGCGTGGTCGACATGCTGCTTACTTGATGTTCGGCGGCAATTTGTAGCCGCAGAAGATGCCAATTAGCTCCGCGTTCGAGCTGTTGCCGTCGCGTATCTCCACGTAATCGTAAACGCAGTTGTCATGATTCTCCAGTTCGAATGATTGAAACTTGATTGCGACCTGATGATTATCGGGCACTGTTATGCGCCAAATGCACTCTCTGTCGGGCAGATACTCCAGCGGGTAGTTGGGCGAGTCGATGCGTCGGTCTTCGGTGAGGAAGATATCGCCACCACACACAACTGCAAAAATCAAGGAAAACTCAGTTTTCAATATGCAATCTAAAACTTGGCGTTCATTTGCACGTGGCCGCCTGCTGCACTGTGGTGGCCCCACATGACAATGCAGCTGCTGCCGATTACGCGCCCGCAATGGCAACACTAAATCACATTTGGCCAATATAAACGGTGTCAGTAGCGGGCGCTGCCGCCAACAGTTTAATATCTCAGCACTTCTTCCATTCCACCGACCAATGCCCATTGACTGCATTGGCCACTCGTGTTGCGGTGTATGCGTGAGTGTGTGTGCGGCCATAGTTCAGTTGAGTTTAAGTGGCGGTATGAGTGTATGAGCGAGCTATGCATTGCGATTTTTACACCCGCTGCATTTTCATTTGCATACTCGTGCACACAGTCATTTCCAGCCAACCAAGGCCCCTTCTACTCGTTTGCCGGCCGCACATGCCGAGCGGCTGTCCGCCACACCAATCATTGCCCCGTCCATATCGCCATTCAGAGCGGGTAAATATGAAAAATTCTCGTTTGCTTTTTTGCCGACTCAGCTGCGGCTAATATACCGTTACGCTATCACTGCTGCTGCTCGGGCTGGTGGGCGACAATTTTTCGCACTTGTTTGTTGGTCGGCGTGCTGTCATGCTGCCGTTGTTTGTAGCTGTTTATGTTGGCGATTTTTGTGTTCGGTTGTGTTCTGTGCTGTCCTGTGCTTTACGTTCCGGCGTCCCTTTTTCGGAAGGCCGTCGCTATGCTCGGCCATAAATTTCAGTTGTTTCATTATTTTTTTTCATTTGGTCGTTTATTTGCGGGGAGGATTTAGCGCTGAAATGTTGCTGATGAGTAGCAAAATAAATTTGCTTAGGTCAAGCGGTGTTAATGGGCAGCCGTTTGGCCAGTTGCGCTGCGCTCGTTCGTATTGAGCTTCCTGCACGCCATTTGACCGAGTAAAGTCTGTCCGATTGCAGATTTGATGTGCAGAGTCAACGATAATGGCGTAATTGCCAGCATTTGATTTGATTTGATTTGGCAATTCTTAAATAATTTTGTACTTTCCAAGTTGCAAAACGTACACGTGGCAAAAATGTATTTAATGAAGTTGCAGTTTTTAAAAACGCTCCAGCTACGTCAAGGCATCCGTATTGGATAGGGTTTTTTTTAATATGTAGGATACGTACATACATGCAACCATACATACCTATTAGGGATTGCAATCCCGGACCAGTTTTACAATCCCGGGATTTTCGGGACTGAAAATCACAATCCCGGGATCCCTGGATTTTTTTCGGGATTGAACATATTACTTTAAGGAACTAGTTCAGACTTTTTTTCAATCAAATAAATTACTGAATTTAAAACTAAGAATACACTATTTATGACAAATAACTTAAAAACGCATTTAATTGCCAAATCACCTGGCTAACCTGCTAAAAAAGGCATCTCTCTGATTCAATACAAGTACATCAAATCGTATTATATGTAAATCTTCAAGTTTTAGCCATTCAAAATAAGTGAAATTCGGTGTGAATAATAACTATATAGTAATCGCTATAGTTTTAATTCACAAATGCTGATGCTTTTATATTAGCTTTTTCTTCCTCCTCTCTTTATACCATTTTCCTTGCGTACTGTTAACCCATTGCTGCCCGGTACCAGTTCCGCCCATACGATTTTGATAAAATTTCATACACGACCTAGAAGTGACCCAAAATGATCAGAAACAAAATTTCAGCTTTATATCTCTGCACGTTGCTGAGATATTCATTAGGTATTTTGTACCCATTACGCAGCAATAGTAACTTTTTTCAATACTTTGTGAAGTGATCAGCTAAACACGTGAACGAAAGTTGTATTTTTTACTGGTGAGTTAGGAGGCAGATTTTTGTTAAGTTCTAAGGCCACTACGTTTCGCCACATTTTCCACCTTCGAAAAATTCACGATATTTGGAGTCTGGTAACTCTAGCTAGATGCCGAAATTTTAGGGTGACCTTCACTAGGTTAAGGTAGTTTCATCTTTACCCTAACTATCCCTATCAATGGTTTTGAGAGATCTCAAACATTGACTTTTTTGTGATTTAAAAAAAAAATCAATTTTCATGGGTAAAATTTTACCCATTGGGCAGCAATGGGTTAATGTGATAAGTCACATTAGTGTAAAGAAGAATTGAACTTGCATGTTTTTAGAAAATTCTGGTCGTTTACTTTTTTGAATGGATTCATTTTTGGGAGCGTAAGCTTGTTTGCACTTCTGATTTTGGTTACTGGCAAATCTGTACTGGAAAATACAGACTGGACAGAGATATTGAGAGTTCTACACAAACAGAGCTATTCTTGCATAAACACTTATTCAAACGTCACAGGCAATGGGCAATTTATTTTTTGTGTTAAATAAGATGGGTTACATTTTTTGAAATCAACGTGACAAAAGCAAAAAGTAAGCTTTTTGTTTTTTTTCGATCCCGGGATCAGATTTTGTCAATCCCGAAATATTTCGGGACTGAAATTGTCCGGGGTCCCGGGATTACGGGATTCGCGATCTCGGGATTGCAATCCCTAATACCTGTGTATGCCATCTGTTTTGTTTTTGCACTGTCAGCATGTTTGACACTTACCTTCGAAATCGGCAATGAAACCCCGAAATCCTCGGTAGGCGTTGCGATTGACATAGTTGAGCAGCATGCGGCTGGAGTCGCTTTTGATGGTCTCAGCCGTGGCATTGCCGCACAGCCGCCTTATGACCGGCGACTTGTGCCAGTAGCCGTCACGTACTTCCAAATAATCCACGTCACAGTTGGCGGACGGCAGCAGGTGCTGTGCGTGTTGCAGCATAAAAGGAAACCAAGCAGCGCATGAAAGGAAAACGTTAACGAAATAAGTGGCTAGCGCTGCCAAGTATTTGCTGTGATTGTGCGGCAACACGTACACGCAATCATTGCGCAAAACTGTGTAGGCCGCTATGCACACCGTACTCACCAGCTGATGCAGCTGCAGTATGATGCGTTCGCCATTGGTGGCGGTTATGCGCCATTCGCACGCTTCCACCGACTTGTCGTAGTCGCTGCTGTCGTAGTCGCCACTACCGCCGTCTTCGATGCTGTTCCTGTCCTGCGCGTCGCTGTCGCTGTCGGCGCCGCTGAGCACAGACGGCGTGTAGTGGTAGTGCGGCGATGTGATCTGGCCGACGTTCTGCTGAAAGGTGCGTCCGCAACTGGCGCACTTGTACAGCAGATTGGCCTGCGCAACGTCGCCCTGACTCAGCCGGATGCGTTGTCCGATTTCGACGCGCTGTGTTTCCGGCAGCCCAATCGGCTGTATGGTGTCCAGGTAGACGCTCTTCGAGAAGGTGTTCTTGGCGTAGTGCATGATCGAGTTGTAGTCGTACGGCAGTCCGAGCGAGTCCACGTCCTCCGGCGACAGCACGTCAAAGTTGTACTCCTGTCCTTTCATGATGTTCGCCTTGTTGATGATGATGTGCTTGTCACGATCGGTGCGGGTGTGCTCGTGCCAGAAGCCAATGACGTGACCCAGCTCGTGGACCACAATGCCGAATTTTTCGCAGTTGCGGCCAATCGAAATGGCCTGACGTCCTTGGCCGCGCTTGCCCACAAACGAGCAGCAGCTGCAAATGAAACTCAAATTTGACGTCCCGTTATGGTTGCGCGGATTGCATCCTACTCACCCGCAATTTTTCACCGTGAAAAAAATGTAATTGGGATGCAGCTTGGGCTCTCGCTCGACAAATCGGATGCACGTAAAGTTCTCCCAGTGGCGCATGGCCTGCATGAAGAGCGCCTTGTGAGCACCGCTAAACATGTGGTCGAAAGCGTACGGAATGACGCCGTAGTCCCAGATGCGCTCCTTCTTGGCGGTGACAGCGCGCCGATTTCGTGACAGTGCATCGAGATGCGGGATGGTCAAGGTCTGCACGGCGGGCAAAGGTAGTAACGTGGATTTTCTGGATTTCCTGCAATGGGTTTATAAATGTTAAGCAAAAGTTTGACATTGCACTTATTTGAGTGTAAACTGAAAGCGTTGGCACCTTTTTACCTGGTTCTGGTGTTGGCAGCGAAATGTTTGGCGCGGCGTTTAGTGTGCTTCTTGGAGCCACGTACCCGCTTGCCCTTCAGTTGCTTAAATAAACGTCTGTAATGTTGAAAGACAATAGCTTAATTAAGGATTTGTGGATAATATATACATATGTATATGAACATACACTAGTCAGAATAAGTTTGCGTACAAGGGGTACGTAGTTTTTTCATATGAAAAATAAATCACTAAGTAATTTTTCAAAAACAAAATATTTTTTATTTTTTGCGTAAACTTAGTTCTTTTATTCCATTAAGATAATAATAACAAAAACTTGACCAAACTGTAAAAGGAGGGCCAAAAACAAAATATGTTATGAATTCACCTCAGAAAAAGTTTGCGTACAAGATGAGAGTATGTAGTTAAAATTCAATTGAAACTAAGTTTTGTCCAAAAATTAATCACTTTGTGAATTTTCTTTTCTCGCTTGAACTCCCTGCAGAAGTTTTGGCGCAAATTTTTTTAAATTCGGTGTTTTTTCAGCGGTTATTTTGTTATATCCTTGAATTGTTGTATTGGTTAACTATATCTTAGAAGATGGAGTGTTGTTGGGCTCAGGGTTTAACTGAACCCCTTATATACTCAATTAGATGCACGGTAGGTGACTAGGGAGGGACTTTTGCAACTTTGTTGAGCCAGTTAATAGCAAACATAGCTTCGCATCGTATGCATTGCGCGCTAAGGTTGAAAAGATATGTTGGAATCTGATCCAAAGCTTTGAAACCTTGGCTTACATAAGCTTTTAGAATATGTAAATAACCCCCCGGAAAGATTTCTGAATAAAACAACACAGCCTGCTCACTCCTTTTCCTGACATGCAGCCCCATACCATATCTCCACATATGCTATGCTTCACTGTTAATTTCAGATTTTTGTTATTAACAGGATCCTGTTCAAATTAGTTGATGCTTTTTAATTCCAAATATGCCAAATCATTATCAAATAATAATGAAAGGTCCCACTTTCTATAGATAACAACATTTCGTTCCGGAAATCCGGTTTTTTAGACTCCTTGATGGACTCTTTTACGAAAGCAATTCTGTGCTCCTTGTAAGTAAACTAAATATGGGCTTCTTACATGCTGTTATGTAGGGGAAGTATGTTTTTTTCAGAACTTTTCTTATAAAGTCACTGCTAATGGGGTTTATAAAATATTTCTGTACATTTCTGAAGATATTGGATGCAACTAGCCTTAGATTGTGATGCACTGATCGCAAACAATCGAATCCTCTTGCTCGGGTAACTTAAGAAAATGGTCAGATCGTAGTAACCAAACAAGATTTTCTGTTTTTTTTTTTAGATTTAAGATGGCTTTTTGAAATGACGAATGTGCTCTCCCAAAAGTTTCTCTAATTTCATGAAATTTTTTGTCAATTTTGAAAAGTTTTTGTAAGATTATTCTTTATCCATTTGTAATATTTTTTTGTTGAATTCTATTGCTTTCTATAAAATTTCAAGCACATATACGGTTCCAAATAACTTACAAGTCCGTTTACTGTTCAATGGAATACAAATTTTCCAAAAAAAATAAAGAGCATAACCGGAAGTTCCCGTTATTAGTTTTGTACGCAAACTTATTCTGCACCGTTTTGTGAGTATATTGTCCATAAATACGAATACATGGAAAATTATTATTTTAATTCATCTAAAACAGAACAAAAAGTGTAGTTAAGGCATATATAAATAATGTGGATAAGTTTTTATAAACAGAGAACCCATTTTTGAGGTCAAAATTAATCATAAAATATTTTTGACTTGCCTGTACGCAAACTTATTCTGACTAGTGTATGTTCATTCACAAAAATATGTTTATGTTGAGCATACATATAAAATTATCTGAATGTGACGACATTCATAACCCGGTTTCTGGAAGAAACTACAAGTTTTTTGGCAGCGTTTTAAAATGTTGCTGGTAGATAGCATTTTAAGTATTTCGTATTTAAATCAAAATTCAAAATAAAAATTTTTTTTTTTATTTTTGATATCAATGTGTTATAAATTTTAAGTCGTCTTCGAAATTTGTCTTTAAAAATTCCACCGAAATGACAACCACCATTTTTTTCAAAACCAGAGCATTACGGCAGAACCTTTTTCAGTATTGCATACGGCAGCTTAAAATTAACTGAGATGAAATGATTGCAACTATTGATGCAAGTGACCATTCGATTACAATTTGTAAATGTTTAGTTGTCGATAAACGGCGCAGAGTCTGGGCTCACAGGTAGCTTCCAGTGCACAATGCATAAAAGCAGGTGTCAGCATGTAGTTCTTCGAAAGACAGGCTCTGCTCTGTAGCTGACTGTTCTGTACTCAAGGTTCCAAGAAAAATCCTCTGCCATAAACCTTAAACACGAACGCCCGACTGTCTGCCGCTGTGTTTGTTGACCCTATCGGACAAAATGACGAAGTGAAGTGTTGTGTGCGGCAAGCGGCAAGTGCATACCTGCTTTTAAGCAATTGAAATTAAAACAGTCTTTGCCTACGGCAAGTGTACTCGGGGCTAATTATGGATTTCAAAAAGGAAAGAAGGTCCAGGTGCACAAAATTGAGGTACTTTCAACTGAAGGCACATTAAGTCCAAGAAGGGATGCGCACGTCGGTGTCTGCCTGCGTGTGTGTGCAACTGAATTCAAGTGCTTTGAGTGATTCAAGTGGTTTTGCTTGGCAATAAAATGACATACGAGTGGTTTCTGAGTGGTGGGTGTTGTGGGATTATCGATACAATAGCTAAAGAATAAAGACTGAGCAGCAGCAGTGAAGCAGAAGCGGTAGGAAAAGGGGGCGGCAGACAAGTGGTGTCTGATTTCATACCGAATTGAAATTTACAACCTGGTAAGTGGCACTTGACGTGTCAACATAACGATTTCGCGTAGGGCTGCGTTGCTGTTGGTGTTGTGTCTGCCGGTGTGAATGGAGGGAGGCCGAGGGGTGAAGTGTGTTGCGGACAGTCTTTGGAGCACGTGACTGTGGCGCGCAGTTCAATAAAAGCGAAAATAAAACCAATAAAAACCAATAATCCTTCGCCAACCAACAAATAGTGAACATCAAATGAAAGCGAAAATGAAGATGAAAGCATAAAAGTAAGAGCCATGTCAGCGATATCCATTCTACAGGCTTTACAATAAAGCTTCAATCGGTGCAAAATAAGTTCTTGAATATGGCCGTAAATAAGTACAAATGAGATGAAAAGCCTTCTTGTGTAATTGAATAAAATGGTTGAGACTGCAAAGTGAAGTGGGAAAAAATGGTTGGTTTTAACGTTTATAATTGGTTACGGCATTAAATAGTTAAAACCAACGAGTTAGGCGAATTTCCTTCGGATAACTCTTTCAAAATTATGATCCCACATGCATTTAGATTTAATTGCGCAAGGCTGGGCGAATACGCTTGGCATCGCCTGTAGCTGCCGCATTCGCAGGCGCGCGCTCGACTCACCTTTTGAACGACAAACGTTGCGGCTTTTGCTGGGCTATGCCTTGCGAGCTGTCGCCTTTTCGCTGTTGGCGTTCGATTTGCAGCCGGACGGCCGGCGACAACGTGGGCTCGACGATGATGTTGCGTTCGTAGAAGAAATTACAACCGGCATCGTCCGCGATATTTTTGGTGTTCGATTGTATTTTTGCAAAGTCTCCATTGAAGAGGAAGGCGGGCAATTTCGTTTGTCCTTTGTGTTGTTTTTTTATGGTGTCATCTTTTAGTGGCATCTCCGCTGCCGACTGCGCGGCGCGATCCAGCAGATGCTGCACATGCGCCGGCGATTTGGCGCCGTTGTTGCCTTTGGTGTTGGGTGCCTAAAAAGCGAACGAAACGAAACGAGCGCCACAAAAATCAGATTCAATTGTATTCGATAGTGTGCGGGTGTGTGTGTGGTGCGCGCCAACGGCAATGGAAATTTTCATGCGTATTTTCTTGGTTCACATACGATTTGCGTGTCCACGAGCTCCACGAACTGCTCTGGCTTCTCGACAATATCAAAATAGCCCTCGGCCTCCACTTGCAGGTCAACCGGGCGAAATGACTCTGATGTTGGCGCCACATGCGCGTTGCTGGCGGCCGCTGACCGTTGCTTCGAAGCGCGTCGATTGGACTTCAACTGCAGATCGTCGTGGGCCAGACTCGATGGGGCACAACACCACAGCACGAGAAGCGATGATGCGACTGTAAGTGCGATGCGCACTGCCATTTCGACCGGAGTCGGTTACAAGTTTGTGATGTTCCTCTTTTCGCTGGGTCCTTGAAATCGGGTCGACTGCGTTTGTTGTCGTTTCACTTGTTATTGCCGCTAGATACTTGAATTGTGACGGTGCGGAATGACGGGACGTAGGTAGGTAGTAGAGTTGCGCAGCCGAACTTCGCTCATAGGAACTCGGAGAGGAGTACCGCACTGCACAGAAACGAATTTCTCACTGAACGCGGTCAGGGATCTGCGGCTGAATTTAAGTATAGCATGTTTGTGCCTAATTCTAAAGGCAGGAACAGATTAAGAGCAAAAAAGACAAGACGGGAGAATTGTCAGCGGCAACATCAGCAGCAAAACAACAAAAACAATAAAGCAAACGCATGATGCTGCGCGCCAAAGGCACCAACAGCAACGGCGCGCACACTCGGCAGCGCACCTCGACGCGGCCACAGACCGAATGAGGCTTAGCTCAATCTCAACTCAAACTGGAGTCGTCGAGGCGCAGTGGCACCGCCGCCACAAATGCCGCATGCCGACAACGAACCAGCCGAAAATTTTTTAAGGGTACAATCACGTCGAGATCAAAGCGGCAGCAGACAAACATCGGACTGGCTGCAGGCACCGGCGGAACGCCGCCAGGCAGGCAGCGCAGCAGACCGTGCGCCAGTGTGACAGACTGCCAAACAAAGTCCGAAAGACAACCGGAAAGAGCATTCATATCCACCAGATACTTTTTATCGTAGCTGGAGCAGAGTCGATGCTAGCGGTGAAGGTGAAAGACGCAGAATAAGAATGAATAAAACAAATAAATTGTTCATATCTGACACTTTCGTCGCCTGCCCCAGTCGACGCAGGCTTTCGACGTGGTGTCACTGTCGGTGCCGTCGTTGTCCGCGTCGGGAACAAATCAGGGGCCGTGGCGCATTCGGTGACAGCAAGCCGTCATCCTACTGCGGTTAGATGGATTGATTTCAATTGTTTGCATTTAAGAAGCAAGTTCGGTTGCGTATTGAATTCGATTGAAACGTTAGAATAGTAGCTGGAATTCCATTCAATTTGTCTACCTGCGTTGCGTAAGTGAATTCACATACATACATACATGGTATGTATGAGATACAGGGTCGTACACAAGATACTTTTTTGAGGAGTTAATGTTATGTATAGTTAAATTAGAGAGAGAAAACAGTCAGTGATTAGAGAGTGGGATAAAAAAAAATTAGTTGAGACAAACTAAAGTTAAATGAAAAAATGAGTCGGGGCATTGCATGTTTTTGGTACCATATAAAAAGTGCCAAACTTGAATTGCCAACATTCTCCAACATAATCTTATCTTAACATATATTGCCTGACCTGAAGAATTTTAACTTCAGAGAATCGATCTGGGTCTTTGCATTCTTCCATTTATAAGTCATTTTCCACTAACATAGGAGGGATTTATGTGGCGCACGCGCCTGATCCGCTTCAGCAATGAGTAAGTATGAATAGTATTCTGTGCTGTAGCGAACGGTTTCAGAGGATTAAGGGGTCATTCTCATGTGAAATTTTGTAAAAATCAATTTTTTTTAACATATTTGGAATGTATCATCCTTGAAGAAGGTGCTGTCAAAATTGTATTGGAAAATTTCAAGTATTTCGCCTTCTACAGACATTTATATAACGAGCGGTCAAGGATTCTAGCGGTTAGTCAAAACTTTAAACGTGTTTTTCTCGGAACGCCTTTTTTTGAAATGGCGGGGATGATTAAAAAAAAACCATTCATCCGATCTCTCTGCGATTTTGTCACGTCATTCTACATACTGTTAGCTATCGTCCCTAGTAAATTCACTCCGATATGTTAAAAATTTCATATTTTTTTTAATTGATAAAATCTTCAAAAACAACCATTTTTTACTGTTCTAACTTCCAATGCCTGCCATTTTGTGAGATTCTTATGAAAAAATTCAAATTTACTACGGGCGAGAGGTACGTTCGTACTGATTAAGAATTTCTTTGAAAGTTATGTTTCAGATAATCCTGTGACTCAAAACAATCCCCGCCAGCTGACCATGACGCGGCAGAAGCCGTGTCTTTAATCGAAAAAAGTGTTTGAAAAAATTAAAAAAAATTTTTATTTTTTTTTATTTTTGCACCATAACAATGAATAAATTAAAGTGGAATATCTTTTTTTGATAATTCCTCGTATTCACAAAGGAAATAATTTCTGAAGAATGTCCATTTTTCCTGTCCGCGCATGAGTATGACCCCTTAAGTCAAACGGTGCGTTGATTTGTGGTCAGCATAATTTGTGGAAGTTAGTGGCTTGGGAATTTATACATACAGACACATGTATGTGTGTATATCCCTCTGGAGATGGTCGGCACATATGTACATACATACATACGTTCATATGTAATAAAATTCACTGCTCACCACCGCATACCACTTTACGGCAGAAGATAGAACAAAGCGATACGGTTATACCCCGGCTGCGACCAATTCTGTTTTGCTTCTCATTTTTTATTTGCATCTGTCAGTCCTTCTCATTGACAGCGCCCAGACTGAGGCAGTGGCGCCTAAACTGGACTTTACTACAAATTACGCAATACATTCTGGATTCCCCAGCATATGTTTGTATGTACATACGTACGTGTTGCTTGGCATCAGTGACTATAGTCATCCGTCTTTTGTGAGTTAAGCAATCCACATGGGCGGTTTTATTATAATTATGATTATTATAATTATTATACAGTGCCTTTGTTATCATATAATGGTTCGATATATGGGGCCTTTCAACAAAAACCGAATGCAATTTTCGATCTATTAACAATGTGATTGCTATGACATTTGACAAGTAAAAAACTGAGGTTTTTAAATGCGGACAAGTATACCCCGCATTGAACACTATCTGGGATGGGCGCGCACTGATTTCGGTCATTGCCGTATCCTAGGTAAAGTAACCGACCTTCCCAACAACATACATCAATCCCTACCGTCATATCTCTTTGACTCCAAATTCTCAACCCACATACCCCAAAGATTGGAGTGGGTACAAGATACGGTGTCTAGAACTGGAGTATGTTTCTACACAGACGGCTCCAAGTTGGATGGTAGGGTGGTGTTTTGTGTGTTGACCATTCCATGGAAGACTGTTTTCGACTTTCAAACTTCTGCAGTGTCTTCCAAGCGGAAGTACTAGCAATTTTTAAAGCCCTGTCTTTGCTAAAACAGCACAACCTACCTGGTGATACTGTTAGGATCTTCACGGACAGTCAGGCAGCAATCAAGGTCAAGAAGGCCTTTACCACATCTAAAGTGGTCTCTCTCTGCCGATCCCTGCTCAATGAGCTAGGGTGTGGGTACAACATCACTCTGACTTGGGTACCGGGCCACAGAGATATTAGGGAAAACTGCATAGCCGATGAGCAAGATGACAACGTTGATATTACAGTAGGCATCCCTCTCGCTACATGTAAACTCTTCTTTCCTCAACATAGCCAACAAGCGATGGCAGGAGGAGAGCACTTGCTTAATCACAAAACAACTATGGCCCACTCTAAACGCCGGGCGCACTAAAATTCTTGTCTCGCTTAGTAGACAACACATCAGTACGATCGTCTCGATTCTTACGGGACATTGTACCTTTGGCCGTCAGGCCTACAGATTGGGTCTTGACAGTCGGGACTTTTGCCGAAGCTGTCATAATGTGGAGGAGGAAGAGTCTATTAGTTACCTTCTCTGTCACTGCCCGGCTCTCTCTATACGAAGGTGGAAAGCCTTGGGCTCTAATTTCTTCGACAACCTGGATGACCTTAGATCAGTCAACATTAGGGACTTGCTAGGTTTTATCCACAAAACAAAATGGCTTGTATAGGCACTTAACTTGCAGTAAGTCAGATCACTCCCTCTTTGTGGTATCACAATGGGCCCTTTTCGTGGCCTAAGTGTGTCTTTCGGCAAGTCCCGTGCTTAGGCAGCCACTTTAACCTAACCTAACCATACCCCGCAAAATGCATTAAAAAAGCAACATTTCATTCTAAAATTTGGTGCAAGTGATGAGTTGTCTCATACTTCATTCTTCATCTGTTTGGATACAAATATTTGGCCAACTCTTCGAACCAATGAATTTTAAGTTTGAATTAAACCGAAACTCTCCGGACTTTTAACGAAAATATTGCACTTGTCTGATAATTGTAAATGATTATTAATGACCCTGTACATATGCAATACGTGCGCATCCTTATATGTAAGGAAATACAAATGTTTATACTTACCCTTATCAGTTGAAATAAAACACCGCACTTGACTGTTTTTTGTCAGTTTCTAATATTGGTTTTACTATTGTTTTTAAACGTTTCGATCAAAGAGGCTTCCAGGACAGGTTTCAATTGATGCATATGTGTGTATGTATATATATTTATGTATGTACGTGTATAAATATTGTATGACTTTATTAACATTTAAAAATTATTATTTTATAGATCTGCTCGTCGTTTAGCAAATGATCTTTGATTTGATTTTCGAAAAATTTCTACTTAGTATTCGTATAGGACAAAAAAGTTCAAGGTTGCACGATTGATTATACGTAAATGCAATTCCCTCAATTATTGTTTGTTCCTTAAATATTATATCGTAATTAAATCTAATTCTCAATATATTTAGTTGTTCTCTTCAGCGTTTGCTCCATTCTTTATAAATATGTATTTTCCTAAACATTAATTATTGGATTTTGAGTACAAGTAAAATGCAAGAAGGTTTTTCCTTTCAATCCAGTTCCTCCATTATTTGTGGGCGCTTCACTTGGATCTCGGATATTACTCGTTACAAAGTACACACAAGTCAAACGTTGCCAGAACAACATCGGTTTGATCTTTGTTTTGCATTTTTGGTTTCGTCTCTTATTTGCAGTATTGCTAAAAATTCAATTGCACATTCGAAGTTATAAATTCCTCTAAACTACATATGTGGAGATTCTCAAGAAGTTGTCTGATGATGCACGTTGCCTTTGATATGCGTTTATGATGAAATCTAAATTCTATCAGATAAACGAGTTTTCTCTCTATTGTCATTATAAATGTTTCATCAATTTCGCCCTCGCTTGCTGACTATAGGGCTCTGTGCGAAAGCTATTCTTCGGCTTTCGGCGGCGTTTATAAACCGTTCTGATATCTGCTGCGTGGCCGCACAATTAAGTGGTTTTCGCTAAAGTCGCTGTAGTCGTCAGAGTCCTCGAAAATGGTTTTTAGCGAACCAGGAAAGGGTGTTGCGCGTTCGGCGCTGTACGAGTTCAGATCTTCGTCGCTGTTTTCGAAGGGATCGACGGCAACGTACGAGGCGGAAAAGCCCTTCATCGTTACGGAGTCATCGGTCTTGAAGCGCACCAGCAGCGAATCGGTTAGGGAGATAATGTCTTGGGGCAGCTAAAAAGTTTCAAACGTCACAATGTCATTAGCGCTTCTCTAGTTATTGCAATAATTCATATCCTCAGGCGATGCTCTTCAGTCGGATGCACTTACCGTGTTGCCGCAGTATTGTCCGTACATCGGCCCACTGGTGTCCTCCATGCCCGAATACACTTGCACATAGTCGTAAGTGCAGTTTTCGCTACTCTCGATGTCGAAGGTGAGGAACAGCAGCTGCACATTGCTGCTGGCCGGCGCCTGTATGGTCCACTCACAGTCCATGTTCTCGTTGTAGTTGTGGTTGCCGAAACGCGAGTGCGAGTAGAATTGCTGTATTTGATTTGTGGCACGCAAATAGCCACCGCAAGCTGCAATCGAACGAGGAAACGAGTTAATCAAATGACCACCAAATCCGAGCACTCCGCCCAACTCACATGTTGAATGCATGGCGGTGAAACCGGTGAGCTGCTTATTTTTGTCCGTCTTGAAGACCATATATAGCTGATTCGTGGAGGAAGAGATCGGATAGGGTATCTTGTCGCCGCAGAAGTGGCCCAACAGCGAACTGCTCTCGGACTCGCCATCGTATACAGCCACATTGTCGTAGGCGCATTCCTGTTGGCATGTGGCAATCACCTTAGCAATCATATCTATGGTGCCCTATGGGGCAAAATGCTTACCTGATGGGATTCCACATTGAACTCGTTGAAGATGAGCTTGATGCGATGGCCCGGTGTCGTGGAGAAGTGCCACACGCAGTCCGCATTCGGCGGGTACATGTCGGGGTAGTTGGGGCTGTAGATGCTGCCGAACGGTGCGGAGATCTCGTGCTTGCACTCGCCCTCCTTGCAGTCGTGGCCGTTCTCGTGCAGCGAGTAGCCGTTGTGGCAGAAGCACATGTACGAGCCGATCGTATTGCGACACTCATGCTGACAGCCGCCGTTGTTGATGGAGCACTCGTCGATGTCGGTGAAGAAAACGGCTGCGAAGCCAGAGCCCTGTATGGTCTTGTCCGAGTGGAATTCGACACGCAGTGCATTGCCCTCGGAGGTAGCCGTTGGTGGTATGGCCGTGCCGCAGTACGTGCCAATGCGCTTCAGCCGGTTCTCGCTGAGCTTCGAATAAATCGTCACTGAATCGTAACCGCAATCCGTCTGTTGCTGTGTGTTGCCCTCCAGGTCGAAGTGCGTGAAATTGAGTGAGATTTTGTGTTTGGGCGGTGCTATAATCTCCCAAATGCATTCCTTCAACACGGGATAGGCGTCGGGAAAGGACGGCGACGTGATGGTGCCGTTTGGATACTCAATTACACCACCACAGGCGTCTGTAAAAATCAAAACCAAACTCCATTAAGAGTCGTCTCGACCAGGGTGGGGGCTTGCTGCGGAACTGAACAACAAAACCAACAATCACCCTACCTTCGCAATGCTTCTTGTCGCTGTGCAGTTCGTAGCCGATGTGGCAGCTGCACTCGTAGCCGCCCAGAGTGTTGATGCAGTCATGCTCGCAGCCGTGATTCTGTGTCTCGCACTCGTCCACCTCCTTCATGAAAATCGCCGAAAAGCCAGCCTTCTGCACCGACGTGTCCGACACGAACTTCACGTACATTGCATTGCCACTTGACCTACAAATGCGGCCAGCACAAGCACACAGCACGCCGGAAGCAACAACCAAACAAAAAAGGGGTAGACAATTTTACTTTCAATTTCACTTTCAGGCGCACGACGCAAAGCCGGAACGCGCTCTGTTATGCGCCATAACACTCAACGGATATTGGCGTTTCACTTAGAGTAGTGTGGCTGTACACAGTACATATGTACATACGAACTTATGTATGTAGTACAGGTACATATGCATTGTATGTGTATTGGAACTTACTTCATGTTCGGTGGCGGCTTGTAGCCACAGAAGACGCCAATCAGTGGCGACTCCTGTGAGGGCCCGTCGCGCACCTCGACGAAATCGTACACGCAGCTATCGTGATTCTCCACCTCGAACGATTGGAACTTAAGTGCCACTTGGTAGCCCTTCGGCACCGTTATTTTCCACACACACTCCTTGTTGGGCAAGTACTCGAGCGGATAGTTGGGCGACTCCAGGCGTCCCTCCGAATCGTCAACAGACAACTCGCCGCCGCAAATGACTGCAAGATGTGAAAAAGCAAGAGACAATTGGTGAGATGGCCGATGAGTGAAGGGAAGGGAGTGTGGCTGAATGGTTCGGCGAAAATATGAGTGATGGAAGTTGAGTCAGGGCATTTGTTAGTGAGAGCATTTCGATGACTCTGTGTGTGTGCTCACAAAAACAAATGAAGCATTAAAGTGAAATCAATGAAATATATGATAAATGTAAAGATCGTAAAGTACATCAAGTACGGTATAAAAAGTTAATATCTCGCTATGAGCTTTTACGCAGTTATTGCGGAAGTTTGCACTCACCGTCAAATTCCGCCTTGAAACCACGGAAGCCTTCCGAACGGTGTGTATTCACATAAGTGAGCAACATGCGGCTGGACTCGGTCTTCAATACTTCGCTGTTCAATTTGCCGCAAAAACGTCCAATTAGCGGCGATTTGAAGTAATATCCGTCGCGCACCTCCAAATAGTCGCTTTGGCAATTGTTTGACTTGAAGATGTTCTGAAAAGCCAAAACCATGCTTGAGCCAGTTATTGCGCTCCACAACACTCTCTGGCACAGCGCCTCCTTACCATATTCTCCAGACGCAGCACAACGCGCTCGCCATGTGTCGCCGTAATACGCCATTCGCAGTGCTCGGTCTCGTTGCTGAGCGCGCCGGCCGTGTAGAACGATGGACTGGCAAAGATGCCCGTGTTCTCCTGAAATGTGCGGCCGCACTTCGGGCACCGGTACAGCAGATTGGCCTGTGCAACGTCGCCGGCGCTAAGTCGCAGACGTTGCCCGATTTCGGGCCGCTTCTTGCCCTTCACCTCGATAGGCAGTATGGTGTCCAGGTAGGTGCCCTTCGAGAACGTGTTGCGCGCATAGTGCATTATGGAGTCGTAGTCGTACGGCAAGCCCAACGAGTCCACCTCGTCCGGCGTCAGCTTATTGAAGTTGTAGTCCTGACCCTTCATGATGTTGTTGTGCTCGATGACCACGTGTTTCTCGCGGTCGGGGCGGGTGTGCTCATGCCAAAAGCCCACAACGTGACCCAGTTCATGCACCACAATGCCAAATTTATCGCAATTGCGCCCAATGGAGATGGCCTGCGGTCCGTTGCCGCGCTTGCCCACAAATGAACAGCAACTGCGGGCGACCAGTGGCAATAAAGCAGGCAATAATGCAAAAATAAATTAATAAATTAATGAGCGTGCCAGGTGGCACTTGTGTTGGTGTGCGCTCAACTTACCCACAACTGCGCACCGTGAACACGATGTAGTTGGGATGTATCTCCGGATCGCGCTCCACAAACTTAATGCAGGTGGAGTTCTCCCAGTGGCGCATGGCCTGCTTGAAGAGGGCCTTGTGCAGGCCGCTGAAGTTGCCATCGATTTCATACGGAATGACGCCATAGTCCCAGACGCGCTCCTTCTTGGCGGTCACAGCGCGCGCCATGCGGTGGTGGTGCTTCAGGTGCTTCAGATTTCTGTCCAACAAAACATACAACAAACAGACCAAAAATAAGTTATAGAACTGCGTAAAAATGTGGGGAAAGAGGAGTGTTGGGGGATTTAATACAATTAGTGTATTTCTAATCTGGTAATATTCGCAACTAAGAAAGAAACTGTTTTATGGAAAAGAGTCTCTGAAAGAGTTAAAAAATCGAAGCCCATCATTCTGCCTCAATTCGTTTCTGTGGGTATTACAATAACAATTTTTTTCATAAAATACTAACCGTAGAATCGACAAACTTGTCTTTAAAAAACGGAATGCGGTATATCGTTCTGCGTGTTTGACACGCCTGACAAAAACATGAAGTTGCATCGCCACCACCGCCGCCTGGCTACTTGCAATTGAATTGACGCGGTGGCGGTGGCGGTGGTGATGGTGATGGCGATGACGCGACGTGTACTTACTCGGCCTTTTGTAGTTCCATTTCCAGCGATGTGTGCACCTCGGCTGTAATGGCGTCCATGGTGGACTTTCGCTTGGTTAATACTTCCAGTTCATCGCTCTGCTCCGCTGAGTAATTGAAATTTTTTGCTGTCAACGCTTGTCGCTCCAATTGCACTTCCGGCGACAGCGGCTGCTGCTGTTGTTC
Organism: Melieria omissa; assembly: GCA_963971225.1. Taxonomy (NCBI): domain Eukaryota; kingdom Metazoa; phylum Arthropoda; class Insecta; order Diptera; family Ulidiidae; genus Melieria; species Melieria omissa. Next base: position 24,738,091 of record OZ020267.1, on the reverse strand, counting down.
GTCGTCGTCGTCGTGTTGTTGCTGCAGCTGCTGCGTATTGGCGTTTTTAGAGTGAATTTTGTTTTTGTTGTCAGTGCTTTGTTTTTTGGTAGTCAACAGACGATAGTGTTGTTGTGTTTGGTAATCGTGCATGGTGCGTACGGGACGACTGAGCTCGTCGCGTAAACGTTGTAGTTTCGTGGTATAATCCGCCCGCGCCTCCGAACTTCGTCTGAAATTAGAATACATAGACATTGGACATTAGCCGAGATCCAGGCGCACATTGGCCGCAACACGCACCGGTTTTTGCGACCACGTCGATGACGACGTCGCACCGCGCCCTCCGCATGCAGGAACTCGACATCGTCCAGCTTCATGCCATTTCCGCCCGCATTGCTGTACACATTCGGCAGCGTCGATCGTTGGGTCGGCAGCGATGTCGGCAAGATGACCACGCGTCGCTCCGCCACGAAATTGTTGCCGGAATCGTCCTCTATGTCCTTTGTATTCGACTGAATTTTTCGCTGATCTACATTACGATTGGCCAGGCTGACCGCCGGTTTTCTCAGCTTTTCGATTTCCAACTTGTCCATTAACCCGCTGACAGGCTCCACTGATGATCCAACGCCCTTGCGTTCGGCGCCCAATCCGACCACGGCACCACCTAACCGCTCACCGTCGAAATACTCACCGCTGCGATGCAGTGCAATTGATTCGATTTTGCCGTTGGCATCAAAAGTTGCAGGCTTGCCCGGCCGCAGCACAATACCATTGCCGCCGCCCCTCCGCTGCTGATATAAACTGCCGCCACGGCCGCCGAGGGGCATGACTTCATCCACGCTCACATCAATGGATTTTTCACGTATGGAAATTTTCGGCTCAAAATAGTCCGCCTCCAGCGGGTGGGCGGTGTTCACCTTGCGCCGATGACTGTGATCACCACCTGCGCCGCCACCGCTGATAACCTCGTTCTTTAAATTCTTCAACAAATAGTCTGAATTGTGCGAATAACCGGTGGGCTTCACCGGTTCATTGGCCGACTGAAAATTGAAAATTGCAGATTTTAAAATAAGTGGGCATCGCGTGGCATTGCCGAAATTGGCATTGCGCTGTCTGTCTGCGTTTGTGTGTGTGCGTGTGCGTATGCGTGTGAAGCTCAAGCGATTGCCACTCAATCAATAACAATGATGCCCAACGGAGCGTGCAGCGCGCCCGCTGCATGACGCTGATAAGCATGATTGATTCATGCGTTGAGTGCAGTGCAGAATGGGAGGTGTCCATAAGCGCCCCGGCACTGTCCCACTGAAGGCCGCTTCGGTACTCATTCCGATGTACAAAGTATGCGAAAGGGAATGCATTCATTTAAGCTTTGTGTGATTTCCATAATCGCTATATGTCGTTATTTCATAGCATATTTTCAGGCTGTTTCAGGTCAGTATCGACGCCTAACGACACTAAAACTCAAATGTTACCGTAAAGAGAAAGTCGTAATTTCGTTGTAAAAGCTATACACAATATCTAAATAACAATTGGAGTCCATGGTGCGAGCCCATTTGTTTGGCAACCCAAATGTTATCACAAATATTATTGCCTAAAGTGTGCCAATACTATTTGTTCACCAATTAAAATTAACTTTAGTTAAACTTTTATAACGGACGGTCGGTTTTATCGATAGGACAGTCGTTGGCCATGGATCAAGCGATCGATCATTAGTAGATATTTTCAAAGGTTGCTTCGCATCACCCACAAACTCACCACTGCTGGATCATTGCGGCTACGCTCGTTGTTGTTGTAGTCGTTGTGACTATTCGGCAATTTGGTTTTCTTGCGTATGATGTGCGTAAGACCCTCCTCCTCCACCTGCAAGCCTTCGTGATACACCTGCTGCTTGAGTATTTCCAGCTCCTGCTGAAAGGATGTATTAAATTTTGTGGCTGTCGCCAGTTTGTCGGATGATGCGGCTGCAGCATCGTCGGCCTGTGGCTGCCACACGTCGACGTCAACGATTGCATCGGCTTCGTTGCCGGAGTCGCTGGCGTTGTCGACGTCCGAGTCGGCGCTGGAGTCAATGTCGGTGGCTGTGTGCGCCACAATGGGTCCGTCTCCATAATTAAGGTCGGGCAAGGCGATGTCGCCCATGAAGCCACCTGTGCAGCAAGCAAACGAAATAATTGAATTTCAGAAGATAATGAAAAGGTATTAAATGCGCGTATGTGTGTGTGTGGTGTGTGTGCGTATGCCAGGGTTAGTGTTCAAGAGAGATTAAGAGTTTTAATTTTATTGGCCGCCCATTAATCACTGTCCGCTCGCACGCGTCCGCTGCGGATAACCCCTACTGTGGCGGTGATGCTCTGCCGCCTGCCCAGGCCGCCGCTGTGACCATTCAATTAACATTAATTTTATTTTTAACGCAAACGGCATAACGGAGTGCGTCCACATGGTCAGACCATTACGGTGGAATTTATTACATTTGCTTGACAAACTCAATCACACTGCCACCCATTTGCCATCGGTAGTCGCCAATGGCATTTCATATAGTTTGGGCCTGTGCAATTTTATGTGCCGTCGTGTTGTTTAAATAAAATGTTTCAATTGAAATTTTATGATTTCGTTATGCCGACCGCAGTGCGGGCAAAATGCCCACAGCGCTGCCCATTGGTCCATTTGTCGGCGCGTCCGTTTATCAGTTTGTTTATCCTTGGACGCATGTGGCCTGGCCTGCGTGGCGCACTCTGTGCGCGATACTATCGCCGCTGTCGAAAAGCTAAATAATAGTAATTTAACATTTTACACGCGCCGCCACTGCATGCCATATGCTGCGCGGCTGCCCGGCTCTCGCGTGCCAATTTTATCAGTTCAGACAGTGCAAACATTGTAAACAAGGATAGTTGTGGTCGCGCCACGCTGGCTGCGGTGCTGCCTGCGGCTGTTGCAAAAACTGTTGCAGACAATACATGAAATGTGTGAAGGCGCCAGTAATTTTAAATTGCTAACACAAAAACATAACGTTAACTATTTACAACTGGAGTTATGCAACTTTGTGAGATATTTGTATTTATGTTTCCTATTCACACGCTCCAACAATTGCTCAGCTAGCAATCACCATGGCGGCAGTGTGTCTGTGCTGCTGAAATTTCAAGTACATTTATCTGTAATTCATTGGAAATGTCAAGTAATCCCTCCGCCCTATCTTCGCCTCCTCGCTCGTGCTTGTCAGTCATTGTAAAATGTTGAGCGGCTGTCGATAAGGGCCTTTTGATCCCGGGCTACGCCTCCTGTCAACAGTTTAACATTCAACTACAAAAACACGAGCAAACACTCAAGCACAGCTAACTAGCTCGCAGCAACAACAACAAACAAACCAATCAAACAATTCGATTCGATTACGCTTATCAATAACAACACGGTCGTCTATCACAGTCGCTATAAATACACAAACCGCCACAGACACAGACATAACTGTGCACACACGCCATGCAGCCATTCACCCACGTGACAGGCCCGCATCGAGGCATTTGGAGCCCTGTGGGGAGACATTTAAGGGCAAATTTTTGTATCGAATAGCTCGTGAGCCGCCAAATCGCCGAAAGCATTCAGCTTTGAAATCGAATCTTTGTTATCCCGCCGTTTAATACAGAATATGATCAGTTCTAGTAAATATAAAATTAAGTGGATGTATGTGTGTAAGCGAATCACGCTCAAACGGACCAGCCGATTTCCATAGAGTTTTTTGTTTTGGATTCATATTGAGGTTCGTGCGAAAAGAAAATTCCGGAAAATCGATTGGAAAAGTCGGAAAGTTCCTGCCATATTCGACCCTGAATTCTGAACATTTTCAGACGATAACTTTGGAACCATAAGTCACACATCAATTAAATTCACTACAAACGTACTATTAGTCATGTCCTTCAACAGAGGGAATGAAGCGAGTATTGGACAAGGGGGCGTTGCACCACCCATACAAGCCAAATCTTAATAATGGAATATGTTCGAAATTGTGGAGTTATACGACACTCAAATTTAGTACCCCGTCGTCTTCTAGATAAGTCATTCTACCCAAATATGTTGCTGAACTTTAAGTCCAACAAGAACGAAACCAAGTGCGAACGTACCATTTATTCATATCTTTCGGCAGAGGTAATGATTTGGGTATTGAACAAGGGGGCGTGGCACCGCTCATACAATACAATATAGAATATATTCGAAATTGTAAGTCATACAACACTCAAATTTAGTATCCTGTCGTCTTATAGGTAAGTCATTCTACTGGTAAGATTTTATGGGCGTTGGACAAGGGGCGTGACATATTTTTTGTGACCCAAATATTCCACTCAACTATAAGTCGCACAGCAATAAAACTAAGTACGAACCTACCATTTTCCCTTCCGACAGACGGGATGATGCGGGTATTGAACGAGGGGGCGTGGCATATAACTTAAATCTCTATATATAAAAGAAAGTGGCTGTAGGTGAGTTATGGCATCACACTCAAACTGATCGTCCGATTTGCATGCGGTTTTTTGTTGGATTCGTCTTGAGTTAGTTCAGGTTTAATTAATTAAAATGTTGTGCGAGACGAAATTTGCCGGGTCAGCTTGTATTTTATATTTTAGTGTTTCTATTAAAAGGTTAATTTTTGTTAATAGGGAAGAGGGAACGATTCTTGCCGAATTTGTTACTTTTGGTGCAATGATGTTGTAACTTTCTAAATAAAAGTCTTATTGTGATAGTAGTGACTGACGTGCACGTGGGAAAGAATGTAGCGAAATGTGGTCCACATATTTCTTAACTGTTGAAGGTCTCATAAAAAATATAATACATTTTGAGGAAACAAATATTGATAAGCAATCTTCTTAGAAAACTTGTTTATAGTTTTTAAAGACTCAGCATGCTTCAAAGAACATCAGTGCTGGCTAAAGGCAACAGCGTTCGAAATTATTGAATGCAAAAACACACAGAATTATTGGGCGCCTCATGATTTCCTTGTTGACTTGTATGTGTGATAATTTAATTAAGATTTTGTATGTGTGAATAAGAACTCGTTGGCCACCCACTTGCTGACTCACGCGCCAATTTGTTGCATATTCCGATGATGTTTCATATTAGCAACCAATTAATTACCATTATGAGATTACTGATTTGTCAGCAGTAGCGAGAGTGCCATTGACGTATGTGTGTATACATGCGCACGCCCACAGGCACATACATATGTACCACATACACGCATCTGTGATTGTGTAGATATGCACCGATTATGAACACCATAAATCAAATGGATTTCAATTTACGCGCACACATGCATACCTACAATACACATCCTGTTGCTCGACGTACTCACATGTCGCGTCGGGTGCAATTAACCTCAATCTGATGCTGCATTACCGCCCAGTGTAATATTGAACTATGTAAAATTGCAACTAAAGGTCGCCATTGCTGTGATGTCGCGACGTGCTTAACAAAAAATCGCAGGAAGTCATTAACCCGCTAATTACGGAACTGCAACTGGCGCTGAAAAATGCTTCCATAATCGAAATAGTTCCGGTGCAAACGGCAAACATTTGACACCTTTGTTGGTTGGTTGAATACTCGACACGTTCGGCAGCGTCGGCATCGGGTCAATAAAATCATCACTAGCACCAACTGCGGCATTGTCAGAGCTAAATTGACTTCCGCCAAATCTACGCCACTGCATTTCAAACAAAAGTCACTCATGCACACTTGCACACACACCCGCGCGCTTAGACAAAAAGCCGATGAAAATACCGCAGACAGCGGAGAAATTCCGGACATGCATTAAATAATTTCAAGGGGGCCTGGTCGTGCCAGCGCAACGCTGCAGCGCCGCCACACTTTGTTTACGTTGCGCGCACCCTTCAACCTTGAAGCCGCGTCGCGCCGCTCAAGCGATGATAGCAGCTGAACTGGTAGGTTGGTGTCTGAATCAGTGTTGATGAACGGCAGGAGCCGTGACACTTGAAACTTTGAAGAAAGCTTGCGCGGCACAACAAATTACATTTCTATGCCAGTGGGGGGTTTGCGTGTGTGTACGCGAGTTTGATACTTTTTCAAATTGTTTGGACACAATACTGAGGCGACGCCACGTATTATGTCGCACCACTTCTGGAACATTCGGGTAACGCGCTCTTACGCCGACATCCGATAAATGTCAATCTTGCGATGTTGTCGCATGGCACGCCTGGAAGCTTCAAGCTTCAACCAAAACCCACTTTTCACTCAAGCGCCGCGCGGAAGCGAACAAAAACAGACAACTCCATCATTGACGATGCCAGCTGAACGGTTGAAATCGGGCGTCTTGTGCGCTACTAAAGACGTTAAACATCGAACTAAATAATAAATTATGTAGTTTTGTGCCGCAAATGTCAATATGGCAGTTAATAATAATCTTGGTGTAGTCAGCTGATGACCTGGTTACAGCTTACAAATTTTCATTCTTGGAAGTTTAATTCGTTGTTACCTTTCTCGTGTTGCGGTAATGTTTAATCCTTTCGCTGAGACAAATATATACAAAGTGGGGGTCTGCTCCACATTAGCATTTGCATTTGCAATGTGGCATCCTGATAAACACAGGATGCCACGGAGTAAGAGTGCAGTACCAGTACATATTTTGGTAAATGTGAGCCCATAAAACAGTATTAACTCATAGTATCAGGATCCCAAAGAAGATCTTCAGCGAAAACTTTGGGAGAAAGCCCAGCTAGGAAGAAATAGAATATTAAAAAGTCAGAAAACCACAAGACGATGCACCAGTTCATGGCTTTAACATTTGAGAGGCCAAATTAAGATATGAAGAAATTAAAGCTAAAAATATAAGGAAGAAAACGTTACGGTACGAAACGAAACGGTACTAGAAGTACTAACAAACTTCTAACTGACGCCTTAAAACAGACCAAACGGGTTCAATTCAGGCATCTGCCCATTTTGCTTAAGTCAAAATTTGAATTGAAATCCTTGTGATTTGTAATAAAATGAACTAACCATAGGTCACAGTGTCATGATAAATCCTGAAAACTATTCATCAATAAATGCTAAACAAAGTTTTTAAAGCTCTCTAAGAATTATTGCATTCCAGATACCTTTCGCACTATTCAGATTGACACATACGTACAAAATGTATATGAGAATGTGTAGTAATGCTACCTAAAGCTGAAAATCCTCATAACGCTTAACAAACTTTTTCCCACGGTTGCAAGCTTAAACGATGCATTTGCAAGCACGCAGTTTTTCTTCCATTTCAACGCAATCCGTGTACAATTTAATTTCCACACCTTAACTCAAGAGCGGCGAAATAAGTGAAAGGATAAATGGAGCACAGCAGCACGTAACTCGAATTCACACCTGCCGCAGCTGCGAAAAACATATATACACTGGGCGTGCACAGCGCCCACCCACTAAGCTGCCGCAATGCGCTTGCGAGGGTTGCCCAGCTGCACTTTTGCCGTTTAAATTGTGCATTGCGGATTTATGGTGTCGCTGTTGAGGCGCTTAAAAACCCTGAGAACCAGAACAGAAAATGTGCACTTGCATTTATAAATATCGTCATATACAACGTATGTGCATATGTATATATGAAAGTATAAATATTAATACGATAATTAATATTATTAATTAATCGTATGTCTCAACAAATGTTTTTATTTCAAGAAATTAATAGATCGAATTAAACTGCTTAAAGTTTAGAGTTCTTAAAACTCGCACTTATCCTTTTTATTCAGTGCAACGACTTGTCCGCCCAAACTCATTACATCAATAACAAGCGTGCAATCGCCAGCTGTGACAAAAATTATTGTACTAATTTCATATCTAATTGCCCTGCGCGCCTTGTCATCGTGTGCCGTTGTGCGTCAAAGCCACGCTTTGTGTAGCGCCGAGGTTTAGTAGTTTTTGGTTTTCTTGCACTGTTAAGCGCTGAGAGTGTATCCCTTCTGCTGCCGACTTTTCCCATCTCCCAAAGCTTTTACGAGCTCCGACCTACAACTCGCCACCCTCACTCACTCTCACTCAACGCTTGCTCCATGCCAATGCCAACATTTATGGTTGAATAAACTTTCCAGGCACTGTTGCTACACAGTTTCCCCAGTTCGCCAGCGTTCGGGCACATGAATACGTCGTCGTACGAGCACATACACATGCACACAGTAACTTACATGCGGCAACTGCACAAAGTACCCGAAATATTCTATCTGCAAAAAATGTATTTTTATTTCAATTCCTTCTGCTGGCAGCGACGCGCCATGGCAACCGAGGAGTCAACATAGCCCTTCCCTGCGTAGTAAGAACGCAAGAGAACACAAGTGGACGCAGATGAAACGAGCTAAAAATTCATTCATACAAATTCAAAATTCACAATTGAATGAAGTGGAACTCAGCAGCAGCAACAACGTCCACCCAACTCTCACCACCCCCACTCGGCTGTGACCATCTACTGCCGCTGCCTTTTTTGTTTTTGACACACAAATCTCGTGGCCAGACCAGACCAGAGCAGACCCAACTAAACCCAACCAGTCTATGCACTGCACAGTGGCACCGAAACTTTGCTCTCGCCGTTTGACGAGTGGTGCTGAAACCCTTTCGCTCGCTGAAACAATGGCGTTTCTAATGGCGAAATGACCAGAGTGCTCGCATCCGGCTATTGTGTGCTTACAAAGGTTGCAACCGGGCCATGTGCGCTTTGTACGTGCAGCAATAGTTGCGTTCACCGTTATGTGGAACGTAGTCTGGAAGTGTGAGTGGCTAAACAAGCATTTTTTGCTGCTGTTACTGCTGATTATGCGAAAATAATTACTCGACTGGCGTAAAACTACGCACTCGTGCGGTGGCGCCTGCTGTGTTGGGGGCAATTTTCGTCACAGTCAGACATCACTCCATTTCCGTGCAATTGCGCACGGCAGAAAAGATTATGTGCTATAAACACATTTCTAGGTTAGGTTAGGTTTTGTTCTATCAAAGCATTACATGTAGTGGGTTCATTAAGGCTTTTAATTTTTTTTACCAAGATGATGGCATGTCCAGAGCAACAAGAAGATTTTGTTTTTATTCTCCATTACCAGCAGCTATCCGAAATCGAAGCTAATATTTGGTGCGAAAGTAAAAACTGGTGTCTGACCGAAATCACTTTTCTGGGCCGAAACCAAACTTCCGTTTTTTTTATATATGGCCGAAACCGAATTTTTCTAGTCTAGCATTTTTTGGTCGAAACTGAAACCGAAGCCGAAAAAACTTATCTGGGCTGAAACTGGAACCGAATATTCGGTCGGACACTGGTAAAAACAAAAAATTTTCAATTCGTGATTGAAAATAAACCTTTTTTTAACCCTAGTTTGTGTCCTGAAAAAACACCCTTACCCGTGTGATGAGGTACCCGGAACCCGAGTAAAAATTGTATAAAAAATTCTGTTTGTTCGCAATGTACGAACTTCTGCCGTTTCTGCTTAGTTTTAAAGCTATCAGTATTTTAAAAGTAAGTACATTTTAAGATTCGATAAAAAAGTGATTTGAGTACCCGGGTACCCCATCACACACATAAGGGTTAAACTTCAGTAATAATCTTTTATCACCATCATATAGTTTTGCACAATTTCTTGTAGCATCCGGTCATAAATCTGAATTATTATATTTGGGTGGATATGTAAAATCGATGATGTACTTTTTGCTTTTTATAATTTTTACAAAATCTAAGTACTTGATTGCTTCTATGGATTTGCTAAAACTTTTATCGACTACTACTCATAAATCTGAATTGTTATATTTAGTTGGATATGTAGAATCGATAATGTTCTTCTTGTTTTTTTTTATAATTTTTACAAAACGTAAGTAAGTTTAAGTTTTCTAACAAGAGGTGTTATTTTGGTATTCAAAGAAAAATGCCATTGTTTGAGATAAATGATCGGATGTTTATTTCATAATAAAGAGGAAGGTATGCCGTTAATAATGAAAAACAACATCAGCCAAATGGCCACCACGACCACGCTTACAGGACCATATCCTTTTCATGAAATTTTCCATAACCAAATCGCAAAGTGGCTACCCTATGTCCTCGATAGCCTCACGAATTCTATCTTTGAGGTCTTGAATTGACGCTGGGCTGTTGGCGTACACCTTACCTTTCACGTGGCCCCAAAGGAAGAAGTCGAAAGGTGTTAAATCACAAGATCTCGGTGGCCAATTGTGATCACCTCTTCCAGAGATAACACCCAGAGGACCCAATCAGCAAAGACACGACGCTGTTGATGATCGGTCGGCTTGAGTTCTTGTGTTAACTGAACTTTATAAGCCTTAAGACCCAAGTCTTTATGCAAAATACGGCGTAATGACGTTTTTGGAATGCCCAATTCCAAAGAACGACGAGGAATCGACAAACCTGGGTTTTCTTCAACACTTTGGGCTACAGCAGCCATATTCCCAGTTGTTCTTGAGCGACGTGCACGGGTTTTATTCTTCACATCACTAACTTGTCCGAACAGCTCGAATTTTAACACCAATTTCTGTATTGCGGTCCGACAAGGTGCTTCATGACGACCCAGAAATGCTTTAGTTTTGCGAACTGTGGCTGCAAGATTTTCACCATTTTTGTAGTGAATTTTAATAATTTCAATGCGTTGTTGAAGCGTGTATCGTTCCATTTTTAGTAATGGCATAGTTTCTACTTGTCAAATGTTAAAGAATAAAAGCTTCAAAAGTGACAGCTACCGAAATACCGGGTGATTCAAAATAACACCTCTTGTTGGAAAACCCTATACTTGATTGCTTCTATAGATTTACTAAATATTTTATCGACTACTTGTTTTACTGCGGGAAAGTTTCAGTTTAAGATTTATAGAATTAGTTTTCTGTGTGGCTATATCAAGAATATTCCATAATAGTTTTTCTAATTTGTATTACCGGACCCTGTTTTTTAGAGAGTTGACATATGACAACAACCATGTAGTTATGGCTGTAAGAATTACTTACACATAAAATTGTTAACACGTTGGGCCCGGCACCGGTCCCTAAGGACCGGCACTAGAATTTTCATTTAGCTGGCGGCGGTCCGTGGGACCGACAGTATTAAAGTTAAAAAATAAATATAGTCTCAATGAATTGTGATAAAATGTAGTTTTAAGTGATCAAATTTAATTTAAGTTTACAAAGAAGAGTTCCTTATCTCTTGGCGATACCCTACAACATTGTATCGCTCGCCGGCTGAACGGAAAGGACAGCAAATTCGGCGCTGGGCTCAACGTGTAAAGCATAACTAAAAATCAAAAATGTCTTCATTTCGTTTAAAAATTAAAATGGTTCTAAAAAAATGTATCTGAATTAAAGTAAAAAGTCAAATAAAAAAGTCTTTTAATTATTTTTTCAAAGCATTCAAGAAACGTGTTCTTCTCTTCCTTAAATTTAAACAATTAATTAATTTCGTATTATTCCTAAAACTTCATACTTTTCTAAGGACTAACAAAATAATGTATTCTTAGAGCCATAAAGGGTTCAGAAGACAACAAAGTAGCATGTTGTCATATGACAAGAAAGTAGCGAAAGGGTTAAGCAACAGCTGGAACATGAGACTCCGTCGTTGTAACCCACAGAATAATAAATTTATGAAAGTCCTAGGTTCTCCCTCCATAAGACCTTTGGTCTGTTAAAACATCGCAATCTATATTTCACTTAACAACTTTTAAATCTAATTTTCTCGGAATGATTAAATTTTGAGTTACAATGTTCCTGCAGCGAAAAAACAATGTGGAGGCTCACTCGTATGGAAATTACTGCACTTGGTCTTTCAAATATTTCTACTTAACACATTGCTGACCGGCAACTTTTCTGAAAATTTACCGACTTGTGTTTTGAAAGTGAATGTGGGAACTAAATGTGAAACTAAATAAATAAACTTTAATAACTTTTATTTATTATTCAAGTGTTAATATTTTTTTTCGTACGATAAAAAGTATAACAACCACTAATCAAAGATGCGGAAAAAAGCTTATCACGTGTTTACTCGTGACCGGTCAGCAATGTGTTAAGTATGCATTACTTTCTCTCTAAATATAAAAATTATAAGAATTTTTTCCGTAAATATTATTTGAATAGGCAATAAAATTTTCATGCCACGTTCTTGTTGAACAAACTACAGTTTGTATTCTTCATTATGACACAATCTAATCTTTGCCACAATTCATGCAAATGTTGCGACTGCATTGTAAATGATGAAAGATTTATTAATGCAGAATTTCTAATTTTCACGCGAAGCAGATATTGTGGAGACCGAATCGCATCCATGAGAGATTTGAGTGGAGGCTGGTCATTGGTTGGTGGTCAGTGCGGATTTGCTTGCTTGCGGCGACATGCTGAAGCGGATTATGTGGTTATTTGCAAATTGCTGATGAATTCAAAAGTTGCAACTTGCTTGGCCGCAATGTCTGGTGGTGAAAATTTAATAAATTAGATGGACACTGACAACATGCACAACCCACCAAAACACACACACACACACGCACAAAGCATACGCTTAGCATTTTATCCGATTTGTGTGTAATTTGTTGTTGCGTTGGTGTTTTTTGTTTGCTTAGGCAACGCTGCGTCAGGAAGGAAGCTCGGTAGGAGATCCATAAATTTGAGCGAACGCAAATATTGTGACGAGAGGCGGGAAATGTCAAATGTTTGGCATTGCATGACACAGCCGGGCAAATCCGGCTGACTGAGTGGGTGGCTGGCTCGACTGTTTGCCGGCTTTGTGCGTGTTGTTGTCTCACTGGCCGTTTGCGGCGAGCCGTGCTGTGGTGTGGCATGCTGTGGCATTTCAGATTTATGACGGACAAGGCACACAGTGTCACAGCAACTGAATGCGGTCGCTGAGGCCAACTTCAGTGCACGAGCAAAGAAAACAAAACGAACACTCTGCAGCCGGCAAGCAGCATCTTCTCGATCTATAGAAAACGAAATGTTAAATCTGCTTGATCCGAAAATCAGCACTTTATACTAAAAATCACACAGCCAGACAATGTTGCACGCGTTGCAGCTGCAGCTGTCACTGTGCATCATCAAATGCTCGTTGTGTGCCTTTGGCTGCCGCTGCGGCTGCTGTTGGTTGTGCAGTTGCGTGCAGCGCGTCTTGAAGTGCACATGAAGTTGGCAGTAGGTGGATGTACGGATGAACATACGGCAAGACGCGCCGCCAAAAGATCTGCCCAATACCAGCAACTGGCGCACATCGCCAAGGAGCCGCTCGACTCTATTTGCATGTGTGTCTACATATATTTGCGAGAACGTGTCGGTGTGTGCACAGTGCATGCACCTTGTGCCATTCAATTTTATCGAGTTCAATAAACTGCTAGATGCCAGCCGCAGCGTAGCCTTTGAATGGCTGCTTGTCGGGCACACTGTGTGCCAACAGCAGGAAGTGTGACACACACCAACACACACACGCTCCCGTTGCTGACTGATAATTGCGTAGCTGTTCGCAATTGCACTTGAGCACGAGCGGCAGGAGCGCGCTGCGTCGCCACTGTCGTTGGAGACACGCCGGCACACAGTAATAAATTGTGTCTCTGGTAGCGTTTATTTTTAAATCGACCACACGTCGCAGCGCAGTCTCTGCACTGTCATCGCTTCCGCGCCGCTGGCAGGCGTGTCTGCTTGATCGCGTTTGTGTGTGCGTAAAATTGGAGCATTGCCGACTTTTCGCTGGCCGCATCGCATCGTTTGCCAACCATGTGCACACATATTAGCCATTTATGATGCGGTCCATGTCGATTTGTTGCAGAAAAGGTGAATGCCTGATAGAAACGGCAGCACGCGACGCAAAATTAACAACAACATTTTGGGTTCTTGACCGTTGCATTGATCAACGCCGCTGCCCGGCTGAGGACTGCCAGTTTTGAATTTATTTATTTACAATTATGCAGTCTCACATGCAATATGACTACTCAAAAATATCTACACAATTAGATAAAAGTCCCACTGCTTAGATAAAAGTCCCACAGAAACATTCGGATAACTACTGACAACATTTTTCAAGGTAACGTACCATAAAAGTCAAGTTTTAACTTCAATTACGAATAAAGAGAGAAGTTTAATTGTTTATCTTCATTCCTCTCTTGTACAGAAAAAACTGTCAAATATTTAATATCTCGAATAAAAAAGATGATCAATTTTAATTCATTTAAATGTACAGTGAATCAAAAAAGTTTACATACACTTTCATTTCCTACTTAAAACCTTTAACAATTCTTTTCACTTTGTGCTCACCAAAATTTTTTTTCTGCGAATGGGTTAGATAAATATTCTGTTCATCGCTATATATGCTTTATTTCGCGCTATTGTTGATAAGGACGGTGTGAGAGAAAACAAAGGGAAGACTGTACTGATAAAATGATCAAAAAAGTTTACGTACAACTTAGGCAATGTGCTTTGTTTTTGGCAATGTAATGATAATTACTTTATATTTTCTACTTTTTTTGATTGCAAGTTGAAATACCATACTTGTAAATATATCAATGTGCTTTTTGAGTTCATTGTCATTTGAATTCCGTGTCATTTAGTTCAAAGTGAAAAAAGTTAGTCGTTATGGGTCGCGGTATGGAAATTACATTGGAAATGAGGAAAATAATTTTGAAATTATATTTGGAAAATAAATTTTTACGCGAAATTGGTAAAAACAATTGGAAAATCGCATTCTAGTGTACAAACAGTAATCGATTCGTACATAAAAAATGTGATTTACACACAAAGCCCCGATCAGGCAGGCCAAAAGTGTTAACGCCACGAGAAGAACGGAATATCGTCTATGCTGTGAAGGAAAATATCTGCAGTGAAATTGACCCAAAACATATGTAATGCTACTCAGAAAAACATAAATCCTCAAGGAATACCTTGTATAAGGCTGGGTATCATGGGCGAGTTGCTCGCCGTAAACCGTTCATATCGAAAGTAAACAAGAAGAAGCGGTTAGAGTTTGCTAAAAAGCACGTAGAAAAGCCGGACTCGTTTCGGGAAAATGTTGTATTCAGCGATGCGTCAAAATTTAATGTATTTGGGTCGGATGGTACAAGAAAAGTGTGGAGAAAAGTCAACGAAGAGCTTAAGGATAACAATTTAATACCTACAGTTAAGCATGGCTTTGGAAATGTAATGATTTGGGGGAGTATGGCTGCATCTGGAGTTGGAGAATTAGTTTTTATAACTGATACTATGAACAAGCAGACATATTTCAACATTAAAAAAAATAATTTGCTAAGCCGCAAAAGCTTTCAGCAAGATAACGACCCGAAACAAACGTCGTTTCTTGTCCAAGAATGGCTCATATATCATTGCAAGCAACTTTATACACCTCCACAGTCACCGGATATCAACCCAATTGAACACATATGGGACCTTTTAGAAAAACGAATCCGGAAGCACAATATTACTTCCAAGGAAACCCTTGCAGTTGCACTAACGGCTGAGTGGGCCAAAATAACGGAAAGCGATACCAAAGTATTAGTTAAAAGTAAGCGTCGGCGCCTGGAAGCAATCATTGTAGCCAAATGAGGGCCAACAAAATACTGAACCCATAGTAAACGTCTTTTTTCCTGTTGTAAACTTGAAGATCTCATCGATGTACGTAAACTTTTTTGATATTAATATCTTCCATTTTTTTGTTTTGGCTTTGTTTTCCACAATAATTTTTTGTAAAATGTAATAATTTTGAGTTGAACGTGTTAATAAATGTTCACTGTTTAAAATAATCCGAAGATGTTTACAATTTTCATTCATTTTGGAACAATTAACAAGGCTTTAATGCTGGAGTATTCGATGTACGTAAACATTTTTGATTCACTGTAAATGTGTAAACATTGCTGTTACACAGTGTAAATGACATTTTGAATTTAAGGCTTTCTAAACATTACATCCCAGTAAAAACAAATTGTAATGAAAATGAATCTCGTCTTTGCCTTTATTTCTCTGTAAAGTAAAGCATCTGAATTGCCTTCATACCTGCTTCTGACTGCAGTGTGGCAGTCGTGTTTATGCAAATGCTCAGGAAAGTTTCTAATTGCTATGATTCCGATGTGGCTTAAATATTTAGCTCGATTTTCAGACAATAAATCGTTCGACATATCTGACCTTATCGACCACAGCCCGACTTTGATTTGGCTCCACTGCCTGCGCACTGCTTACTTTGTCTCAACCCCCGCTGTTCCACGGTCTCGCTTTGTCGTCCAAACGCACACCTCCATTTTGCAGTTACCACCACAGTTTGTGTTTTCAATTGTTTTGGCCTTTCCACTTGCGACCTCCACCTAAGCCCCCACAATTGCCTTTGGTCTGGCTTTCAAAACAATTAAGCAAATGTCTTACAACTCCGATTGCACAAATACCAACAACAATTAAAATGTCTATGTTTAACTAAAGTGCCATTTACATAAATTACAACATTACAACCATTAGACTGTGGCCAATGGCCATTGAACACTGGCTACTGGTCACTGGTCACTGACTATTGTCGATGGAGGCGCAGTAGTGGTTGTTGTCGTTGTTACTTTTTTGCTTTGGAGCGCTGGAGAGGCTGTGGGATGGGGGGGGGACAAGTGAACGTGCTTGCATACTTTGTTAGTAAAATAATTTCAATAAACAAAAGTTTATCTCCGAAATAGGAGAGAAGCCGACGCAATGCAATGCCACACATGTGGGTGAGAGCCAGACCGAGACGGAGTGGTCAGTTGGTTAGACGCCTCGGTTGGTGTTGCCAGTGCGCGTGAAATGTGTGCGTGTGAGCGATGTATTGTGTGGAATGCTTGTACTGTCTGACCTGGCTGGCCAGCAGCAGCAACAACAGTAAACAAACAGCAAACGGATTTTGTAGAAAAATGCAGGAGAAGGTAGGCAACAGCACTGATACAATTGGCATTGCCATTTCGATATCCAATTTGCATTTGCAGTAAATTTGCTTTGCTTTAATGTCTGAGAATACACCAACTAGTATTGTAGATATTCATTTAACCCTTTCTCTATGTTGTTGGCATATGGCAAGATGCTATTTTGTGGACGTCTAACACACTGTGGTTTCAAGAACACAATTTTTGTTGATCCTAAGAATATTTTAAAGTTTTAGGAAAAAAAAGAAATTAATAAAATAAATATTTAAGTTTAAAGAAGAGAAGTATACACTTTTTTAATTGTATATCTTGACAGTAGTAAAGGAAGAAGAAGCAGAAAAATTAGATAACCTACCTACTAACCTATTAGATACTTGATTTTTTTTAATTTTAGCTGAATGAATAAATATTCAAATATTCGTTATACGAAAAAAGTTGTATGTTTAACTAAGTAATTACGTATTACAGCCGCAACGATGTGGTTGCTCTCATCGAAAAACACGTAAAATTTAACATTTTTACTTTCCCCAGTAAAAATCTGTTCATTTTTTCTATACACACTAACCCTCGAAAATCAAGTTTTGTAGGACATTTTAATACTAATTTTAAATAAGTACTTACGAAATAAACATTTAAACACATTTTCAGTTTTGACTTAATTCTGTCGTTCAAGTTAATTTCTGAGCTTTAATGTATTCAGAGACCTATGGTAGAATTTTATTTTAAATATTCTCGTGGCACATTTTGTCCTTAAAAAGTCCTGTTTAACAGGACATTTTCAGCATTTTAGAAAAAAAGGGTCAAATTGTCCCATACAAACAGGAGCTACAGGGTTAAAATGCTCCACAAAAATGTTCTTCGTAGTATTTTACATCAAATTGCTTAACACATCATGTACCTAAAATGTGAGGTTACATGGTTTTCGTATGCCGATTCACCATAAGAATGTGCAAGAAGGGAAAAACTTTGACCCCCTTAAAAAAAATTCAGACGTAAACTTTCAAAACGACGATACACGTATATTTTTTTGGCCCCGTCTACCAGAATAGTTGTGAGAACCTTGTTGTTTAAAAACAAAATTGATTTTGTTGTGCAGTGTAATTTGTTCATAATTTCAAATTTGTGATCTTTATTTACTCGTTCAATAGTAAGAGACAAATTATTACTTCTATATCTAAGATGTAAACCTTTTGTTACTCATTCATTAATATTAACATTCATTAAACAATGAGTGGGAAATTTTAGTTTTTTGTGCACAATCACCACCTGACTGGAAGGTGTTGCAAACCCAAGCCAAAGGCACACGAAAGGATATTGATGCTAAGACCAACCCCACTAACAACAACAATAGCAGCGGTAACAAATCTATTGAACGGTTTAAGTGGTTAGCATTTCCGTTTGTAGATAAATCCGATTTTTTCGCTCTTCTCCTCATAGAAACTTTTCCGTGTTTGCTGCTGCATGTAAATTCAATAAATGACAAAGTAGAAATCAAGTTGGAAAATCGCGCAGAACGAGTACAGTTGAAAAGCAGCGCGCACAAAAACAACGGTTGGGGCCAGCAGAGGCGGAAAGGTGAGCGCAAAGTCATGTCGAACTAAGTGCATGCATACATACATACATACATATAGTGTAACCCATGTGCACCTCAAGTGCAATTTATAAGTGTTCGATATTATTTATAGCCCCGCTCGGCAGATGGATTGATAGATTCGAGCAGAAACTTGAGCGCACGCACTTCAACATACTACGATATATCCCACTGTGGAGTTGTGGGCACAACGACGTGACAGCGGTGTCCTCAGCGACTGTGGCGCCCGTACGGCCGTCACTGTTACAGTGCATCAATGGGAAGCAGAATACTCGAGGGAGTGCAGACGTGTGTGTGTGCGTCGCTGCAATTTCAATTGAATTCACCTTTCAGATACTTTCGCAGTATCGAAGCATAAGTATCTGTACAACTTTTTTTGGCCGCTGTGCCGCTGGCATCGTGCCGCGTGCAGCTTGTGGGCCGCTATTATGATGCGCTGCGACGACGAGCGCAACGCTGACAACGAACACAATAAGGATGACAGTAATGACGCAGCGCCTGTGCGCAGTTTCTCAATCAAATTGTCAGCAGAAGTTGCTGGCGTGGGGTCGTTGGGTTAGTCGAAGGTAAAGTGTTTTGTAGTGGAAGAAAGAGATTGCCAGCGCAACAACAACAGCCGCAACATCGAAAAATACCTGCATCGGCATTGGTAGTCAGCCAAAATGCTGTCATTTGGTGTTTGTTGTGTCGGTTTGCGTCGCGTACGCGTTTCGCTGCAACAGCTACAATGGCCGACTATGTGGGCGAGAGGTGAAGGACATTAGTTCTGTGCTGCATGCACTTGCATTTCATTCGCAATCAAAATTGCCGTAGAACTTTTGGTATAATTTAAAAGCTGTCGCTTTTAATTTCCGTATTTTGAGAATTGTCAGCAATTGTCTCATGTTGCTTTTACATTGACTGCAGTTTGTGTTTGCACGATTGCACACGCTTATCTGATATATGCAAATAGTCCTGCATTGTGGAGTGCATTATGTAACTGCGTTCTGGATTTTCGAATGTCCTGCCCATTATTCAATGTGTGTGTTGCAAGCTGCGATTGTTGCAGCAGTTTGTGGTTGAGTGCGGCAAACATGAAGATGGCATGTGGCCAGCAAAGATATTTTACTATGGTCTGCGTTTAAATTACATCTTAATGTGTGAGGGAAGCATCTTTGGTTGGTTGGTATGTCTGCACATGCAAAACACTTTTAACTACTTGCATATTTATCTTCTTGGAAAATTTGAAGAACAAAGAAAAGTACAAATTTATGCGTGGTGGAGTAACCGCATCGTAAAGGAAAGATTATCTGTCATCTCAAATACTTAGGTGCCCAAAATAATTTGCAAATTGAAGTTTTTGCTAACCTACCACAAACAAGCAACAACAACATTCAAAAGTGAATTGTGCTGATAATTTTTATAAAATTCGTAGTTCAATCTTCTCGTCTTGTTGTTTACTCAATCAAATACAATATTGCAAAAATCGTATATTATATACAGTCGTGTCTGGGTATAGTGAACACCTCGATATAGTGAACACCCAAATTTTTACATAGACTACTCTAAATAGAGAACAATCGGAAACCTCTAAATAGTGAATAGAATTCTGAAAGCAATTTCAAGCAAAAAACAACAAAAACACAAGAAAAAATCAAAAATGAAAGAGGGTATTCCCCTAATTTGTATTTTTGTTGTTGATTGTTACAAAATCAGCTTTTCTTGACTTTTGTGGTCATGGTTTTTGTCGAGTGCAAACCGATTAATGATCTCTTGAATTTATATACCAGGTATATCAGTATGAACTGAGCCTCAAGATACAAATGTCTCGATAGGGAATATTTGTTGTGAACGAGCCTTAATTTTTTTTTGTTTTGTTGCTATGACATCTGTCAAGCATATTTAGTAGCATACATCAAGTCATTGAACAAACAACATCATATTTTTTCGTGTTAAAAATTTCGATTTTTGTACCAGATAGTGATGATTTGCGGAAAGCATTAATTTTTTGTTTTCATTTGAAGAAAAGTGCTGCAGAGTCGCATCGAATGCTTATCGAGGCATATGCAAGAGCAACATGCAAAAGATGGCTTCAACGGTTCAGAAATAATGATTTTGATGTGAGAAATGAAGAACGTGGAAGACCACAAAAAAAGTTTGAAGACGCCGAATTGCAAACGATATTGGATAAAGATGACACTTTGAGTCAAAAGCAAATGGCAGAAATGTTAAATGTTGCACAAGCATCAATTTTTGTCCATTTAAAAACTATGGGAAAGATCCAAAAGTGTGGAAAATGGGTGCCACATGAATTGAATGACAGGTAGATGGAAAACCGAAAAAACACTTGTGAAATTTTGCTTCAAAGACAGGAAAGAAAATCAATTTTGCATCGAATTGTTACTGGCGATGAAAAGTGGATCTATTTTAAGAATCCTAAGCGGAAAAAATCATGGGTTAATCCGGGACAACCTTCAACATCGACTGCAAAACCAGATCGATTCGGCAAGAAGACAATGCTGTGTGTTTGGTGGGACCAGAGTGGCGTGGTGTATTACGAGTTGTTAAAACCTGGCGAAACCGTTAATACTGATCGCTACCGACAACAATTGATCAATTTGCACCATGCTTTGATCGAAAAACGGCCAGAATGGGCCAGAAGACATGGCAAGGTAATTTTGCTCCATCACAATGCACCTGCACACAAAGCAAGATCGGTTCAGGATACAATCAAAGCAATTGGCTGGAAGCTGCCACCCCAACCGCCGTATTCACCAGACTTGGCTCCTTCCGACTACCATTTATTTTCATCGATAGGCACTTCGATTCCTACGAGGAAGTCGAAAATTAGGTGTCTGATTGGTTTGCTTCAAAAGACAAACAATTCTATTGGCGCGGTGTCCACGAATTGCCTGAAAGATGGACAAAATGTGTGGCTAGCAATGGCCAATACTTTGAATAAAATGTTTTTTACTTTCCCATTTAAAATTAATGTTTTATTTTCGCAAAAAAAAGGCTCACTTCATACTGATATACCTGGTACACAAAGTGTATTTTGAGCAAATAAAACGAAGGTGGAAGATTCGTCTTATCATCGGTCTTTTCTGTTTTGATAATAGGAAAAGTCCCGGTGGACCAAACCCGATGAGCAGGGTGGCTAAGGCATGATTACAGCGTTGTTTTTGTTGACCAACAAATCACATAACCGATTTTCGATAGTAAAAACTTGCCAAGCACACTGAAACTCTTCTAACCTTAATGTCTGTTTAAAACAAACTATATATGCAAAATGGCTGATAATATCAACAATCAATATAATAATTGGGGGCATGTGCACCAACAAAAAAAAAAACAAAATGGAATGTACGTATATAAAAAAATCCGAGAGAGTAACTATATGAACATATTCAGGAAAAATTTGCATTTCTCTAGACACCTTCACAGTTAATTTCAAAACAGTGAAATTCATTTTACTGACTTTCTTGTTAAGTTGCACATTTGCGACACATTACCTCTGCTCATTACCCACTTCACAGACAAACATGTCGCACATTCGGCATTAACACTGCAACGCAGGGCACAGTGCACTTGTACCCCATTCTCCACTCCTATGTCCTTCATGTTTCGCTTTCTCTCTGGCGACATTTAAATGTGGCAGTCAAACGGCACCTAAAATGCGACTAGCAATGCCAGTTGCGTGTTGCATGCTGTGTTTTTGCTGTTGCAATTGCTGCAGATGATGGCAAAGCGAGACGCGCACTCAAGTGTCGCTAAAGTGCTTGCAACTAATTCCCACTCAACATGCTGCAACATTTCCTTATTGCAACAGGCCAACGAAATGCAAATCTCAGCACTGCAATCCACACACACACACACACACACACTTTATTTTATATGCATTGCATTAGGGAACGCGCACAAAAGCACAAATGCTGGCAATGGCGCACATTTGTAATCAAAACAGGAGAATAAAACGAAAAACTGAGTTGCAAAAAATGAAAGCCATGCAGCAGCCGACAATGTTGCGGTTGCAAGTGGCATCATCATCAGTTGCAATAGTTTCGCGTCTGCAAGTAGCTGCGTTGCTCCGTCAACTGCCACCGTGCGTTGGTGGTGTTGTCGAGCCGCTGTGCCTTTGCGCCTTTTGCCGCCGCTTAAGCAGACGAATAGAGGAATTTAATTCCAGAGCCGCTAACGCGGTAATGTATGCGGATTTGAATGTAGTAGCGCTGCAGTGTCGCTGTGTTGGTATTTGACCAAAGGAAAATGCAAAATTCGAAATCCGCTCTATTTATATAATTTTACGGCATCTTGTGAGAAATGTTTAAGTTGTTTGGGAGTTTAAGTGTAGAAATTTCTGGGATTATCGAATCTATTTTATTGTATGGTTAGAAATTTGTATAAATACAAAAAAAGGTTTTTGCCAAGACCACAAACGATTTAAGTCTTTCGCTATTTTGTTGCCTTACCCACTGTGGTTTCAGGAATACATTTTTTGTTGGTCCTTAGAATAGTTTGAAGTTTTAGGAAAAATACGAAATTAATAAATTGAATATTTAAGTTTAAAAAAGAGAAGTATACACGTTTTTTTAATGGTATATCTTGACATAGTAAAGGAAGAAGAAGCAGAAAACTTTAGATAATTTTTTAATTTGACGTTTTCTTTCAATTTATATACCTTTTTTTAATTTTGGCTAAAGTAAATTAAGAAATATTCAAATTTTCGTTATGCGTAAAAAGTTTTATGTTTAACCCTTTCGGGACTACTGGGATAATACGTCCCAGCAAGTTTTTAAGGCCCCTCAAAACAATTATTCAAATCTTACGACCCACGAAAAATATGTTTTCGATTTCGGTGTTCCCGCATCAAAGGATGATTTCAGAATTTGTGAGCATCCAATATAATTTACTAACCCCTACAACATAGCATGAGAATAATTCTTCTGAGAGTATTTTGGATTTCAAAATTAAACTCCGTCCCGAAAGGGTTAAGTAATTATTACAGCCAGCCTAAAATACAGGGTCCGAGTATAAAAATTAAAAAATTTCTTATGGAATGTTCCACATAGAAGTCTGAAACGTAAAAATTAAAATTTTAACTTTCCCCAGTAAAAACCTGTGGCGAAAGGGTTAAGAAATGTCGTTTTTACAGGAATCTACCCTGACTACATAAATTGTTAGGTTAAGAAATCTGGTTATATACATTCTATGTGTCAGAGAAAGCCTATTCATACCTCGAGCTGTAACCATGCCTGATCATGCCGTTTTGGATCTACCTCTGGATCGATCTTCAGAAAATTGTACTTTCAGATGTTTTCTATTACTTATTTAAAGAACATTCACACACTTCCACATGCATGAAGTGAATAAACCCGTCGAAAATTTTTACTATTTGATGCTAATTGAGCGCAGCTTAATCCAACATCTCTGTGACCTGTAATGCAACTCACTAATCTGAATTAGATTTTTCCAACAATGTAGATCCTAAAACGATAATACAAAACACATAGCATAACGAAATGTTTTGACGTTCTTAAAAATGGGCCAACGAAGCAACTCCAAATAATACATGAAAACCTAAGTTTTGTATATATTACAAAACCTTTGGATATTACACAATAATTACTGCATTTTATTGCAGTATGTGTGCCATTACAATCTAATATTACTTTTGAATAAAGAACATCTCCACTGCATATACACGACTACACATATATTCCGCTATAACAAACATCCCACTCGCATTGTATTTGGTGAAAATTTATTGCAAATGCATAAATTAAAAGAAAGATGCGTGCTTTCGGGCATTTGCATATAAACTAATGAACGGGCGAATTGTCTTAATTTGCGCTCAAAGTCAGCCAGGCAATGCACCACAATGGTTGCTCTAATTGCACTGAACACACAACAACACCAACACACCGTCGCCCCCGTTTTCCACCATTGAACATTGAACTTCGAATCATTGGAAAATTTGTAGTTGAATAGTCGGCAATGACGCAAAAACGTTATTTAAATGCAGTATGGCAACAAATACAATAACAACAATAACGAACAGTACTCACTCGCTTTGCATGGATCCATGTCGATGTCGTCGGAGCGTCGGTGTGCGACTTTTAGATTCGAGAGCTCCTCAATGGTGTATTTGCTGTGGTATGGCCGCTTGCCGCCAGCACCAACGCCCCCGCTGACGTCCAGCGGCGGCGACGTCAGCATGTTGTGACGGTGATGGTGGGCGCGCTGTTTCCGCTGTTGCCAAGCTGCTTCCGGTCGCTGATGTTGATGATAATGGTGGCTGTGATGGTGGTTGTAGTGCTGGTTATGGTTATGATTGTTGCGGTGGTCGTGCTGCTGCTGATTTGGTTTATGATTATGTTGGTTTTTATTGTTGTTGCGGTACTGGAGTCCTTGCTGGGCCGGAGCTGATTGCTCAAAACTGTTGGCAGGAATTACGACATCCTGCAGTGGTCGCAGTGGCAGCGTTGGCAATGCAGAAGGTGCCGCTGTTGGCGATGCTGATGGCGCTGGCGGTGCTGTTGCTGCTGTGACAATCTCTGCGGAATTGTCATCATTATTGTGGTTGTTGTTATTGTCATTGTCATTGAGCAGCGCGCTCTTGGCGTGCGCGCTGATTAACACTAAAATTGCGGTCGCAGTGAGCGCCGCATAGTTGCTGCAGCGCATTGTCCCGCTCCGTCGACCGCTTCGCGGACGCAAAGTGTGTGGCGTGGTTTGTAGCTGCTGCGGTGACTTGACCATCTCTCACTTCCACGGCAATGCACTCTTCGACAGTGCGCGGCGCGTGCAAAACTTTTGAATTATTCAATAACCTCGACGATTCAGCACTGGTCCATGTTCGCACTGCACTTTGGCACAGTGACTAAATTATCACTAATCGTACGGTTGTTAGGCTCTGTGAGTTGTCCGCTAAATTGATACACTGCACCTTTGACTCATTCCACTAATCTTTTTGCTGTTGCGTTGCCGGCAGTGCCGTACACTGAAAGAAGAAACACAAAACGTAAAAATTACTTAATTTGTACACAACCACAACATGTTATAATTATTTCGCAATTATAAACGCATTTCAACCTCCTAAAGTATTATGCCGACCTAGTTAAGAAGAAGATAAAGCTTTGACACTTGGGGCAACGATTGAAAAATTACTTATCGCTAAACAAAAAATTAGCAGCGTTTTAAAACCATAACTTTCGTTGCCGTGAGTAAACAAAATGCGATAATCAACAGAATGAGTTTGTGAATTTCTTCTAGTGATGTTTGACGACCGACAGCGAGCTTAATATTCCTCAAGCAAATTAGACTTTGAGCTTATTAGGTCTTTGAGACCAAACCAAAAATAACTACATCTCCCTTAAGAACATTTCACACAATAACTATGTATTTACTGCCACGCCTTTAATTCAAAATGCTTGAATCCAAATGTTTTTCCCTTTTTTGAGTTTATTAATAACAAATTTTCATGGCTTAAAAAACAAAACAACTGCACTAACAAAACAGCAGTTCCTGTGCTATGAAAATTATGTGCACTTTCTTTCTTTAATTCAATAACGTTAACGTTAACAAAAATACTGCTTATTTATATTACTTTGGAAAAATTGTATAAAATCTGAAAACCATTATAAAGTATGATTCTCGCAAGCTCCGCTTCTGGGGATAACCAAGTCGTGCGTGGAATTCCGAACATGTTGATGCGACTCAGCGGTTCTGCAGTTCACTTTCAGAGGACTGCAATTGTGCAATTGTCAGAAGAAAATGTATATTTGGTATATATTAGTTCGGCATTCAAACCTTTCATCATCCATGAACTGGAAATACGAAAAAGAAACCACTGAGCTAAGGCGACCTGCTCCATCGGTTCACCCCTAATAATAAGGAGTGAACCAGGAAAAATTCAGAATTTTTAAGGACACATTAAAAAAACGTAATAGTCTGATTTTACTAAAATAA
This sequence comes from Melieria omissa, assembly GCA_963971225.1. NCBI lineage: Eukaryota > Metazoa > Arthropoda > Insecta > Diptera > Ulidiidae > Melieria > Melieria omissa. The sequence goes on along the minus strand of OZ020267.1, from coordinate 24,711,721 downwards.
ACTGCAGTTTATCATACATTTCTTAAACTCATATTAAAAAAAAATTTCATGAAATATAATTAGTGGTTGCAAAATTTGTTTTTATTTTTCTTTACGTTCTTAGTTAAAGACGGGACAGTACGTTCGGTGACTATTGCATAGGCTTGCTTCCATCGATTTTGGAACTGTACATAATTTTTGCAAACTTTATTTGTTTTTCTTAGGATTTGCTTCATTACAGCCCAATATCTTTCAATAGGCCGAAGTTCCAGGCAGTTGGGACGATTTGCTTTTTTTGGGACCACCGTGACACAATTTCCTTCATACCATTCCATAGCTGACCTGGAGTAGTGGCTTGTCGCTAGGTCTGGCCAAAACAAAATTGTCCCTTTGTGCTATTCAATAAATGGTAGAAGGCGTTTTTCCAGGCATTCTTTTATATAAATTTTAGAGTTAATTGTTCCTGTCGTAATGAACGCATTGCTCCGTAGAACGCAGGAACCACGAAGCGTTTTGGAAATTAGGTGTATTTCACTTCGGAGTATTTTCTTTGTGTTCCATTCTTATTGTTTGTGGTGAAATAGGCATTCCCAGGCAACTGCTTGAAGTCCACCTTAGAGTAGGTTTCATCATCGAGAATCACGCAATCGAACTTGGTTACGTAATCGTCATAAAGTTTTCGAGCCCGTGTCTTCGCTATTTTTTCTTTTGTTTCCGACCGGTCAGACACTTTCTGCTGTTTGTAGTCTTTAGCCCTTGGCTTTGCTTATATCGCATCACAGTTGATTGCGATGTGCCTGATGCAGCTGCAAGACCTCGAGTCGACCTCGTGGTGTTATTCCGATATGTGTTAACAACCCTCTTCAGCACTTCTGGGTTACTTGGACCCTTTTATCTGCCTGATTCTTCGGCTCTGTAGATGGAGTTTCCCACGTTGTAGTTGTTTATAACATTATTAACCGTCACTACGCTCGCTTTGCTTTCCCTTGCAATGCTTAGTCTAGACTTCGTCTTATCAGTCAAGTAAATGTCCAGTATTAATTTGTGGCAGCACTTTTGCGGGCTAGACATGTTGACTAAAGTAGATCCAAGATGCAATTGACTAATATAGCAAGAAACTGCAATATTTATAGATACTTTCATTCGCAAATAGCATCCTCCTAACTCTTGGCATTTTCGAATGCTGGATGCGTAAAAATTCTAATTTTTTTCTGGTTCACTCCTTAGAACATACATACATATGTACGAAGATGTAAAAATATTATAAAAACTACGAGTAGGATTACATCTCGCAGTTGGAATTTTTATGTGCAGATTACCTTTTTTAGCATTTTAAAAATTTGAGTTTTAATTTTGCATCACGAGTAATTTGTTTTCAAAAACAATATATCTATGTTATAAAGCACATACCAACTAAATTTTTGGCATGAATACTTTTTGCTGCACAGCCTTGAAACAATAGTCTCAATGTGCCCCACTGCCAAAGTTTATCTAACAAGCTCTCACGCGGCGTGTGGCACACGCATCAGCTGTTTTCCTTCAGTACTTTTAGTTTTGTACTTGAATGACAGCGCACTATTTGCCTCATATCCTGTGTGCTCGTATGGTGTGTAGGGGAGACTGTATGTGGGCATGTAAAAGGGTTTCGTAACGTGTGAAGAGGTAAACATGTTACGCGCGGACAAGTGTGGGCATGCCACCAAGCATCTTCCAGGCGCGACAGCTGTTGCAATTAATGAGCTTATGCTCACTGAAATTCATTATGTTATATAATATTTTCCATTAGCAATTTGTGTGCACGGCGAAATTTGTGAACAAAGCTTACACAGGAGAACTTCACATGCATACATAAGTCGTCACCGAGCAGTTCGGTCTAGTTGGAGCATTTGTTCTCGTAGGTACTAAGTTAATGCAAATTTGAGAGTGATATTGATATATTGATAGGAAGTTATATATATATAACAACACATGAATAGTTGACACTCGCCAATGTAGGCAACTGTTGCATTTTCCCCTTCAACGGCACAATTACAAAACCCCAATACACCCAGCTTCCCGCCAACTATATCCAACTACAGTTCGACTATTTCAACTACATACATATATACAGTACAATAGTATAGCAAATGTCTTAAATCTGACTAGGTCCGCAACGATGGCTAATGGCGCATTCGTTATCTTTGAGTATGACATTCAGCCAAATTGATCTAAAATATTGTGATGACAGCTGAATCGATGATGGCGCACTCAATCGGCGTTCATTACAATCGCATTCCTTGTGCAGCGAATGCAAAATTGTCATTGTCATTGCGCACTCGAGTATAATTTATGATTTTTACTTGGCGCGTACCTGTGTGCCAATGTTCCACCTACATTTTTTGTTGCCAATGATGTAACCGATAACGGTGGCAGCTGCTTGGTCCTGAGTGTCATTTCCTCCTAATGCCGTCCAGCAGACATTACGGCTCCGATTACAACAGTTACTGCCACTGTGTGACTGCCGGTGGGTGAGCTTTCAATGTTCAACCTTTGCCTGCTTGATCAATTCTCGTTTTATTAAATCATTCAATTTCCGGCAACAATGCTGCGCGCTACGCTTCCTGAGCGATGCGATTCGACAGTTGGGTGCTTGGTGTTTGTCCGCTTTACATTATGTGTATTATATGAATGTATGTGTGTATGTGAGGTGCTTTATGTGGACATGAAAAGCATAGCATGTGCTTATGTAAAGTCGATAAAATCAATTTGAGTACACTGGATGCTGTCTGTCGCGGCTATCGGTACATCAGCAAACATCTTTGTGCTTTCACAAATCTTACGTGCAAATCATATCAGATACATTATTTCATGGCTATAAATGGATGTTTTCTATTTACTGTTATTATATGTACATATGTATATATATGTCTATGGAAACAAAGGGTTCAGGTATGGCCAAAAATAATTGAAAGCTTGTCAGAACTCTTCGAAATTTTTCGAAAGCATAGTTAACAAAACTGATTGACATATATACATGGGGTGTAAAGGGATACCCCTCCTGAGTAAAATATAAATATGAACACGGGTTAAACTCATAACTGCAGCACAAAGTCGAAACTATATCCACACTTACATCGCCCGTATCTCACTGTTGATATGCAGTCTTTCAATTATCTATGAGTCTACAATTCACAACCAATTGTACTATTACATTTAAATTTTCTAATTGTATAAGTTGTAACACATAAAGTAATTTTTTAAATACTGTCGAAATTGGTTTGTATATGCGTACAAACAATTCCGACCCAACACATTCGAAGGCTACCTCTATCTCATCATAACGCTGCACGAAATCTAAATTCTTTAGCTCTTCTAACCAACTTTTCAATCGTCTGCACTGCTTCCAAAGTTGTAAAAGAATTCGTGAATGAATTCAAATATTCATCAGAAAAACATGCTTAGCCAAACATTACCATTGAGGCGCTCCTTCGACCGGTCGGCTGATTGCCCTATTGGCAACTGGCCGATTGGTCGGTACGGGTAATGACGCAATCAGGCAATGTTTTCCTTTTGCCGTTCTCCGCCATGTTTACCCACTTCAGCAAGGCAAGGCCCTACAAATTCGCACACACACACACCCACAAACACACAACGTGAATGCTGCAATCAGAAAGTATGTTAATTACTTTCAATAAAATAAACAAAGTTGAAAATTAAAAGCGAAAATGTAAAGAGAGCGAACACAACAAAAAAAAGCATCATTCAATTGAATGCTGTTGGAAATCGTAGATAATTTATTAGTGTAAATAGCCAATTAAATGCCAATGTGAGTGACGGCTGAAGCCTGACGAGCAGCGCCGCGTCGCTTATCAGCACAGTCGCTGCGATACGCGCGGCGGGTAGGCGCAAATGTCTTATTTATTGTGCGGCCGTATGCGGACTTGACGAGGCGTTCACTTCTATTTCGCTGCGTTTCATTTTGTTTCAGATTGCCAATGTGAAAGGTCGAGGTCAGCGCGAACAACAAAATATGCTCGTAAATGAAACGTAAACATGAAATGTTTAGCGCACAGCGGCTCGGCAACTGATAGCAGACAGAGAACCAGGGTCTGAGTACAATACTGTACTATAATACAGGTAACGGAAGTCCAATTCGGAACGAATGCATTGCGAAGAAAATCGCACAGTGACAATAAACACACGTCGACGTGTGCGTCAACGTCAGCAACAGCGGGAAGTCAAAGTCAAAGTCCCTTTTGTGTGGACATTCGTCCATGCTTATCGGCAAGCAAAAGTAAATGAGAACAAATGAAAGAACACCGAGCACCGCAATGGCAGCACGCGCCCAGTCAGAACAACGCAATTCAATTGTCAGAATTGTCACTACGATGACAGACTGCTGAAGTGCACTGACACCAGCAAAAACTCTTGTGCGTATGTGTTTGCGTCGTTACATTCGAACGGCGCATAATTATACGCACAACTGACAGCATTCATGTTGCTTGTGACAGTTGTGACAACTCATAGCACTAACAGTAAAGAGATGCTCACGTGCGCGCACAATTGACGAGAGCTCTGTGCAGCCACTGCACATTGGGGGTGGGGGCGGATGGTGCCTGCTGTACGAAGCGCGAGCATTCAACAATTTAGCCATAAGCGATATTATTTTGATACCATGTCACAAAGTCGCTTGAAATGCTAACCTGTTGGCTTTGTGAGCTTAACCCTCTGGCGTCCAAGACTGTTACTGAAAAAGTTAAAAATATTTACCAATTTGTTTGCTTTTGATTTCACAAAGTAGCTTTCGTTTCAAGCGAAGTAATTTTCGGTTGACTTAACAATTTCTTGCAAACTGACCGCTGTGCGCACTTTCGCTGGAAGCAGTCAAGATAACAAATAAAAATTACTTAAGCATATAGTTTTTATTTTGAAATTAAGCTGAAAAAAATACTGGCAAGTAAAAAATTTACTAAAACCAAACAGGTAAATCGTCTAATCTTATATATTAACCACTAAACACATAACCTGACACACAATCAATGAATGAAAAATAAAACTTTAGCGAGTTAATATTGAATAAAAGTTCTCTGTTCTTCTCTTGTGCGTAAATATTGGATGAATGCATAAGTTCATGCCCGATTTGAACTCGAAACTCAAATTGAAAATTTTTAAATTCAAATTTTTCAATCATGTATTCGCCATCATGTTCGGCAATCCACTCCCAACGATCAACCAACTTACGGATGCCGGATTCATAAAAATCACGCGTTTTTTCGTTCAAAAAGAGGACAAGGTGGTTTTTTCGTCGTCCACGGTTTTAAATCTTTTTCCATTCAAATTGTTCTGCAATGATCGGAATAAGTGGTAATCAAAAGGCGCGATGTCTGGTGAATATGGAGGATGCGACATGATTTCCCAGTTCATCCGCTTCAGTTTGGATAGAGTCGGTTTTGCAACATGTGGTCTGGCGTTGTCGTAGTGGAAGAGGGCTCCTTTGCGATTGGCCAAAATCGGACGTTTTTCTTCAATTGCTTTCTTTAATAAGGCCAATTGCTGACAATACTTATTCGCGGTAATCGTTTCGCCAACGGGCAAGAGCTCAAAATATATCACTCCTCGGATATCCCACCAAACACACAGCAACACCTTCATCGGATGCAATCCACCTTTGGAGACCGGTTCCGCCTTCTCGTGTGCCTGTTTCCATGTTCGTTTTCGTTGGACATTGTTGTACAGAATCCATTTCTCGTCACCTGTCACAAACCGATCCAGAAAAGGCTCATTTTTGATACGTGGAAGCAAAGAAATGGCTTTTGTTACACGCTCCACTTTATTTTTTTCACTCAACTGATGCGGCACCCAAGTATGGAGCTTCAAAGTGTACCCAACCGTTTTTAAATGACGAAATGCAGTTGATTTGTTGACGCTCAGTTCTCGGGCAACCACTTCCGTTGAAATGCGTGAATTGTTCTCAACAAGAGTGCGAATAATGTCGTCGTCAGGGTCGGAAGGCCGTTCAGCGCGACGTTGGTCTTTGAGGCTAAAATCAACAACTCGAAATTTAGCAAACCATTTCTTCACTGTGCAAAGCGCTGGTGCACGGTCCAAATAAACTGCTTGAATAGCTTTCGTTGCGGCGCCAACAGTTTTTTCCCTTCCGAAACTCTTATAACATAATATAGGGTTTTCCAACAAGAGATGTTATTTTGGTATTCAAAGAAAAATGCAATTTTTTGAGATAAATGATCGGATGTTTATTTCATAATAAAGAGGAAGGTATGCCGTTAATAATGAAAAACAACATCAGCCAAATGGCCACCACGACCACGCTTACAGGACCATATCCTTTTCATGAAATTTTCCATAACCAAATCGCAAAGTGGCTGCCCTATGTCCTCGATAGCCTCACGAATTCTATCTTTGAGGTCTTGAATCGACGCTGGGCTGTTGGCGTACACCTTATCTTTCACGTGGCCCCAAAGGAAGAAGTCGCAAGGTGTTAAATCACAAGATCTCGGTGGCCAATTGCGATCACCTCTTCCAGAGATAACACCCAGAGGACCCAATCAGCAAAGACACGACGTTGTTGATGATCGGTCGGCTTGAGTTCTTGTGTTAACTGAACTTTATAAGCCTTAAGACCCAATATAATGACGTTTTTGGAATACCCAATTCCAAAGAACGACGAGGAATCGACAAACCTGGGTTTTCTTCAACACTTTGGACTACAGCAGCAATATTCTCAGTTGCTCTTGAGCGACATGCACGGGTTTTATTCTTCACATCACTTGTCCCAACAGCTCGAATTTTTCCACCAATTTCTGTATTGCGGTCCGACAAGGTGCTTCACGACGACCCAAAAATGCTTTAGTTTTGCGAACTGTGACTGCAAGATTTTCACCATTTTTGTAGTGAATTTTAATAATTTCAATGCGTTGTTGAAGCGTGTATCGTTCCATTTTTGGTAATGGCGTAGTTTCTACTTGTCAAATGTCAAAGAATAAAAGCTTCAAAAGTGACAGCTACCGAAATACCGGGTGATTCAAAATAACACCTCTTGTTGGAAAACCCTATATGACGGTAATGTTCGTTTCATTATCCATTTTCAATGCGCTTTTCCAGCAAGCAAACTCAAAGAAATCAAAATGATTTGACGCTTAATTCAAATTTTGAGATGTCACCTTTACAAAGAATTACAACAAGTATACTTCTCTGTCATGAGTACCAACCGTGAACGATTGAAACGCCACCTAGTAAAATCGGGCACGAACTAATATTATTTAATTTAGACATGTTGTAGTGGACATATTATTGCTGGAGATACGTCGAATCCTACAATTTTGTGAGGCTTAATCAAAATTATAGGCTAGAAATCTAAGAGACAGGGGGGGTTAACAGTGCCGCTTCAAATGCCAAGAAAGCCAAGAAGAATGCCAAGAATGCCAGAAAATTTCATACCTCAGACAATTTAATAATGAAAATGTCTAACGTTTGCTTTAAAGACTTTGACCAAATCCATAAGAAGCGTGAAAAGAAAATGTTTTCTTATAATTTGACAATTTAACCTAAACAAATTAGGTAGATTTTTAAAAATATTTCATCTAACCTGATTTCCTAAAGCAACAAAGAGGTGTTCTGGAAAATATTCAATAGATAGACTTATTATTCTTTGCTAAAGTATATGGGCGCTGAGAAATTCGGCCGCTATGCGAAAAATTAAACTGTACTCCCACTACGAAGTATCAACCAGCTCGCATTAAGTTGAATTTATGGCTGGCAGTTGAAATTGTCGGCCGAGATTCAATGCGTTCGCGCTTTTCATTGCAAAATTTCTATTTCGTGTGGTGGTAATTTTTCACTGGTGCAAATTAAAAGCATTTTCACTTTATTTTTGTGCTTTTAATCAACGCGCTGCGCTGTCTGCCCGCGTGCCTCCTGCTGCGACTTCCGCCATTTTGGCTTGAATCGTATTTTTGTATTGCTGCAATTTCAATTGTTTCAGCGGCAACGGAACTCTGTCGCGCTGCGCGAGTTGCTACTCCTTGCGCGTGACTTCAAGTAAATAATTCAAAACAATCATTAACATGAATGGCGACCATGGCGCGCAGAACTTCGCCAAGGCACAAGGGGTGCTACGCTTTTCGGGGGGGAGATGGAGCGAGGGCGCCGCGATTTTCCGAGATTTACTTTATAACGTGCATATTTGCGTACATAGCAGTGGAACAGACGTCGGACGTCTGACCGCACCGTTCGAACGAGGAGCATAATGTGCCAATGGGTTTGCTACAGCGATAGCGATAGAAGCAGCTGTGCAGCGAGCAGGGGCGGATTCAGAAAAATATTTCGGGGGGGGTTTCAAAAAGTAATTCTTTGATATTCATAAATTGTCTTTTAATTTGTATGTAGTTTTAATGTCGATCCTAATATTTCGGGGGGGTTTCAACCCCCAAAACACCCCCCTGAATCCGCCACTGGCAGCGAGTGTCGTCGGCAATCGTCTCGGCCGCAATTGTGGCATCTTATTGTAGCCTAATGGCCACAGGTGCTCTTTGCCAAAAGTTTAATTATTCCGGTATTAAATACTGCGAAGTTGGTTAACACCTCAGATGGGCCGCGGAGACCGACATAGGCAGACAGACAAATAGACACAAAAAGTGGTAGGGAGACGAATACAGCAGTGTTCGTGTGTGTGTGTGTGTGTGTGTAGTGCATATCCTGAGACTGCTGCACTGCATGCAGAACGACAAGCGGCAGTCGGGTCCTTTCATTGCGAGCTCGAAAATTATTACTGTAAATGACGACGACATTGCTGCGGTTGTGCCATTGTTGGCGCCGACCATTAGCTATGCGGTAATGATGACATCGCCTCTGCGGGTAATGTGCAAAGCGCTCTTGCGCCACCCTTTTATGTTTCATTCAATTTTGGTAGCGTAGATTTTGAAAGTCATTTTCAGCAATTATTCCCACTGGATATTTTGATGGCATCTCATTGGCGGCGCACATGCATGGACCACCCGGACCACAATGTCAAAAATGCGACCGCGCTGCGATTCGGTTGCGCAAATGTGCACAAGGTGCGCTCTGCCTTAATTGGCTGGCACAGTAAATACGCAAACAGTTATTGTTGCTGTCGCAGCCGAACGCTGTTTGGGATCCAACCAGAACCACTAAGATCCTCTAGGCACTGTTGGGCAGATTTTTACCACTGTCAGCGACAACATAATTACATTTATACTCTAAGGCCTACTTACTACTGCCAAATATGTGTGCACACATACACATACACTTTTTTATTTTTTTTATATTTTATATATACAAACCAGTACGACGGACAACTTTTGCTGAGAAAAATTCTAACGCGCCAATCTGCAGCTGCCAAATACGGCTTCGTGCAGGTGCGGATTCCCAATTAATTTCACTTTAATGATTGGTATTTTCGTTTTTTAGCCCCGCAGTCGCACAATTACAAGTCATTGCCGGGGGGAAAACTCATAAATTCATAAATTTAAAATCAAAACCAAATTGATAGTCCACCCCGGCCAACGCCGCCGCCGCTGTCGTTCGCAGCCACCGCAACCAACGCAAATCTGCTGTTCGCTTAGTGCGGCAGCACCCTCGAGGCTCAAAATGATTTCATTTGCCCACCGCCAGCATCACCGCAGTCATCAACTGATAGGTATACTCGTACTTACATTATTATTGCATTTCTTGCTGTAATTTTTCATTGGATTTCATGAAAAAAACACACACAAAAATGTCTGCCGTTTTCCATTTTCCAACATTTGTGTTAATTCTGGCAATTGTCTGCGCATAAAAAGTCGCAGCAGAAGGATGTAGACGCAGTGAGTGCGTGGGCAAAGCGGCAAGTGGTCTGAAAAGGGAGCCCAACACACAGCTCCAGCGTGTCTTTAAACGGTTGCACGGACGGAAATTAATCAAAATTTTCATTTATATTTCTTATACCATTATTGATGGCGTTTACTTATATGTAGGTGTGCGTAAGTTTTTAATATTTAGCATTTTAAAAACCAAATTAATCAGCCCTGTTCCAGAATCAAATCCGATTAAGTTCGAACGAATTTGGATCGGAAATTTGGTGTTCTGCATTCCGATTATCGGAAATTTTTGTCGAAAATAATCCGCTAAACAAAAAGCTGGTGGAATTGAAATCGAAAAGCAGCAAAACGAAAACAAATAACGAAAATGTAAGCAAATAAATGAAACATCGTGTTAAATAAAACTAATAAATTAATTTTTAATCACGGGAAAGCATTAGACTGCTGACCAGAGCAAAATGCTCTTGGATTTTATGGAGGAGAATGCGGACATCGCGACAAAGTCGAATTTGAAAATAAATAGGAGCATTTAACGCAGTCGCTGAACGGGCAAGGACCACCAACAAAAAGTGTAACGGGATGAAAAAAGGTGAGAAGTAAATTAAATCAATTAATTTTATAAAATTTTCTTCAATCACAGAGTTGAGTTGATTGGAAAAGTGAAGTAAGAAGGAAGCTGGCGCATAATAGAAGAGAAACTTTAGCGACCGGCATTGGACCTTTTAAGAAGCACACACTTTCCGAAATGGAAGAGGCGGTTGCCTTTGCTATCGATCGTTGATAGCCTCCTTCGGCCAGAAATTGCAAAGCCGTCGCCAATTTGAATTCTGGCGGAATGGAGCATTGCCGAAGGAAAGGTTTCACTTCGGTCAAGATCATGTTGAATGCTGCTTTGTCAAGGCGGTACTGAGCAATAAACCCTAAATAGGAAATTTTGAACATAACTGAAATGACTTGTACTAGTTACAAAGAATCTGGCAATTCCATCGGATTGCTGTGCTCTCCAAAATTCTACGCTTTACGTTTTCAACGGCGGACTGCTCGTTCTCAAGCAATACTGCCAATAAAATAACCCAACTCATAACCAAATAAAATAAAAAACCTTACAAAATTTTACAATTTCCATTTTCATTTGAACATTAAAAGCAAACAGCTGATTGAAGGTTTGTTAATTTGCTAAAAATCGGATTCGAAATAAACTTCGAATGTGACAATTCCGCTCGGATTGCAGAACACCTCTTTAAATCGGGATCGGATTTCATTTCGATTCGAATCCGATTCGGATTCTGGAACAGGGCTGAATATCTTTGGAATTTAACCAATGAAGCTCACATCCCAACTATCACTTCACTTCAGTTAAAACGGGCGCTAACAGCTATTTATGCTACCACACATTAACATCTCGCAGGGCTATGGTCTCAGGCCAAAGTCGACGTTTGAATTTGCCAAGATGTTCGTATGGCTATGCACCACCATTAAGACCAGTAACACTGTCACCCACCGGACAAAGCGAAGGATCACTCTTGGTCTCTGGGTTGGCAATTGAGCAGCAGAAACCTCTCTCTACTTCGAATCCCGCACCCTTTATAGGTTGCTTATTCTGTTCGTGCTTCCTCTGCTAATGTCCTTTAGCACAATGCGAGTATTGTTGAAATCTGTCATGGTTTATATGATAGCTTCCATTAGTTCCACGACTGCTGCAGGCGCTTTATCCCATGAAAAGGTAATAAAATCGCTGGTTTGTTTTGTGTCTTAATTGTAGTATACTGCTTGCTGAGCTCAAACATTAACAATAACGTCAATTGTCACTTGCCATGATGGCCCACGTCGACAACGGCCTGTGTTATAATTAGGTTTATGATATTTATTTATAATTGAAAACGTATGCAGCTTTTTCTTTTCGCAAGTATTTATTAAAAAAAAAACATCATAAACACTTCGCCAAAGTCCCACATGAACTGCCATCTGCAACATTTGCGCTGCTAAGCAACGAGTGTGGAATTAAGAAATTCCTTGCCTTAGCCAAAAACATCACAAGTCCTCGTCATTTTGCGACTATGCACAAGCGCTCCAGCTTCTGTTCGGCTCTCGGTTGTGCTGTTGCTGTCGTCGCTATTGTTGTTATGCTGCTGATGTGTGGCAGTGACTGTTGCTGCTGTTGTTGTCTGTCGCAGGCAGCAACGAAATCAGTTGGAAACATTTCGTCCCACTCCGCTGCGCTGTGCTGAGCAGTTGAGCCTGCTGGCTGGCTATGGTCGGATGGATGGATGGATGGATGGCTGAGCATCTTCAGAAACTCATCTGCGCGTTTTAGAGCCACTTCTCGTCCCTTTGCGGGGACGCTTGTGTTTGCTTGCGCCCCCTGTAGGAACGAGTATTTTCTGCTGTGGCTGTTGTCTGCCTTCTTTCTTGGCTGCCACTGGCAGTTACAATTGAATTCAAAGCGCCATTTCTTTTTTTGCTTCCAATTTTGCTTCGTTTTTTTATATCCCATTGCCTCTGCAATTCTCGCATATTCGCATTTAATTTTTTTGCAATGCCAACATGCTACTAAATGTTGTTACTCTTGCAACAACAATATCAGAAACTGCTTAACAACCACGGTAGATCCAGCGCATGAAGGCACAACAAAATACTTATAGAAAGGAAAACGCAATGAAAGCGCAAAACACTGACAGCAGCGGAAAAAACAGCGCAGCGCGCAGTGAAGAAAGAACGGGCGGCCACAGTCCAACAGCAGCAGCAGTCCCACTGAACACTGCCAAGTCGCCACAAACGAAATCAAATGCGGGACGAACCATAAAGGAGCCGGACGGAGAGTGATGGCGGGTTCGGCCAAAGACGCGCAGCAAGGATTGTCCCCAGAATTGCATACTCGTGCAAGTTTCGGTTATTAAGCGGAAACAGTGGAAAAAGCAGCAACAGCAAAAGCGATGGCACAAAAACCCACCAACCGTCGACCCGCCGACAGAAAGTGACAGTCGTGGAGCGGCGAGCGATTAGTACAATAGCACGACCGACGCAAGGCCGGCGGAGAGAGGGGTTGGAGAGTTGGAGTGGGGGTTTGGGGTTTACTTCAAGTCGAGTTGTGAATATGAACGTCAACGGAATGACTGAAATGAATTGAAAGTGAACGCATGGCACCGGATGCCGTCTGCGCGGATGCGGAACCGCCAGCCGTTGTTACTTTCTTCGCTAATTCATGGTGTGCGCGCAGTCTCTCCGCTTTCCGCGTGCATGTGCACGGGTGCCATCGGATGACAATACCTAGAAGCAGCAGCAACAACAACAATTGTAGTAAGCTCGACATTCTTTTGTGCGCGTTAGACCAACAGCATCAAAATACTTTAAAGTTTATGTATTACGCCAGCATTGTTGGACTGCAGTTCGAAATGCTTTAACCGCACGGAATTTTCCGATTTATGTTGTTGATCTTCTAAGTCCTGAGGCGCGATTTATGTACGAGTGTGTAGTTTAAAATATCTTTGAAACAATTTCTTTTGTACTTGGAGCTCATTAAGCCACACTACATGGGCCACTTCATTGTTTAGATTCAGAAATTCATGACTATAAATTTGCGAACTAAAAACTAACTTCAATGATTAACAAAAAATACTGGAGGTGTTGTGTTACATGTTTTCCATTCGTTTATTATTATTACGAAGAAAATTAAAAAAAAAGTAAAGAGCTCCAGTAAACAGCGCCAAGGATGACAATCGCGCTTTTGTTATATCAGACAAGGGCAATGTTGTTTTGCTGTATTCTTTATAGGTCTTTTGATTTATTTATGCGTAAAAAAATCCAATTGCCATCTTAAAGTTCATTAACCCTTTCGACCCCGAGTTTTATCCTGTGTCTCTGTGTGACATTTGAAGTCGCCATACCTTCGAGTTCGAGAGCTAGTTAACTTTTGAACAATTTTAGCATAAAATGGGTTAAATACATTTTGTATGAATATTTTTTTATTACAGAAAAACTATGTAATGTCTATGGAAAAATACAAAATTATCAGTTTTTGATTTTATTTAACTATTATTAAAGTAACAGGGTGTTTTGATCAAACGCGCCCAATTCGTAGACTTCAATTAGAACACAAACTTTCCGTAATATAGCTGCAAATTATTGTAAATTATTTTTTTTATTTTTTTTTTAATATTTTTGGATAACAGTAACATTTTTGTAATTTACTTTGAATTCACTTCTAAAAATTTGCTGGTGCCTACTTAGCACCAGCTAATCGTAGCTTTTGCTATAAGATGACAAATAGGTGAAGTTGCTCTCAGGCTACTTTGGGGTCGAAAGAGTTAAGGAAATGAACGAATTTTCGTTGAGGTTACTACTAAATATTCACCTTTTGTGATCATTTAGTCCAATCTTTGGCTTAACCATTTAATGACTCATGATACAAATGTGATCCATGTGAAGCGATGTTGGTACATAGGACATAATTGACGCAGCTTTAACCCTTTCGCCATTTTGTTGCCATATGGCAAAATGCTACTTTGTGGACGTCTGAAACCTCTGTGGTTTCAAGAATACATTTTTTGTTGGTCCTAAGAATAGTTTGAAGATTTAAGAAAAATACGAAATTAATAAACTGAATATTTAAGTTTAAAGAAGAGAACTAAACACGTTTCAATTATCTTTATCGTTATCTTGACATACTAAAGGAAGAAGAAGCAGAAAAATTAGATAACTTTTTAATTTGACGTTTTCTTTCAATTTAGATACAGTGGTGTCTGGGTATAGTGAACCCCCTATATAGTGAACACCTCGATATAGTGAACACCCATATTTTGACATCGAGCCTCTAAATATGTAAAAAAAATTTCAAGCAAAAAACAAAAAGTCTTTTTTGAGCAAATAAAACGAGTTTTTGAACGAAAATGTTAACCTTGATATAGTGAACAACTTCAATATTGTGAACAGGCCTTGCAATAATTAGTTCACTATATCCAGACACCACTGTACTTCTTTTATTTTTAATTTTAGCTAAAGTAAATGGAGAAATATTCAAATTTTCGTTATGCATAAAGTTTTTTGTTTAAGTCGTTATTACAGCCACAACGATGTGGTTGCTCTCATAGACAAAAACTCTAAAATACAGGGTCCGAGTATACAAATTTCTTACGGAATGTTGCTAATATAACCTCATAGAAGCCTAAAACGTAAAATGTAAAATTGTATTTTTCCCCAGTAAAAATCTGTAGCGAAAGGGTGAAGATTACATCTGTAAATCTATCTAAAATGTAAATTTGTTTTAATATTTTATTACGTGTTTTGTTTTGAATGTATAAGTAAAACCCTACAGACAACATACAGATGTGGTAAGTATGCCAATGTTCTTGTTAATAAATTTTCCAGTTGTGATTATTTTTTCTAGCATTGAGTAACATCACCGCCGGCAAATTTTACACGACTCGAAGGCACCTTCCATTCTTAATGCTGATTAAGAAAGAAGTTTTGGAAGATTCGCATAGGCTATTAGGGTTTGCTATTTTATAAAGTTGCGAATAAAAAAGCAATGTTGGCAAAATGTTTCTATTTACCAAATATTGAATCAATTTCACACTACATACACTTTCACGCCGCCACAAAAATTGGTTCAACACCGTTGAACATGCCAAATTTCGATTCATATAAAAATTATACTTAAATGATATACATTTTGCTTTTAGGACACATTGTATCACAAGCAAACGGGTCTCATTAAACGTTTTTTCTACACGAAGGCACAACACACAGCAAAGACGCTGCGCCCTTCGCATTCACATGCACAGAGCGCGGCTGCGGAGTGCAACCAAGTCGTCGCTTCGACAGTGCCCACAAATGTTGCTGGGACATTTTTAGAAGTCTGAAGCGCAGACAGCATGCAAACCCCAAAATACTTGCGAGTGAAATGTCTATAAAAAATATTGTATCCACGCAAAAAATATAATAGAGAGAGGCACTCGAAAATATCCAACGCTGCAGCTGCAACACATGTATGGCATGACCCGGATTGCTGGAATGGTTCAAATGGGAGGACAGCCGGAGGAGCGGCTGTTGGATATGTGTGGCGTGTGGTGAGTGGATAAAAGAACATACTTTGATGCAGCACTTGAGAAATTCCTCGTCGCCCTGCGTGCGCGTATTCGCGTCTAATTGCGCCACGGCAATGTCGCTGTCGATGTCGATGTTGATGTCGATGTTGGCAACGCAGTTGTGATGACTGGGTACACTTTATAATGTGGTCGTTGTTGGTGACACTTGAGCGGACGCGACACTTCAGATGGAATATCTTTAACTCGGCTGCGGGACGAAAAAGAGGAATGAAGAACGCGTTGCTTGAGACGGCACGACGCGGCGCGTCAGCCACAAAGGGCAACAGCCCACAACCGACTATCAAATATCGACAAGCGAAGTGCGGCGATCAGTCGCGTGCGGAAGGATGCGTGAAATTGCAGCAAGTGCAGCGCGCCGCGCGAATTTTTATTGAATTTCAGATGCGCGGACCCTGCACGCGACGTTTTCGCACTTGGCTGAGAGCTCGTATCGGCGGCAAGCTACAACGACCGGGACCCCTTGCATTTTTGTGCTTATTTCTTGTAGATTCCCCCCTTTTTGTACACAGTTGAATGCATTGAGCAGTTGCCAGTCGCGAGGATTTTTTCTCAATTTCTCTCGGACCTGCTTGCAGTCATTATTTTTATTGCTGTTGTTTTTGCTGCTATTCTTGTGCGTGTGTCAAGTTGATTTTGTCCTGCTTTTCTGCTGAATTGCACGAATTCAGCGCGTTAAATGATTTTCTTTGTTTTTCGCCGCTTCTTTGTTTGAGTTGTATTTTTTGCGCGCTTTTCCTTGCCGCCAAATGCGAATTAATGAAAACAATCACGCACAGACGCTCGCACAATAACAAAATCAAAAAAATTAATTGCGCTGCATTACTGCAACGCCCCGCAATTGTCGAATTCAACAACGCAAATTAATTAAGAAAAAGCGAATGTGTAAAGATTTACTTGGCGGCAGAAAGCAAGACACAAACAACGGCGGCGAAAAGAACATGAATGCGATTAAATGAAAATGAGAATTTTGCGGCCGCGTGTCGCCTCCACTGATTTATTTATAGCTGCGTCCCTGAGGCAACAACTATGATCACAATGACAACGTCAACTACTGATAAGAAGTCGGCGGCTCATTCACACCGCAACAGCTCATCTATTGTCCGTCCGTTGGTCCGGCTGATCGACTATTATGTTTATCGTGCCGCTGCACAGAGTACAGCTATTTCACGCAACACTCACACTCACGTATATGCACTTTATTTATTTATTTGTTGCTTCACTTTTTGCCGTGCAAACGAATTTCTATAGCATCGACAAATTTCAAACTTAACACACAATTGAACAATTCAAAATGGTGCCGGTGTCGTTTCCGTCCAACACATTCACATACGCAATGACACTTTGGCCGTCGTTTACACTTGCCGTCTTCCGTTTACCATCCAACGCGCTCGGCAGCTCGAGCTCAACTGAATTGTGTCCAAGATGCTGCCGAGCAGTCAGCCAACCAACTCGACAACGACGAGCAGCATCCACAGTAGCAACATCCAATAACAATAACAACACCAAAACCAAAACCAACAATAGCAACAGCAGCAACAACATTGATAAGGGCAACACGTCCAACAGCCACGGCCGGCAGTCAATGGCTGCAGCAGGGTTCGCAGGCAGGCAGGCAGGCAGACAGACAGACAGACAGGCACAAGTAGCACACCCCATCGTGCGAGTAATGCGACCCGGCGAAGTGAAAGGCGCAAGTGCGAACGTAGCGTTCGCGTGTGTTTGTGCGTGTATTGCGCCTGTTAATGTGTTGGTAAAGTATTCACCACATTTAACATATCAAATAGTTTTCAAGTTATTCTTTTTCGAATTTATTTGCAAACTTTTTCAAACTCTCAAAGACGTGTTACATATTCATGTGTGTTTCAGAGCCCAAAAAAAGGTGCAAGGAATAGCGGAAAGTGGTGTTATTCTATACTTCTATGCTAGTTTAGTTACCAACAACAGTGATACAAAGAAAACGCAAAGATAACACAATTTGTTTGATGATTACAAAACTTGAAGTAAATCTATAAAAGGCATTATTTTTTATTTGAATTATTTCTGTGGCTAAAAGCAATTACCGCTTACGTCGACTTAAGAAGAAATTGAGTTATGGATGCCACCACGTTCCCTTGACTGTGCTCTACGTTTGTGTAAAATCGGGGAGTTTGTAACTTTAAAATAAGACAAGTTATTAACACATTAAAAGCGGGCCGGGTAAAATTACCCGTTGTGAAAACTGCTGCTTATAAGCGGGGCGGGTATTTTTACCGGATTGGTTTTCATATAAAACTGAAAGTATTATTTTATATAATTATTTTAGTTTCATAAATTTCTTTTGCAAATATTATTTATTTTGGATCGCGCAATTTTTGCTTGTTTTGCAAGTAATGCCCGCTACGCAGCATAGTTTCATATACTAGGCTACCCGCTTAAAATGTGTTAATAAAAACCTATTCGCATTCCCATAACGAACACACTACGCGCTAAAACTTTAAAACGAGATTGCTCGAAACAGCAATTTTCGACTTAGGCGGTTGTTGCTTTTAACCACAGATTTTTTCTTATTATTATTAAATACTTGTTGGAATAGAATAACGATTCTACTGTTATTGAATACCGGGGTAAATATAACAGCATGTAAACAATTAATCAATTTATCATTTTAATATTTTGGACTTTTTAATTCTACTTCCAAAAACGGTATTTTACGTAATAAGTTTTGTATATAGACTTTCATTATTAGAAGTGTCATATGATCGCTGATAAAATTAACCCATAACTGCTGATGTATCCTTCAGTCAACTTCAAGTTTTCCTTAACTCTTTCGCTATTTTGTTGCCATATGGCAACATGCTACTTTGTGGACGTCTGAACCCTCTGTGGTTTCATAAATACATTTTTTGTTGGTCCTTAGAATAGTTTGAAGTTTAAGGAAAAATACAAAGTCGATCAACTAAATATTTAAAATCAAAATACACGTTTTTTTAATGGTATATCTTAACATAGTAAAGAAAGAAGAAGCAGAAAACTTAGATAACTTTTTAATTTGAGGTTTTCTTTTAATTTAAATACTTTTTTTTAATTTTCGCTAAAGCAAATGAAGAAATATTGACAAAGTTTTATGTTTAATTAATTATTACAGCCACAACGATCTGATTGCTCTCCTAGAAAAACACTATAAAATACAGTTTACGAGTATAAAAATTTAAATTTTTTTATGGAATGTTGCTACATAACTTAGAAGCCTAAAACGTAAAATTCAAAATGTTAACTTTCCCCAGTAAAAATCTGAAGCGAAAGGGTTAAAGAAATTCTAATTGGAATAAGGAACACAATTTCCAGGACTTGCTAAATCTGTACATATACTGGTACATACATATTTTATAAAATGGGTCTTCAGTCACTTTTTAAAGTTATAGTTTTCAAAGTTATTTCAAATATTACTTTTTTTACGAAAGCATTTATCTTCATCGCTTTTTGAAGTTTTAAATTTGAACCACAGGTTTTTCCATAATTTCCAATTCTCACTGCTTGCAATTTGAATTAGTGAATACCGCTGCACCTTTCTGATCGTCCACTCGCCTACAGGTTCCTTATCTTCATTTTTCTATGCTTAATTATTTTCGTGACTGTTACGTTGAATTATTAAACGTATTGAATTATCAAAGCTCAAACTTTTTTTCTTCCCATACCAAATTGGCAGTTAAATATAATTTTGAAAGTACATTTGCTTTGATCTATTTTTAGAAAATTAGAATTAGTCTCAATGCAGTAATCCATTTATAATAAAACACAGCAATCCCGTTCCTACTCAATGTGAACTCTAATTCACAACATTTGTATTTGACGGTCGGTCATGCAGCAGCAACACAATCTATGTGCTGCCCAGACAATTGGCATTGATTGCCGTTGCTGCTACAGATGTGACGTGCGCTACATTCAATTGGAGCAATGAAATTGCACCCGGCAACCTTATCAAACATTGACCACTAATGCATTTCAATTACACGCAACAACAACGCACAGTCGCCAACCAAAAGACAAGCACCCCCAAGAAGTTGAATCGAGTTGTAGTTAGCATTTTTTGTTGTGGTTGCGCATGAATACATTTTTCCAAAGCACTCAAAACGCAGCCATTGAATTCACTTTTACGTGCAGCGATCCCAAGGCATTCCGCCAGCAACTCGGTGCAGACATTTGTTGCGCCTCAGTGTAGGCTATGCTCGAGTGAGTGTGTGTGTGTGTGAACGCATGTTTGGCGTTTGTTTGTGCAAATAGGCAACTTTCAACTCGCGCAAACAAAGTTAACAAACGTAAAAGGCAAACACACCAATGCGAAAAATATAAACAGAGAACAGCATTCGGTCTGTGAGCAATTTGATGCTCTGAAAATCTCAGAGCCTCAATGCGCAGAATCGACATTTGTTTAGTCGCATCAATCAAATGCATACTGAGACTATTTCATACTGAGACTTTCCTAAAGTCCAGAAACCAAGCATAGAACCACAGTTTTCCAACTGTACTTATCCAAAATAATAAAAAATTTTTTATTACTTTATTATATATTTTCTTGTCAGAAATTTTCAAATTATGAGTGGGCTCTATGTAATCAACACATAACCGCCTTTCGTGTAATCCGTCGAAAAAAGCATTGATGATTAAGTTTGTGATAAATTTCAAACTACTATTTATTTACTATTTTGTTTATTTTCTTTGCTAATATCCAATATGCTAACAATATCATTTGAATTAATGCGCCGTGTACCAACTAAAAATTCTTTTCCAATTGCCGGCAACGCTGTTGCGCGCATCAAATGTCAGCTGTCAGCTGTGGTTGACAGTTCTTGCGCGAATCGGCAGCAATGGAGTTCAACTAAGTTCTCGCATTGCCGTTCAACTATTTTTAGCAGGTTGTGAAATTTCACTAAAGCAAATAACGGAATACAGCCATGACGCAAAAGTGCGAAACTATTGGTTGTGGCAAGGAGGCGACCCTACAGTGTCCTACCTGTCTCAAGTTGCGCATACCGGGCTCGTACTTCTGCTCGCAGCCCTGCTTCAAGGGCTTCTGGAAAGAGCACAAACTGATCCACGCGTTGGCAGGTGAGTCACTCGTGCTTTTCGCTCGCCCTTTTCTTCTGAAACAGGATTTGTGTACTTTGCAGAAGGCGCTGCTAAGCCGCAGCTAAACAATGCCGCGGATGGCGCCTACAATCCGTGGCCACAGTTTCAATTCACGGGTAAGCTGCGCCCGTTTGCGCAAACGCCAAAACGCGCCGTGCCGGAGCACATCGAGCGGCCCGACTACGCCGATCATCCGGCCGGGCGTGCTGCTTCGGAGGAGGCCATGCGTGGTAACACATCTATCAAAGTGCTCGATGACGACGAGATCGAGGCGATGCGCGTGGCAGGTCGTTTAGGGCGCGAATGTCTTGATGCCGGCGCCAAGGGAGTGGAGGTGGGTGTTACCACCGACGAGCTGGATCGCTTAGTGCACGAGGCAGCTATTGAACGCGACTGCTATCCGTCACCGCTTAACTACTACAACTTCCCGAAGTCGTGCTGCACATCGGTCAACGAGGTGATCTGCCACGGTATTCCGGATCTGCGGCCATTGCAAAATGGCGACATTTGTAACATTGATGTGACCGTGTATCATCATGGCTTTCACGGGGATCTGAACGAAACGTTCTTCGTGGGCGACGTGTCGGAGAAGCACAAAAAGCTGGTACGCGTGACCTATGAGTCGCTGTGCAAGGCTATTGAGCTAGTGAGGTAATCAAGTGGACTGCGCCCGCAATCATTCGATTTATTTGTTAAAAATTGTAAACTTTGTCATCCACAGACCGGGCGTGAAGTATCGCGAGATTGGCAATGTCATTCAGAAGCATGTGGCACCGCACGGCTTCAGCGTGGTGAAGAGCTACTGTGGTCATGGCATACATCGCCTCTTTCACACAGCACCTAATGTGCCGCACTATGCCAGTACGTAAATTAACGTTATAGGTATTCTACATTAGTATACCAACTATAACTTGTCATTTCAGAGAACTCTGCTGTTGGCGTCATGAAGGCAGGACATTGCTTCACCATCGAGCCCATGATTTCGGAGGGCATCTCGAAGAATGTGCAGTGGCCCGATGATTGGACCGCCGTCACTGGTGACGGCCTGTATTCGGCACAGTTTGAGCAGACACTGCTGGTGACCGACAATGGCTGTGACATTTTGACGAAACGCCGCGAAAACAACGGTCAACCGTGGTTCATGGACAAATTGTAGGCCTGCGCTGCAGCCACCAGCCGGTCAACACGACGCAGCGGGAAGGCGCTACTGCCAGCACATTGAACTGGCCTCTCCTGCTGCCCCTACCATATGCGTGCGCGCGTACGAGTGCTTTTCACTTGTCAATGAAGTTTTTTTTCCAAATAAAATTCTTTTGCTTAAAAATTAATTTGCATTTAATTTTATTTATTTTTCGTACGAGGAGGTTAACACTATTTTAATGCGAGCACCGTTCTACTTCTCCAACGGTGCGTAGTTCAAGAGTTTCTCGATGAGGTCCACATGTCCCAGTAGCATGCGCCGACAACAGTAGCGCTTCAGGCCCAGAGCATCCAACGCATCACTGCAAATAAAGAAACCATTAAACAATAATGAATGTTTTATTATGTGATATTCGCATGTGGACGGTCTGCTTACCCCTCGGTGTATTCGGCTTGCAAAAGTCCCAAGTATGACTCCCACTTGTTGCCTATAACTTTGCCACAGGTGAAGCAACGTATTGGAATAATCATTTTGACGATTGATTATTACAATTCGAGATTATTTCAGGCGAAATTTCACCAGAATTGAACGCCAGAGACAAATAAGACATTACACTCGCTCATTTTGCCAAAAACAGCTGAAATTTCCTATACGTGTGATTATCTAGATAACCAAGATAAAAACTCCGTGAGAGCAAAGAAATCAGCTGTTTGCAATTTGGTTGCCGGGGAAAAAATTGAAAGCATTTGGTTTTATATGAAAAGGATTGCCGGTATAAATGTTTTTCACTCTGAACATCTCAGATAGTACATATATGTGGATCGCGTGCCTTACAATGTCTTAGAATGCGTCGATTGTCTGTTATTTGACGTAAAACTTTCGCCTTCTGCCATACAAATTTCCTTTTTATGTTGCATTCAATTCATGGTGAATTGGTGCTCAGCTGGTTTTTCTATTTATCTATTGTCCGGAGCAGCTCGCGGACTTATTTTGCTGCCGGAAAAATGATAATTAGTTTTCCAATAAAACAGCAATCGGAAGCATCTTACTGTATATTAATCAATAAATTATTCATATCTAAGAAAAACGCGATCATAAAATTGCTTACAGCTCATTCAAGTTTGCTATAATTTTGCATTGCTTATTGGCTATTTTTCATACAAGTTTCAATTCTGCAATGCGTTTACAATTCGTGGTGAAACCCAATCAGCTGTTTTCTGCTTGAAACTTTTTCGGGGATGGATGTTTGTGCACAAAATTATGATTTACAGTAAAATCGCTGCCGGAACAAGAATATGTGTTCATTCTGTAATCTAAATGTGATGTCAAAAAGTTTGCCAGTAATCAAAATTGTTGTGGTTCGTTCATATTGTTATATTTGTGCATTATTCTGCCTCCCTTTTGCATAGAAATTTTGTGCTGCCAATTGGTAAAAGTTGTGGTGAAAAAATATCAGCTGTTGGATTTGATATTTCATCGTCAACCTGATGCCGCCCGGGGTAATTTCGAAAAACAAAAGATTGAGAAGTATTGTGCTAAGTTTTGATATATTGTAATTTTTTGTTTTGCAAATTCTTACAACCCAAACCACAAATATTTTAAGATTCCTCTTATTGCAAGTAACTAATGTACATCACAATATGCTTGATTCATTTATAATAAAAATTTATTACACGTAATAGATATATTTTTATAAATATCTTTACATTTCCGCACCACCATAGAGGTATGCAAAATAGGCGCATTACCGAATATTTTTTTTTTTTGGTGCTCGGTGCCCCTGTAGGCATATTTCACCCATTACAACATTTCATAAAATATAAGGAACATATAAGTCACATGTAGATTGCACCAATAAACAGAAAATAAAAAATTAATATTCATAAAGCAATAACACAAAACAAAAGATACAAAATGTGCAAAAAAAAATATTTCTCCAATAAACAGAAATCAGAAATTCATATTTTTAAAACAATAAAATGAAAACTAAAGATACAAAATGTACACACAAAAAATGTAAAAAAAGCAAAAAGCATATAAGTGCAACAACTTAACAATTATATATACATAAGTACATATGAGAAGTGCATATAAGTACAATAAATACATTTGTTTAATACCAGCACCAAAATATTTACATGTGCCATATTACATACATGTCACATATAATACAATGCGAACTTATAAATTAAAGAAGTAGCATGCATGTACACAAGCAATATATACATATTAACCCTGAGCGGTTTTACGCGATTTACAGTATACAAAAATTCCGTCAAGTTTTTTGAATGAATTTGCTGAAAAACTGCACTGAAAATTTATAGTCTTTTAAGATGATAGTAGCATTACAAACATTAGTGTTAGTTCTACCTTTATCAACAAAAATTATTTTAAAAACTACAAATGCGATACACGCAAAATCTTATCTTTCGACTTGGGAATAGAGTTTTTTATTAAAAAACTTTAAAACAAAAGAAATTCTAACTTGCACAAATAAAGCAAGAAGTTTGTCCGTGTTGCAATTACTGCAACAAACAAAGGGTTCGATATCGTGGAGTGCATCATAAATAAAAATATACCTACCCCGACTTTTCATCACATGCTACAGATACGAACGTTAATTTAACAGTCATATTGGTATTTATTTTCTTTTTTAATCCTCGGTGTCCTCAGCGTAGTCTGCTGCACAATAAACAAACGATAAGAATTCAAATTATGTTCACCATGAAGTATGGTAGGAAGTTTATTTGGCAGCACCAGTAAAGCAATGCCGTATGTAGAAACGACTTCTATGATACATACTACATTCAATTTTTCGGGTACTCATGGGTACTCATGTACACACCACGAAATGTATCTATTGGCTCGGGGATTTATGTGACAGCGGGTATTTATTAGACAGCAAGAAATGAGTCTGTATAAGTGAGAACAACTCGAAGTGTAAAGTCTTTATTGTCTCTGTTGAACGCGTTAACTACTTGCTTTCAATGCTGCTTCTTCTTATTAATACCAGTTCCAATAATTACGCAGCATGTGTGCACTGCGAAGCGTTGCCAACTTGGCTTTGCAAGTTTTCAGCAATTGGGTTGTCTTGCAAGTAATGTATATTCATATGGAATATTTATATCTCAATGCTCAAACTAAAATGTTTATTTAGTTGCAGTTTACAATTATTCAGCGTTTCTGCTTCGATTTCTCGAAATCGAAAGACTAGGTGTTTTCGATTCAATTAAACCAATTGAAAAAGTGGTTAGATAAAAGGCTGATAAGTTGTTGTACATACTTATTTATGTATTTTTTTGTAATTTGCAAATTTAGAGACTATTGCATTGGCAACTACCGTAGCTTAGCTGGCTAGTGCGTTGGGCCGCGAGTCAAGACTCCGCGAGCTCAATACTCCGTAGCGTTAACACCAAAAAAAATAACAATAATTTTTCTTTTCGGCGGCTGTTCTCTCAGCAGGAAATGGCAAACCTCTGAGAGTAAAATTGCCTATGAAAAAGCTCCCAACTCGCCGTTCGGAATCGGCATAAAACTGTAGGTCCCTTCCAACCTTGTAAAAACATTTCCACGCACAACACGGTTGGTTGCGGGTAGCTAGGCTTTAGTCTCGTAATCGGGCTGTCGTGCCAGTCAAGAAGAAGTGTGTAGTGTAATATAATTCACAGCAATACCACCAAAATACCGTTAGTTGTTCAAGAACAACAAAAATCTCGCTTTTCCTCGTACTATCCAAGGCGAATTCATACAAAATGTATTTTGTTTCGTGTTTTCTGGGCTTAGACTGTCAAAATCAGCCAATCAAAACTAAGCCTGATTTTTTTCATTTTAAACTGTCAAAGTTTTACACAAGCATTTTGACAATCTAGAATCTAGATTCTAGATCTTTTCCACCACAAAAAAATCAAATCAGCTGATTCAACGAGGTCGCCTGTATTAATTCGCCTTGATACTGCCCCTTCACAAATAATTTTATTTCCGCTTGCTGACACAACTTACAAAAACAAATCGTTTACTATTATTTGTTAGAGAAACTTTATTTAAAACTTTTAAAAACCACACTGACACATAGACTACGTCTATAAACGTAGGCTAAATGTACCAATTCAGAGTCAGACTTTTCAATATATCAGGCTCAATGCACGAGCAATTGCACTCACTCCCGTTTCTAAGAATATCATTTTATAACTTTAAATATCGCAATATTACATATTTTTACATAATTCGTATGCATGTCTACAACAAAGAGCACCTGGATGGAAATAGCTGGCCGAAGTGTGGACATCGACTTGAGCCACGATATTGAGCTTATGACGATTTATGAGCAATTTACAACGCAAATGTTTCTATATATTATTTGAAGTTCTATGTCAGCTAGATACTGGGGGAAATTGAAGCGAAACTATAAAAAAGCATTAATCAAGTGTGGAATTGAATTCGCAAATGAAAAACAAGTTTATTTACTCTTATTCACAGTTTTCAATGTTCAGTGTCAATGCAATGCAAACAATGAACAAAAGTAAGCGGTAATTACCATAATTTATTTGGCTAAATGATATGTGGTATGTGTAAAAATAACAAAAATGTTTGGCATGTAGTTTGTATGTGGTGTGTGCTTGTCTGTACTTGAGCGGGTGTACGATGTGTACTGCAAGTAAACGATTTCAGCGCAAATTGCAAAAATGTCGTTTTATCATTTCCGATTTGTTCTCCTTCAAATTAGCACACCTCCACCAAATCGTGTTGTCGATGGTTGTGGCTGGTCTAAGCTGTATCTTGTTGCTATTGCCGCGACGCCTTGTTTGTATTTGTTTTGTTGCGCCTGCTGCGTCGATAATTTCCTTTCATTACTAACTACATATGTAAAATATTTGCTTTTGTTTTCCACTTAACAATAACGTTAAAACTAGTGTTGTTGGCATTATTAAATATTCCAATACGATTCAATTTCAAATGTCGTTAATTTCGGCTGCTACTTTCTAAAAGTAACGTTCAAAGTTGTGCAGTCCACTTATGAAATGCTCTTAGCTATAATGGTTAAATATTATAGATTCTTGCACGCCTATCAACCATTGCGTGCTCTACTCTGCTCTGGAGGACGCTGGCGTTTTTGCACAAACTTGTTGCGTTTGCCGAGTATTCGCATCAGTTGCTTGGACATATAGTAGGGTTTTTCGGGAGTGCCGTCGTTGCGCTCACAGTCCTCCAGGAAGCACAGAAACAGCGTGTCGACCGCCATTGAGTATACGCCAAAAAAGACGGACGATATGAGGAAGGCGCCCACTGCCACGATGGTCGTCGGCACCGCGTTGTAGTGCAGCTGCACCAGCGCTGGATTCCCCTTCAGGAAGTAGTAGGTGCCCACGGCCGCGGCCGCTGTTAGCAGCACTTTTGACAGGAAGAAGAGAAAATCAGTGACCTGGTCCACGGCCACCACGCGCAGAAAGTTTCGCATTAGCAGGTTGAACGCATCCTTGGCGCTGGCGCAGAAGTTCTTGCCGTGTATGGCGCACATAATGTACGCATTGCGGTTGAGGAAGCGCAGGAACGACTCCAGCAGCCAGAAGAAGCACTTCATACAGCAGAGTATGGCACGTGTGAGGGTGTTGTCGTATTTCTTTAGCTTGGCGTCGATATATTCGAGAACCATGCGTATTAGACGGCACACTGCCAGAATCAGCGAGCCGAAGGCCAAAGTACCCAGGTGGTAGAAGGCAGTTTGACGGAAAGAACGCGTCAGCGTGAAGTACGGCACATCCTTCTTCTTGAAGGTCCAGTACCAGGTGGCAAACGTGGCCGCCAGCACCATGTCGCTGAAGGCCGATATGAAGAAGGACAGCCATAAAAAGCCAAACACATTGTACACAATAGACCATGTAACGAAAGGCGAGTGTTTGATCTCTGAGAAGCTGCAACTGGTGCGCAAGCAAGCGGCTCGCGTGCCCTCAATGTAGCAGTTTTGCTGGAAGACCAGAGGTTCACACGCACCGCCAAGACTGTAGTTGATTGCCGGACCCGCGCACACGCATTTCTCCGCCGATAGGCCGTTTGCACTGTTTCGGTCCAACTGTCGCGTCATACGGAACGCAGGCTCGCCGATGGAGCCCAGGTACAGGCCTACGCCGATTGCGTACACTATGGCTAGAATGTACAATAGCCATGAGAATATCGGGAAGAAGACTGTTGATATAACACTGGACACGGCCTTGCTGCCTTCTTTGGTCAGCGCAATTGCGATGCTGATGCGGGTACGCAGCACAATCACCAGCAGCAGTATAACCACAAAGCAGACGCACAGTCCTATCGTCAACCACAGCCAGGTACTTGGCTTCTGCACGATATTCATCACTGCGGCCTCCACGTTGAGTCCGTGGTTGTCAACTGTGGCAGCAGCAGTTTCCCTTCGGAAGCGGTACTCACGAAAGCTGTAGTAGACACCCACCACCAGGCCGACCAATACACCCAAAATCGATATCCACAGAATGGGCGACGCCAGCCAGCGCATAAGAGCGATCAACAGCAGCGATGCCACCAGCGTGCAGACCAACGCCATTAGCACCACGTATGC
Source organism: Melieria omissa (assembly GCA_963971225.1). Classification (NCBI taxonomy): domain Eukaryota; kingdom Metazoa; phylum Arthropoda; class Insecta; order Diptera; family Ulidiidae; genus Melieria; species Melieria omissa. Next base: position 24,683,008 of record OZ020267.1, on the reverse strand, counting down.
CGAGTTCACGATATCCTCGACAATCTCCTCGCCCAACTGCTGGGCGTCGTGTGTGCCGTTGTAAAAGTGCGCCACCATGTTGCCCACGAGCTTAGCCAGGCGTGTATCCGTCTGCATCATCTTCTCCTTGATCACCGTCTCGCCTAGCTCCGTGCGACGTCGGCACAGTACCGCCGGCTCCTCGGATAAATCCTGAAACTGCAGCTTTGGTTCCACGCGCTGCTCCGCCAGGGATGTTGTAAGCGCCATGGCCTGCAGTTTTGCCTCAAAAACCCCACCGCTGCTGTTGTCGCCGTCCAAAGATGCAGTCGAGCCGAAAGCAGTAATCGCAGTGCTGTTGTGCTCCGGAGACCGTTGGATGCGTGTCAGAAGAAACGACGGTATGTATTCGCAGACTCGGGGCGAGAACTCCCACATGCAACGATTGAGGAACGGGGCGCTTTTAATATAAAAGCGCGCACAGCGATTTCCGTCAATCGCAAGTTGTGCATCCGCTTTACTGCGTATATTATCCCTGTCCGCATCCGTCAGACAGATCATGCGACTCTTGAGTTCTGTAAGCGACAGGCTGTCCTTCATGGTGTCCCACACGAATGTCTGCGTGGGGCAGTGCTCGACGCACACCTGTGGCGTGGGGCAGCCGGTGAGCGGCACCAGCGGATCTATGCAGCGCTCGAGATTAAAGAAGAACAGGTTCTTCTTGTTTAGCACCGCCGAATCGATGCCACACTTGCGATTGAACGAATCCGTCGGCACCATCAGCTTGTTGAGATCGCCATTGCGTATGGCGTACTGAGCAATAAAAGCCCAGCCGGCCAGGAATACCAGAAAAATCAGCAGACACGGCACGTCCGTGCAGCTGCGATTGCGCCACTTTGGTCCGTGAAAACTTCCATCGTACATCAACGGCTTGCCGTATTTGTTCACCAGCTCCCGATCCTCAGCCATGGCACATTATCTGCGCAACAATCTCCAAGTGAAACTGGGAACCCGCCGAGTCAAGTGCTGTAAGACACAAAAATACGCAAAACATTAATTAACGAAAATGGCAAAGCAAGAGAGTCGAATGTGTTCTGTGAGCAAGACAGAGCGCCGGGATCAAGTCTAATTAAATTACGGCGATAACGTAATCTACTGCAAAATCTTACTTTTGTTTGCTCATTGCTCTATAATATTTATGAAAAAAAAAACACAAATTGCGAAGAATTGCGGCACTGCTCAGAAGTTGCCAGCAGCCGGCTTTATTTGTGATGATGATGCCGGATGACCAGGCTTAGTCTAATAATGATTGTACATACAAACATTCAACTGGGGTCCCTAGCTCTCACTGGGCGTTTTAATATTGAATGCAATTTCTTTACCTGATAGTTATTTTGGGTGTTTTTGTTTTTAAATTTTTTATCGGCTCATAAATGAGTACTCGAGTACTTGCATGTAGTATTCTATTTTCGAAATTACCGTTCACCTAAATACATATGTACGTTGTTTGTGCAGGCACGCACAGCCACACGCTTCAGCCACTTTGCCATAAAATGCCTGATGCCGCATGCAAGCCACTCGTGTTTGCTTTGCGCCAGTTTATGGCAACAAACAATTGCCTACAAATGTATAGGGGAGCTAGGTGCCAAAGTGATCATTAAAGCGCCGAAGCTTTCTTACAAAAACATTTAATTTCAAAATATCAACAGAACAGAGAGAAGATGCAAAAAGTGACGTTTTAATTTGAATTTAATATACAGTGGGCGACAAAAGTCTACGTACGACGCCTATTTCAGCTATCTGAGAAGTCCAAACCCAAAATGGATTTGTACTGATACCGATCAATATTACCCCTCACAAACACCAAATTCCCTACTCCAGATGCAGCGACAGCGCCCCAAACCATCACATGCCCACCACCATGCTTGACAGTAGGAACTAAGTGTTTCGAGTCGAATTCCAAACGAAGTTTGCGGTTCTTGTCACTTATAAACGGTTTTTTGCGTGGAGTTCTGCTGTAGAAACCATTATTGTTCAAAGCTCTTCGAACTGTTCTTGGATGCACAGTTGTATCCGATCTCGCTGCTAACTCTGCGACCAATTTAGTGGCTTCACTTTCGGATTTTGATTAACTTCTTTCAAAATGAATGATATATCTCGGCGATTCAGCTTCCTTGGACGACCACTGCGCGGTTTATTTTCAACAATTTTGTTATTTTTGTAGTTATTAAAGATGGTTTGAACTGTTGATTTAGTTAAATTTAATAATTTTGATATTCATGTCTGTATTTAATGACTAAGTTTCGCAGATCAGTTGATATTTCTTTTCGAGGAGCCATTGTCGTAACCACGCACTTTTGAAATACAACTAAATACAATCAATGCAGTGTCTGCTACGAAGCACAAACGCAAAATATAGATAACGGTACTTTCCCGTTATTATCTAGCAATACACAATAACATAAAGCATGAAATGCGTGACGTACGTAGACTTTTGTCATGGCATTTTTTTCGTTTTTTGTGAATAATTTTTTAAGTTTTAAATGAAGGACGTCAAGTTTTGTTATGTATTCATAAAAAAGATTTTAAACAAAACTGCGTCATTAATTTTTTTCTTATTGCTTTTGGACTTCTCAGATAGCAGAAATGGGCATCGTACGTAGACTTTTGTCGCCCACTGTAAGTTAAGCAAACATAACATAATTTATGCATACTACTCGATGTTGTTAGTTATTGCAAGTGAGAGCACCTTATTCTAGCTTTTGTATGTATAATGGTTTGAAATCTCTCATTAAAGTTTAGACTAGAACAAGTTACCGGCCTTTCGTTAATGCAAAACAAACTGAAATGGAGAGGAATTGGAATGGAATAGTAGCCAAACCTATGCATGACGTCAACGCGTTGGCAATTGAATAGCTATTAGCTCTTTTTTGCATAGATCATTAACTTACAATGCAAAAAAAGATCAAAAGAAATGATGCAAAGGCGACGATAATGTAGTAGTATCATTATCAGACAGACGGAAAGACATTACTGAGTCAGAGGGTCAGAAGTTCGAACCCTAAATCAGTTATACCATATATTATACGGATTCAGAACAATATTTTGGGGGGTTTCGAAAAGTAATTAATTAATATTCATAAAATGCCTTTTAATTTATATGCAGTTTTAAAGTCGATCCTAATATTTCGGAGGATTTCAACCCCCAAGCCTCCCCCTGAATCCGCCACTGGTTATGTCTTTAAACAGAACTCTGGCGCGTGGTTTGTATTATTGGTTAAGTCAGTTGAACTTGTCGATTCCCCATTCCGTAGAACATTTGCAATTGAACTATCTGCATCGGATTATCGTTTCGTGTTACACTGAGACGACGCTCCTGTGAGTCAGTACAGCTGGTTGATCTGCTATATTCGCTGAGTTTTATCGCTTCATATGCATTTCACAATATCGAGTTACTCAGACTCAAGCTTTCCTTAAACAGTTATTCAAAGTGTCAACAATCCAGCTTATTGTAACACATGCACTATGTACTCGTTCATTACACACATTTGTTGTTGCTATTGCAGTGCTGTTAAGGCACTATGGAAAATGCTACATGCTAAGTGCTATGCGCTTTAAAGGAATTTCCATTCATTTGTCCCTCGCACTCAACAAGATTGACTGTGACGAATTGTTGTATTGCTGTTTTCGTGTTTCGTCATTTTTTAAATGTATAAATACGCACGCACTCGTGCGCCGCTCGCTGTAAAAGGTAAAAGTTATTACAAAACAAAGCGAAGCACAAACCAAACACCAAAACAAAAATAGAAAAATGTGTGGAAATGTTGTATGACAAGTTGGCTTTTTTGTTTCAGCAAATTTTATGCTTAATTGTATTTTTGTAAAATCCTGTTGTCAACAATATTTTTGTGCTCAGTTCATTATTTTTTGGCTCGTTTTACTAGCGTAGTGGGACTTTTTGTAAATTTTGAAATTCAGCAAAATTGACGTCAGCTTTAAGAACGTTTTACGTTGTGCCATTAAAAAGCATTTGGGGCTTTGGTCACACATACATATAAAAACGTATCACAATTGCGAGCACATATACATGCGCATGGAAATTAACTTTCAATTTTAAAGACAATGTTTTTAATAAAATAATATGCAATAATTACTGTGTGGACGGACTCCCGGCTGACTGGAATATAGAGCTGCACACGAGTGAACACTGCGACGGACTAACCCCCACCAAGACGTTCTCCCTGTAGGCCAAGCGTACAAGCAAACACTTGTTGAAAAATTCTCTCTTGTTGCTTCTATTGCTGGCTGCCGCTGTGGTTGATTTTTGCTATTTTGATTTGCCGACTGTCCTGGTTTTGGTCCGCTGCTCGCACGGCGTTTGATGTGACTCGCTGAGTGCGCAAACTGTTCTGACGCCGACGTAATGTGTCGCTCTTTCAATATCAATGACTATACTACGCGATATCTTTGCTCTGGTGTTGTTGTTGTTGGCGTTGTCGCTGTTTCGCATGCGCCATTAGCTCCCATTATGAAACATTTTCACTTCGCCCAAAAAGCTTCTTCCGCAAGATAACGTAATGATAAAATTCAAGATGAGCTGGAAGCGGCTGGGTCCGAAGTTGATGCTGCTGCTGCTGTGGACCTTGTTGTGCGCTCTACAATGACATGGAATGGGAAGTAAATAGTACATCATTTTAATTACCATTTGGTGTAGGCAGTGTTTGCTGCTTTTGTTTGTGTACATCGCGTATCTGCGCCGGCCACCAGTAGATAGTGGAGAAGCATTACTCACCAGTGTGACTTGACGGCACTTATGTTCCCACTGCACATATACACACTACACGCGGTAGCACGACTAGCGACCAACGGCAGTTGCGTGCAGTGCAACAGCGTCCACTACAAACAGAGAAAGTCAATTGCGGTCGTGTTTTATTTTCAAATTTATTTTTTAAGTATTCTCCGCGGTATTTTCATCCAATTAATAGCAAAACGAGTTGTTGTGTGGTTGCGCTTGCACTCCGCTCCAGTGAGCGGTCAAAGTTTGACTGCTGCTGCTGTCTGCGCTTGCTGGCTGTGTCTGTGGCTGTGACCGCCACTCCAACTCCCCAATGAGCGTAAAAAGTTACAATAAACAAAGAGACTGCCTCCACCATAACAACGTCGCAGACAACAAAAACTGGAAATGTGGAATCTTGTTCGAGTTCGTACAACCGTGGTTGTTGTGTTTTCGTTGTTAAATGCCACACAAAGGCGGCAAAACAAAAGGTAGCGAAGCAAAGCGAAACGACTCAGAAGGGCCACAACGACAGTGCAAAGCACCCTGCGATGCAATGCGAGCAGCTTATTTTCAGCTTCTGTTGTGCAACGGTTGGGTGGGAATGGTGGAGGTGAAGGTGAAGATTGCTGATTCTTCATTGAGTGCTTTGAAGTAAGCAAAAACAAAGGTCAATGCATTCATACCTCCATAAAGCACATGACATTTAATAATGGGAAATGAATTGTAATAAGCCAACAATATTAATGGGAAACGCACACAACCGAAATTAAATACAAAATATTTCGCTTAATGAAGATAAGGATAGCACTGCAGTTGTTATCTGACAGCTACATTTGAGAGAAGAACGAATGTTTTCGACCAGAAGAAAATTGCAAATGAATGGAACAAATGAAAGCAAGTAGTTTTCACAAAAATATGCACAACTAAGAATTATGGAATGTAAAAAAATATAAAGCAAGACCAAGTAAACGAAAGTTATACTTTAAAAATACTTTAAATAAAAAAAATAAGCTAAAAACGCAATAAAATGCAATAAAATCAATTTAAAAATTTAATTAAGTATAATCTAAATAATTAAAAGAAATCAAGTACTCAAATTTCAATTTAATTTACAAAATGCAATTTGTAAAATACAAATATGCATAGAACAAAATTTAATAAAATGCATTTGGCTAAACTGAAGAAGAAATAGTTGTACCAAAATCATTTAAAACAACATTAAAAGTTTATTTTATTACTAATTTAGACATTAATTTTATTTATATTAAATAATAATATATGATTATTATCATTAATATGTATTTAAAGTTTTATTAAAAAAAAATGTATTTGATTTATATAATAAAAACTTCGGAAAAATATAATGGCGCCTGAGCCTACTGACTATTTATGTATTAAAGAAGAGCACATATACGATTTATATGATTTTTTTAAGACAATGAATCTATCTTGGAAAATTGAACATTGAAAGTTCACATAAGTCAAATATGTAATATTAAAACGTTGTTTGTAAAAAATTTGTAAAAATTAATTCCACCCACAAACAATTCTTTTTCACCAACTACCAATAATTATATGAAATCTGATCCGAATCTCTAGAGTTGGCATGCACCGGTTTACTATAATTATTAACCGGTTCTAGTCAAACACCTTCTTCCCCGTGAGTTACTAAGCTTCATTAGGTCGATGGGATTAGGGAGACGTTCTCTAAAACTGTAGGAGCCACAATAGATCTCTGGTCTCAGTGCAACATCCCTTTTTTTAAATCCATCAATCAATCAACAAGTTCTAGACATGCCAATATTGGGAGTAGGATTTATTCTACTAACTTTTAACTTTAAGAAATCTATATTTACAGCCCAAATCTGTACACTTGATAAATTCACCATGTTGACTATTTGTCAATTTTTTACTATTTGTCAAGAATTGATAAATTGTCAAAAGTGTGAATGCTATTGACAACAGCATACAAATTGAAATTTTGCCTATTGAAAATAGAAGAATTGTGCATGTTAACACTTTTACATCAGAGAAAATAAAAAAAAATTCCGTTATTTCCCACGAATTATTTTTTGTATGCAAAAAGCGCTAAAAATAACTATTGAAAAAAAACGCACGAACTTATGGACTGACCTGATGGATAAGCGTTTTTTCCAGCCCGAGCCAGGAATCGAACCTGGGGCGCTCGGTATGAGAAGCCAGCGCGCTATGAGCTTTTTACTTTATCAATGTTGCATCAGAATGCCAACAAAGCTTTTGCTTGATGAAAATCTTGACAAAATACCTTGATAAAAAATTTGTCAAGAATACACAGAATCGGGCTGTTAGTCATTATTTTTACAGTTCATTGATAAAGTCAGATAACTTTAATTTTCTATTTGTACTTGAGTGCATAAAAATGCATTCGTTCGTTCAAACACTTCTGTCTTCCAACACTCTGTGCAAGTCATCACATGAGTTTTTACAGAGCTCTTGGGATTTCATGAATCACATCTTATCATTTTTCGGTAATTTCAGCTTGGACTATTTTGGTCTAATTGTTAAAATACATGTACCAAATGTAACTATATCGCTGAAACTACTTAATCATTTGAAAAAGTTTACACAGGCAAATTTTAAGGCATATCATAGCATAGCTTTTAGGCCCATGGCCTAATAACGTCCCATAGTCACATAGCCACAGCACGTCGTACACCATCCGACTAACACGGACAAATGTATTTAAAACTGACTCAAAAGGTAATCGTCAGGCGTCAATCAAAACAACTTCCAATTATGTAGCCACTTGCTTAAAACAAAAATATCTGATTGCAAATAAAAGGACAGCGACAAACGTGGATACAAGCAAATCTATACTCACCGTATGCAACTTTTAGTCGTCGTTATTGTCACTTATGTTTTACTTTATGTTGCTCTTGAGTTATTTACACATTTCGATCAAATGATAAAATGAAAACAAACAAAAGCTAGGTCGCTGTTCCGGAAGGCTGGGACAACCCCCAAAATGAAAGGCGCTAGCACTGATGAATCTCACAGCGGAAACTTCGCGGGAATCGTTACGCAATTTGTCGATTAATTGGTTGCATACTATAGCCCGCAATGCTCTATTCACTTTAATTTGGATTTACTTGGGCGACAATTACGACAATTCTTCATGATTGAATTCGTTGTCAAGAAGTGTTTGAGAGGATTGTTATTATACAGAGATGCCACAATTTCGAAATTATTGGAAATAAAGCTGCCTTCGTCAATAAAGTTTCGAGGACGGGAGAATTGTATAATAAAAGCAATTAGCAATGCAAAAGTATACAAGTTATAAAAAAATGTAAATTAAAACATGTATGTAAGTACTTGTACGTTTTATATTAGCAAGTTTTTGAGTGGAACGAGTTTTGCGGTACAATTAACTTATATTGAACAGACGGCATCCTCAGTTGATATATTTATCGACAGCTGCTTAGCTTATTGTGACCGATAGAGTTGTCGCACTTCACGGGCGACCGAATTACAAGTAGCTATGGTAGCAACAATTCAGAAACAAATAACATATGGAAATTATTACTTTGAAGTAACAATGTTATTATTAAGGATGGATATATGTAAGGATGTTCGCTCTTCTCAAACTGTTAATTTAAATTCAGGTAAAAGCGAAATATAGATCCACTCAATAATACGAATATGAAATTCCAATACTTGGAATATGTATATGGTAAGGTCATACACGTGAAGTATTATTATTATTATTAGTGGGGATAGACTCACAGTTCATCTGTGAGCCCAACTACCAAGAAGAACTTTAGTATATCTCCTATACCTCTTGAGTTGCAGTTCGTACCTCTGACGAGGTATTCCCCTAGGTGCTTTTTCCGATTACACGTGAAGTAACAATACAATAACACGGTTTTATTGTGTTGTTATATTATGTATTGTATTGAAGTAGCAATACAATAACACGGTAACCGTACAAATGTTGAATGAATGAAATAGGTTCTGACTTTCGTTCAATACAACTGCTCCGAAGAAGCACATTTTTAAGCCTCATCATTAACATCTACGATTCAATCCATTCTTCCACACGTCTTGCACCTAATGTTTCACTCGTTCGCTCTACATCAACCTTGCTCTAAACTCTCCAACAGAAAATCTTTTTCACTGAACATTTCCGCTAATCGTTTTGAATAATTCGATTTTATATTTTGGAACATTTTCTTACCCAATAATCATTCACAATGGGGTCGGTCGAAGGGCAGCCCTGCACTCGGAGTCTTCTATCAACGTTTTGCTTTCGTTTTACTTTGTTCTGCTTTGTTTGGCTGAGTGCTTTGAAGACGCGACTTGTAGTATTTTTCCAGATTGAGCAAATTTGATGGAAAAATAAACGAATAATCTGAACAATTTCATAAATTAAAAAGCTGCTGTTAATCGCAAAGGCAACGAGCACACAGTATGGATGACGTGCAAATGGACACAAATTCGCAATCGGAGACGACGTCGGAAAGTGCGGCTGAAGAGCGTGCTGTCGCTGCATCGTCGTCGTCGACAAGCGAGGGGAAGAGCGCCACTGCCACCGCCAATGCGAGCAGCACCGGCATTTGTTATTGGTAAACAAAATGGAGGGTGCATGAAAACTAATGTCTTTTGCGCTATACTTAAACTAAAATTTTTCATTTATTACTTGGATTTGTTGCAGCGGTAAAGACAGAAATCTGAACATTGTGGAGCTATTGTGTGCGAATTGCTTGCGCTGGTTTCACGAGTCTTGCATTGGTTACCAACTGGGCAAGCTGGTGCCATTTATCACCAACTACGTGTTCGTCTGTAAGAATTGCTCGCCCAGCGGGCTAGAGAGCTTCCGCAAGAGCCAAGCCAGTAAGTGAGGTGGTTTTAGTGATTGAATCGTTTGTTACTAATATGTGTGCTGTGTTTTGTGGTTACAGCTATTTCACAGATGTGTGTCACTGCCATTGCCAACATGCAGCAGAACGCAGTAAAGGAGGGCAAGGCGCGCACAGTGTTTAGCAAGGACAAGGACATCATACCATTTATTGAGCAATATTGGGAAGCGATGACAACGATGCCTCGACGTGTCACACAATCATGGTTTGTGTTGCCCATAAACGGCGGCTTTTGAGAGCGAGAATATACCTAAAAACTAAATATATATATCTTCAGAGTAGGAAGAGTAGAATTGGTATAACAGTCCTAATTATGAAAAGGCATGATAAGAAATCTAGTCTATATGGTACCAACTTTCAAGAAAGGCCTTTTTTAATTGAACATTGAACATTTTATAAGCGAACACATAATTTGGACATGTGCGTGGTGTATTCAAGAATGTGTCCATAGCTAACTGCTTGCAAGTAGCGTTCCCCGGCAAGTAGGTTCCCCGTATTCTGCCGGCAGTATACTTATTTGCAATAACTGAATAAATCACCTCAGAACGTAGTCATTTTTCAAATTTTTTACTTAAACTATTATTGCACTGAATAAACTCGCCTAACCTTCTCTAAACTAATGCTATTTGTATGTTCAAGCCATTATTTGTTGTTGTTTTGTTGCCCCCTAAATTCGAACTTTCATTTTGTAATTATTTGTGGTACACTTCGCAAATTCGCTTCATGTAATAATATGAAAAAAAGTGAAAATGTAAAAGAGGGCGTGACGATACCGAACGTGAATAAATCACCTCAGAACGTAGCAATTTTTTTTAAATTTATTTCTCTAAACTAATGCCATTTGTACTGTACGTTCAAGCCATTATTTGTTGTTGTTTTGTTGCAGGTATTCCACGGTGCAGCGTTCGCTGGTGAAGGAGGTCAGCACTTTGTTCACATACGAAGAGAACCCAGAGAGCGGCGCTATGTTTGGTCTAGTCACGCAGGATCTCTCGCTAATTAAGCCCAACTACGAGGCGATGGGTAAGGGCGGCACACTGCGCGCCACCGACGATGGCTACGGCCAAAGTGAGTACAAGCTGTTGCAATGCGCTCCGAAGAGACGTAAATGAATTGAATTTTAGCAAAATTGTTTGCCTGGCGAAAATCAAATCGGCTGATTTTTTGCATCGCTTTTTGCTTTTTTTTTATTCAATTTACTAACTTTCGTTTGCACTTCATTTCTGTCTTCGCATTCAACAATTTGCATACGCTTCCTCCACTTTTGCTCGTGCCTTCTTCGAGCACCCAGCTTGTGGTGCTGCCGGTGCATCGGCATGTCGTCATCGATTGCTGTTGCTTCGGTTTGGACTGTTATTTTCTGTTTTGTTGTTGTTTTGACATTCGCATCCATCGCCATCTGGTTAAATCGTTATTGCGCCGCTGTGGTGCTCGTGGTCGCGTAGTTTTCATTGTTTTGGTATTTTTGATTTGTTTTGCTGTTTGTGTTGTTATTGTTGTGTTTCGCGGAGCTAAAAGCGTTGCTGAGTAGCTGGCTGTTGCGGGCATTGCGCGGCATTTAGCGGATTGTGCTTTATCGTGGAGCGGCGCAGCTGGCGGCGCCATTCGGATATGTACGCCGCTCGTGCCGACGTTCAATTGTCGCTGGTTGCATTGCCGGGCTTGTAGTGGTCTGTGTCGTTGTTGCCCCACTATCACTGTGTGCTTTGGTTGTATGTTTGTGTGTCGCTTTGAATCGATTCGGTTGGTGATTCGTTGTCGCTGTCGTTGTGGTCGTCGTAGTTGCAAGTTTCCACGTACATGGACAACAACAGTGTGCCGCATCGCGAGGAGGAAAGTACGTAAGCGCTGACTTTGATTGATTGATTGATTAGCCGACTGACTAACTAACTGTCCCGCGGCGTGACTGCTTCATCGCTCCCCTGACTGCGTGTACCTTTGGATACGTTTGTCACTGGTACAAGCATTACTCCCGATTGTGCCATGCATTGTCAACAGTTGACGATGACGTGATGTGCATATATGTACGTGTATATACGCATATACATATAAATTTTGTTATTTTTCGCGTTAATTTTGGCGAAATCTTGCTTCTTGACTTTGCTTTTCCAATAGGCAATATGTTTTTTTTGCTTGATACTGCATGTGTGCTGATTAGATAATGTTTGACAGTAAATTTGAGCCTCAACTTGCCAGCGACAACTGCGGGAGTTTTGCTTTGGGGGTGGGGCGAAACCCGGAAATAACATGCAGTGCTCGCCGCCTGACGGAAGTCACGTTCGTATAGTATTTTTAGATCGGCGTACTTCAATCATGCTGGAGCGCTTGCATTCCATGTATCTGATCTTCGTTTCCTGCTTTTCAGCTACTACAATCACCATTCACTCTGCTCTTCTCTTGCAGCCTCTTCTTTGTCGAAGAACAATCGGCAAAACAAGCGAAAATTTCCCGGTACTGATTCGGGACCCACCGGCAAAAAGGGTCGCCCAAGTTCGGACATTACGGCCAATGTGAAACTGCCCGCACACGGCTACCCATTGGAGCATCCATTCAACAAGGATGGCTATCGGTACATACTGGCCGAACCGGATCCGCATGCACCGTTCCGGCAGGAGTTCGATGAAAGCTCCGACTGGGCGGGCAAGCCAATACCGGGCTGGTTGTACCGCACCCTGGTGCCGAGCAGTGTACTTCTGGCGCTGCACGATCGTGCGCCGCAGCTGAAGATAGCCGAAGATCGGATGGCCGTGACGGGGGAAAAAGGTTACTGTATGGTACGTGCAACACATTGTAAGTATCACATCCATTTCTCTCATCAAATATGTTCATGTCTTGTTTATATGCTCCACTCTTTCAGCCGTTAATCGCGGTCGTTGGTACTTTGAGGCCACCGTTGAAGAAATGCCCGAAGGCGCCGCCACCCGCTTGGGATGGGGCCAGGAGTATGGTAATCTGCAGGCGCCGCTGGGCTACGACAAATTCGGATATTCGTGGCGCTCGCGTAAAGGAACGCGTTTTCATGAAAGCCATGGCAAGCATTACACTGATGCCTATGTAGAGGGCGACACGCTGGGCTTCTTCATTGAACTGCCGGATGAAGCGGCAATAAATTACCTGCCCAACACCTTCAAGGACAGAGTAAGACACATACACACCCACGCACACGAGAGAATTACAAATAAAAATGATTTAATGATTGCAGCCATTGGTAAAATTCAAATCTCATTTGTACTACGAGGACAAGGATAAGGTACAGGAGACGCTGAAGGGTCTCAAAGTGCTGCCGGGCAGCAAAGTTGAGTATTTCAAGAACGGTAAATCACAGGGTGTAGCGTTTACGGATATCTTTGCGGGCTCATACTATCCGACCATATCGATACACAAGAGTGCCACGGTGAGCGTCAATTTTGGGCCAAACTTTAAACATCCCGAAGTGCTGGCCGAATACAAGGCAAAGGGAGTAAGTAAAAAATCAATTGCGTATTTTCACATATACTTAGCATGCTGAGCGATGGCGTCAATGAAGTTGCAGTCGATTCTGTGGTTTATAGTGCAGCGGCTGCAATCATTTACATCATGTGTGCTTAGTGTCTTCCCAGCTTTAATATTGGTACTCGCTAATATCTTGTACCTTGTTTTGTGTAGATGTGCGAACGAGTGGAGGAGTTGATAAGCGAACAATGCCTCTCCGATTTGCTGTATTTGACGGAGAACGATGGAAGACTTCGCCTGGATAATGTTAATTTGTAAGAGTTTTAGCTGTAGTGTATTGACTTCAATCAAACTATGACCAATCTTCTGAGTAGCAATAAAAGTAAATGTAAGTGAGAGCTTCGTTGGAGGTGCAGCGCACGGTGAAAGAGACGGAAGATGAGAAGAGAAGGAGGCGATTATCGTTATAAAGTGGCATTTTTGCATCTAAAGCTTGCTTTTCCATTTCGATATTGACGATAATGAGCACGCAGCTTGTTGTAAGTAGTTGCCAAGCGCAAGCCGCCAGTTGGCGCATAGTCGAAAACTTCATATCACCTTTAATTAAATATTTTGTATTTTTTTACTTTCATATATTGAAATGCGGTTTAAAGCGGAATCCGAAAGTTGCAAAAGATAACAAAATTGTTAGGACTTATTAATGTATTTCAACACATCTACATGACTAGTTGGTTGGCTTTGGTACAATAAATTTCTCTTCATAAGGCGAAACGAAAAAGGCACAATTGACATTTTGAATTGACGTGCGTGAATGACTCCAACAGAACTCGTATGCTCGCGAGTGACAAGCTTTAAGTTCGCCAATGTGTAGCCATTGCTTAGAGGACTTTGTGCAGCACTCTGTGCACCGCTGGCATGCCACCACATTGAAGCTTTCATTGGAACTTTAGGCGCACAAAGCGACTCTTATTTAGCGGCGCATCCGGCTATAAAATGCGCCAGGCTTGTTTGTGCTATTTGAAGCCCTTGAATTTGGAGGCGCTATAAGGCACGTAAATAGTGCCAAACTCTAGCCGCGGTTGGTGTACCGCTGCCGAGACGGAACGTGTCGTTGTTGAGGTTGAGGTGCCCAAGTCTTGCGCCTGCCAGCGCGTGCTGTAACTCAGCGTTGGCTGTTGCCGAGCCGCAGTTTTAATGCCGCCGGCAGAGGAGTCGAATGAAGAGTTAGACAGGAGGCTCCGAGTGCGCGTGGCGGTTGTGTCGTCGTGGCTGGTGCTGCTTGCCTGCTGTTGCTCGTTGATGCGCTGCAGATTGAGTGCCGGCAGAATAATGGCGTTGCGGTTGTTTAAGAAGTTGTGGCTGAGACGTGCGGCCACCAGTGGTCTGTGCCAAGCAGAATTGAACTGCCTGAAAACTGGCGCCGCTGCAGGTGCTGCGGTGGGTCGCTGCTTTTGTTGCACCTGTCCGAGGAATGCGTGCTTTGGCTGATGTGTGTAGGTGGTGACTGCCGCTGATTTGGGTTGTGCTGGCACCTGTGTCAGTTGCACAAAGCTTTGGTTACTAGTCAAGTTGCGGAATCGACGCTTCGTCTCCAGCACATTTAGTATGGGTGGCATGCGCAGGCGCGACCTGGTGTTGGTGTGAGGATCCGGTCTCTGATGAGGCTTTGAAGTGGCGCTTGGGCTCGGTGGCATAATGTGCATAGATTTTGGCGCTGGAGGCTGTTGCGATAACCTGCTGCGGTCATGACGTTGCCTCAGTGGCAGTGCACGAATGTGTAAATCACGTTGGAGCAGCTGAGCTAATTCCGTCTTGGCATGTGGCAGATTTTTGGGCGTGGCTTCTTGAAGAGGCATTGTAGGTGCCGTGGGTGTAACGTTAACATCGGGATCATTGTTGTCATCGTCCAACGAGTTGAGGCTTAAATTCGAAATTAAATCCAACTCCAGAGAATCTTCAAGATTTACTTCTGTTCGACTACTGTCCAAGCTCTTTTGCTGTGTTGAATGATTCGGCTCATGCTTACTACCGATTAGTTGGGGGAACTTCCGTTGCCACTCTTGCAGCTCATTGCGTAGCTCCGGTTCGACAGGCAATGGCTGCTCCCCGCTCATCATTTGCTCGACCGATTCCCAGTCGAGTTGGTTCTGCTTTATGGCGTCATCCGCCCACGGAATTGAACCAATTGAGCTGCGATCCACGCTGCTGGACGAGTACGGCACGTCCTGTAAGAACTCGGAATCATCGAAGTTGTCATCATCGTCGTTGTTGTTATCATCGAGAATCGGAGCGTGCCCAGCGACACGGTCTGCCTCGAATGAGAGCGAATCAGTATAGAAGAAACGCTTTACTGACATTTTTTGGATTTGTAGCACAATGAAGAGAATTGGGCTGTAGGTCCAAATGGAAGTAAAAAAAAATTGTATGCAAGGATGAAGCACAGAAATCGATGCGGTAAACAAATCGAATTACAAAGGACAGCTCGTGACAAACTAATAGCAGCTATAAAAAAAATTGGAGTGAGACCTTGCAGAGTTGCAACAATGCCTCGCTTCCAAAACTTCCTTTGCCTCATGTTTAAAAAGCTCTTTATCCTTTGAGCTTACAAGCCACAAAAATACGGAAGGCAAGTGGCGTTTTGCTACTGCGGTAGCAAAAGGAACCCTTATCGTAAGCATGCACCCCAAAATGGTCGCCAGGTGCAACGCTGCATAAAGTGGCGGCAACAGCTGTCAAAAAGTTGTCAAACCACGCCGTATTCTTAATTTGCTGTCTGCGGCGCCGTGTGGTATAAATTTTGTAATCGGTGCCAAGCAGTTACTTGGTTCTGCAAAAGTTCGTTGCATTTTTGGCGAACGCAGTTGCAAACGTTAAACGCAGAAGTGAGCCCATCGAATGTCCAGTGGCAGTGCGGCAAGTTGCTTGAACGATGTGGCATGAAGCACGGAAACAGGAGCGCCGCATACGCGGCATGATTGTTGATTACCGAAAGCGGGCGGAGCGCAGACAGGACTTTTACGAGAAAATTGTGAGTGAAGAACGAGTATGAAAAAGCACACTGCATAGTGACACGCCCGTAAATGCCAAACTAAATGGTTTCCTTTAATTTGTGTCGCCCACTGTAGCAAGCGGACCCGACGCAGTTCATCCAGGTGCATGGTAGACGGTGCAAAATTCACTTGGACCCGGCGACCGCAGCCGCCGGTGACGGAGCTGCCATCATGCAAGTCATATTGCGGAAGCATAATCCGATTGTTTTCCCATTTATCAGGCCGCGCTGCAAAGATTTAACAAATTTAATAATGCATTTTGTGAAAATTAAGTGCGGTTTGAAAGACTATACTTTGCAGTATGGCCCGACTCATATACTTGTATATTTCTCAAAAACTTCGCAATTCGATATGACTACCCGTCACCACCGCCAGTACTAAACAGCTCGCTTGTTTTCTTACAGTGTGCCTTGGCAAGGCCAACAGGACAATCTGATTGATCGCTTTGATGTACGCGCGCACCTCGACCACATACCACCTGTCCCGAAACCAAGTGAAGCCGACAGTATCGAGGGCTCGGCAGAGGAGCGTCAGTGCAACTACGAGCGCTACCGCATTCTGGCACAGAACGATTTCCTAAACGTGCCCGAAGAGAAATTCCTGCATCAGCTCTACTTAGAGGAGCAGTATGGCGCCAATGCTCAAGTTGAGGCGAATGAGCGTGCTGGCGGCAAGAAAAAACAACAGAAGTCAGCTGGTGCCACCATCGGATACTCCTATGATGATTCCAGCGTGACGTCAGGCATCGGACCCCAACCCTTTAGCCATCTCACCCAAGCAGCACTGCAGAGTGCAGCGCAGCCGACCTCCGCTGGAGGCAACAAGTCCGAGAAGGGCTCTGACTCTGATTCCGATTCGGACATGGACATGGATGTGTCCATCGATATAACGAAGTTAGACACAGCACAAGCCCACGAACTGAACGCGTGTGGTCGTAACTACGGCATGATAAGCAATGATTTTTACTCCTATTTGACCAAGGACGCGGATGAGGCAGATGCGCTGCGTATCGCTCGCGAGGAGGAGCAGGAGAAAATGTTGTTGAGTGGGCGGAAATCGCGCCGCGAAAGGCGCGCTCAGAAGGAGCGTCGCATCGCCTGCCGTCCCTTTAGTCCACCCAGCTACGCTGCCAAGGAAGACGCCAGTAAGAAGGAGAAAGATGAAGAAAGTGATTCACGTTCACCGTCGCCGGCAGATGCCAATGCAGGCAAAATTACTTATATTACATCATTCGGCGGCGAGGACGAACTGCAGCCGCACTCGAAAATATCGATTAACATTGGGCGGCCGGCACAGACGTTAGGCGAATCGTGTGCCGGCGCCACGGCTGCTATTGCTTCGGCGACAGTGCAAACCACCTACGCACAAAAGGTGAAGGAGAATTTGGAAAAGCTGAAGCAGCTGAATGAGGGCGCCAAATACAGCGCCTCGCGGCGATACAGTCGAAGCAGTCGGTCACGCAGTCGCAGCCGTTCGCACAACCGCAGTCAGAGTCACAGCCGCAGTCGCAGTCGGCAGCGCAGCAGAAAGCGCAGCAGTCGTGAGCGACGGCGGCGTTCATATACACGCAGCCGCTCACGCTCTCGGTCACGCAGCGCACATGAGAAGCGCAGTCGACATCGGCGTTCACGGTCCAGCTCTTACGAGCACTACAGGCGCAAGCGGCGCCTTAAGCGCTCCAGTTCAAGCTCCCACTCGCGAACTCGCAGCCGTTCACGGTCGCGTACCAAACGCTACCGCCCCTCGTCCAGCTCAACAAGCAGCACACGCAGCTCGCGCTCCGACTCCAGTGGCAGTCGACATACGCGTCTCAAAGGTAGGCAGCGTTCCAGTCCAGGGCGCTGTCATTCACGTACACGATCTCGTTCACCACAAAAAGCAGTGGTGGCCAGCAAAACGGAAACGCTGCCCGCCAGTGGCACAAAGCTGACGGACACGGCCAACGATACGCCTATGATAAGTTACCCACTGTCGGCGCGCATAACGGCGTTGACGAGTATGAGTACGACCGCAGCGTTCAGCACAACTGAGACAACCGTCACACCGTCACCACTAGAAACGGTAGCGTCCAGCGCGACAGCAGCCACGACAACGACACACCTCCCGCAGGTGGTGGAGCCACCACCGCCGCCGCTGAAGCGTTACTATGGCCGCAAGCGCGGCGATGACTCTTCAGATTCGGACAGCGAATCGGAAGCAAATACAGACAAAGAGGCGAAGCCGGCGCCGGTCGGCGCAGATGACAATGACAGCGATGACCACATAGACGTGGACACTACGTAAGTTAAGCGCACACGGAAGCGTACGGTAAAGTTGAGCGACATTTTTGCTAGCGTGAAGGATATGCCGGGAACTATGTGGGCAATTGTGATCTATGATTAGTAAAATTTTGAAAACTGAACAACTTAAAACAAAAATCAAAATGAAATTACTACCCGATAATTGCCACATTTCTGCATTCCTTCTATTCATTTGAATATCTCATTTCATCATCTCTGCTATTGTGCAACAAATTAAGTTTAATCCGTTGATGAACCTTCCTTTTTCTCTCGTTACTTTCAGCTCTGAAAGGTCAAATCCATTGCCGTCGTCATCGACTTCTGGTAAACAAACAGGCAAATATTCCACTACTGCTCAGGCGAAAAATCCAAGTTTTTCTAATGCTACCGAAACCAAAGTCAGTAAGAACCATCAAAGTATTTCACTTTCAGCATCACAAAAAAGCCGGAGATATAGCAAAATTTTATTGTATCAAACCATAAACGATTTTCAAATCCAAATCAGAACTGGACCTGACACGAAAATGGACACACATACAAATACAATATTTGACATTGAACATAATGCAAATTATAGATTACAAACCGACAAAGGACAGTCGACTGACCACCTGGGGCAATGACGGTTTGCGAGCCTCTTTTGTATTTGAAATTTCTTTCTTTCGTGTTTGTTTGCTTTTTCTCTTTCGTTGACCATTTGAAAAAGCAACGCCTCTTGCGCATTTGTTCGACTGTTTAATAGACTTTTAGAGTATGAACGCTAAGTTACACTGTTGCGCTTAGACACACACGCTTGGGGCGCAATTTGATTATTTGCAGTGGCTTTTTGCAGGCTTCTTTGTCGTCGAGCAGCAGCCGGCTAAATTTGCGCGAACGCTTGAAGCGCAAGATGCAAAACCTGTTGAACAAACAATGTGAGTAGCCGGAGGGGGTTGTGGTCGTTGCACTCCGAGCACGTTTACTTAATGTGAGATTACTTGCAGACAAAGCGGACAAGCGCGCAGAGATCGAAAAGTGGGAACGTGAACGCCAACTGCAGCAGGAGCGCGAGGATGAGATGCGCGAACTCGCCCTGAAGCTGCGTCGCAGGTAAGCCGTCTAAGCCATTCTCTCGCCAGGCGCTTGCAATTACACGCAATCAAGGGGTCGATTT
This sequence comes from Melieria omissa, assembly GCA_963971225.1. Classification (NCBI taxonomy): domain Eukaryota; kingdom Metazoa; phylum Arthropoda; class Insecta; order Diptera; family Ulidiidae; genus Melieria; species Melieria omissa. The sequence goes on along the minus strand of OZ020267.1, from coordinate 24,663,443 downwards.
CTAAAGTGGAAAATCCCGTTTTGCAGGCAGCGTGAATTGCGCCATCGCTACGGCACACCCTCCAGCGGCAAGGGATCGGATAGCGACGCATCCGAAACTGCGAAATCGCACAAGTACAATCGTGGCAGCAAGTCACCCAGCAACGAGCCAGATTGCGTAGCCGCGGACAAGCAGGAGGCGCGTCAGCATCAGAAGAAGTTGGGCCACAGTCGAGGCGACGAGCCACCACATCATCACCATCGAGCGGCGCAGCGCAGCTCGAGCCGCGACCGAAAGCAGCGCTCGCGCAGTCGCAGCCAGTCGTACTATCAACGTGCGCAGCAGCGGCGTTCGCGATCACGTTCGCGTAATAGGCGCAGCGCCTCCCGGCGGCGACGGCGTAGTCCGTCGCGAACGCGTCGGCAACGAGGCAGCAGTCATGAGCGCGGCGCTAGGCATCGTGCGGACCGGATGCGCTACGAGGAAAGGAGTCGACGGTCGCGTTCACGTGGTGCGTACCGTGGGGAGCAAGGTGGCGACGAACGCGCCAAAGAAGGCCATAGGGACCGGAATAGGGAAAGGGACAGGAACAGAGAAAGGGAGCGGGATAGAGATAGAGAGCGAGAAAGAGAGAGGGAGAGGGAGCGCGATCGGCGTGACGTTGAGGCGAAAAGCGCAAGTGGTGGTGGCGGCTCCGGTAGATCTGCTGGGACGGCAGCTTCGACGGCAGCTTCCGCTGGCGGCAGCACGGCACGCAATCGCATCGTGATCTCTGCACCGCCAAAACTCAAGAAACTGGTCGATTATTGAACTGATGGCCACATTGGCACATGGAATGCATTCGACAGCGGTTGGCGTGGTGCGCTGCGGGTCAGGGCGGCAGTGTTGAAGCAAATTTGTGTAAGTGAATGGAGGTTTGCCATTAATGCTGATGAGGGTGAATTGTTTCCTTTTTTGACATTTTGACTAATTGTAAACGTGTTGAATATTTAGATGAGCTACATTTTAATAAAGATCAAGCGAATAGCGTTGTTTGCGCGTAAATCTAATAGCAGCTGTTCATTCAAATGGCTCAAACTGGCTGAGAATGAAATGTGTAGATATAGGTCAGTGCCCGGAACTGACCAGTAGAGAAATGTGTTTGATATATTGCGTGAATAAAGTTCGTGGAAAACAAAGAGGACAAGTAGCAGTGCGCTTTGGATAACCCGTGTACAATGTACCAGGAGGATGGATATGGGTTAATCAGTATCTGTTAAGATGTTCGTCTTCTGCAAAAAAACAATACCATTCACATCTGATATTTCCTATCAAATAGCAGATGAGTGTATGGTTTCAAAAATAAGAAACAAAACCTGTAAGAAACCTGTTCAGGTTCTCGAATCATGGTACATGCATGCAATATAAAAAGTAGGTATTAAAAATTAAATTATTCATTAACTTTTGTGCTTTCTCGATAACTGAAGCGCTTCAGTGGAAGTTTAATTTCATACATACCTGCAGTCTGTCGATTCCGAATGGTGGGTGGGAACCTTGTATTCGCAGTTTTGCGATTTCTCGCCGAAACAATTGCCAACTTGCTTTTGGTTGAGACCAACTTAAAAACTCATGACCCTTTGAACGAGTCGAGAAATTAACCAATTAACCCAGTTATGGCAATTCTTCGACATGTAGTTCACCATTTCTTTTCATGGTGTAGCGTTATCGATGTTTGAAATTTGCTAACCGATTTGTTCTTGTGCTACTTTACATTACATTCTGTCAGAGTGAAGGAATTTAGGAGAACTATATGAATATTGTTGCAATTATAAACGTTGAGGCTTACTTGGGTTAAGCAAACCCCGCAATACAATTTTCCGGATAATAACTTTGCCCACGTACGAAAGCTTTTGGTGTGGGCATTGAAATTTATTTCAAAATAGTAAAAAAAATTCGGTCTTCATTTAAGTATTTATGAAATTTTTGTCTTGAAGCATAACAGCAAAATTCTAAGTGTGGAAAAAAAGTTCAAAAATACACGAAAAAAAAAACTACAATACTACGTTCTGTAAATGTAATAGTTTCCGTTATTGTTAACGTGTGAATTACAATAAACGTGTGAGTTAGTTTATGGAAAGCGGTCTGTTTTCGCAGACGGAACCCATTGAGAAGAACGAAGCGCCCACGCACACGAGTATTGCAATCGATCGCTGCACGCCGAACAACAGCAACCTGCGCCTGATCCCGCTGACGCCGCAGATCATCGAAGCCATGATGGATTTCAATGGATCGCAGTCGAGCACCAGCCTCTCGGACAAGCCCTTCTACAACACCTACTCCATCACGAGTCTGGTGCGCGAGGAGGTGCAGAACATACTGCGCGAGCTGTGCGTCAGCGACCACTTCATACGCAAGGAGGAGATTGATGCGCTGATCGAGCGCTGTCTGCGCGAGAGGGCGTCAATTGATCCGCAGGATAGCAGGACAACGACCACCAGTGATGAATCGTCGCCGGACAACCAGGAGATCGAGGTCACGGTCGAGATGCTCAACGAGAACGACAAGAACAAGCTAATCGTGGAGAACTTCCAGATACTGGAGCAGCGCATCACCAACCTCGAGGAGCGCATCTCCACGGTGCTGCAGACGGTGCCCAAGCTGCGCCACCTGCAGGCGAAGAAATTCAAAATCAACAGCGACGTCATACGGGAAGAGATGCGCCACTTCGTGTACAAATTCGACGCTAGCGGTAATTCCAAGGTGTCCAAGGAGGGCAAGGCGGGTGGCGATAGGGCACCGCTGCCAAAGTCGGACGAAGCCACCGCTCCAATCGACGACACAGCGGCGGCCATACTGAGCGGCATGGTCAATCCATACGATGAATTGTACTACGCACAACGCCAAAATGCCCTCAACATGCTCAACTACAAAAAGTCATCGGCAACTCTGCAGTTGAACCAGCGGCCGGTTGTCACTCCGCTCATCAAGCCGATAAGCAAGCGAATATCGGACCCCAAATTCAAACCGAAGCAGAAGCCCGTCTTCATCAGCGACTGAGCTGCCGCAGTCACTGCCACTGTCAATGCCGCTACGATGGCAAGATTAGAACGCGAACTCTGATGACAAATCCCAAGTGACTTTCAGGGAATCAAATATTTAATAATTTATGATACATGAAAAGCATTTGAACAAAAATACAAAAAGTGTAAACTATTGCAATTATGAAAAAACAATAAACGCAACGGCGTGAGTGCACGCACGATTACAAGAGGACGTCCTTGAGAACACTGTCGCTAATATCGAACAGATCATCATCGTCGGAGAGATTTAGGGATGGGCGCGTCGTCGTGCGAGCTGGCGTACCAGACAACTGGTTCGCAATATTTGCGTCATTCTCCTTAGCTGCAGCCGTCAGCAGCACATGCGTGTCAGACGTTTGCAGCACTTCGACCGTCTCGAAGCAGTGTTGATCGTGTGAGGCCTGCAAGTCAAAATGCGTTGCACAATTTAATCAATTAAATGATTTCCTAACCAACTACTCGTTAGATCGAAACTAGGCTCTTACAGTTAGCGTGATTGTTGTCTCCTTTTGCAGTGTGATGTCAATGACTCTCAGCTTGGGCGCATCCACGGCATCCGGTGTGACCAGCGCGTCCAACCGCCCGGACGGACTGGTGCTCATATTAGCAATATTCAACGAGTCGTCCTGCACTTTGCGCACTTGTCGCGCATAAAACGCCTTGTTGCTGGCACTGGTATTGGCAGCGGCGCTGGCACCCCCACCGCCACTGCCGCTGCTACTACTGATCGCTTCTAGCAGATGATTGCGCGCAATGCGTGTGCGGTCATTGTTATTGAAAGGCGTGAATGGTGAGGTGCTCGGCGCCGCCTGGCCACTGTCTACCGCTAGGCTGCTGTTGTGCTGGTTGGTCGGTGCTGTGATGATTGTTGTCGGCGTCGTTCCCAGCTCGCTGTGCAAGAGGTGCTGACGTTCCCGCCATCGCCCACCCAGCGTGAACGACGAGTTGTAATCGGGTCTGGACCCTTTCGAGATTCCTTTGTTAATTGTGCGCAGCAACTGCATTGGATCAATGATTTTGGATTGATTGAGTGTGCTATTGCGTTCGAATGAGCATTCGGTGGGCCGCAACTTACGGGCGGAGCGTGGAACGCCTGAAATATAGTCAGATGCAATGTTTCGTTTCGTTTAGCAATTTAAATTTAATTACACAAAAACTTGTTAAACGACTCGGACGGTTTCGCATTTCCATCAGTGAAAAGCGGCAGGCGCAATTTGGCTGGGCGTTCGCCGCTTCCCGTGGCGTCCAGCTTGATTGGTGGCGTGTACACGAACTTCAGCAACAATGCATTGTCTTCAAATTGTTTTCGCGTCGATGGCGCCAGTGGTGTTTCCAGCTGTCGCACCTGCTTCTGGTTATGGCGCTTTCGCAGTTGCGTGTTAAGCATTTTTTTAAAGTCAGTGATTTGGCCCTCGATGCGCTGCAACTCGCGTTGCAGTGTGGACAGTTCGGTAGACACAAACTCACTGCAGTCGGGCAAATGAGGCGTCTCGGCCAGCGTGCTGGCTAGCGATGGCGCAGTGGCATTGAAAGCGCCAATCAGCACATTTAACTTAAGGTCATCGCTGCCAACCGTATCAGCAGTGCCCGGTCGCACAAAGCCATCTGCGAATAGTAACCAGTTAGAAACGAGCCGCCCCCTACCATCATTTCTCGTGCCCTCACTCACCTTCATCCGATTGTAGTGTCGATAGCGCCAACGGAAAATGCTCGCGTATCTTCAGCAATGCCTGACGCACGCTCGCCTTATCGTATTTCAGCTCAGCTTCTTTTGACTGAAATCCGTCCACAACCTCCTTCAGCTTCATCAGCGGCTGCTCCAGTGAAGTAATTTCAGCTACACGCGCGCTGTACGTTTGTTGGTAAAGTTCTTCGTTGTGCTGGTTGAACTCTTCTAGCCATGCTTCGTTCGTTAGCTGCGCCACGCTCAAGTCCGTCTCCTGTGCCAACGCCTGCACCAGCTGCTGCAGCCGTTTCGTCTCCCTTTGTCGCTTCGCCATGTGTTCCTCCATTTCGCTGATATATGCGGCAGCGTACTCCTTGAAGAACTCATTCTGGCGGCGCATGCGCCGCAAATTCAAATCACTGGCTTGTCCCACCGCCTCTGCGTCGGCGTTCAGTTGCCGCTCATGCTGACGTACCTGCTCCTGCACCACAAACGCTACCAAGTCCAGCAGAAACATGATGAATTTCTTACCGCCAGGCAGCACCACCAAGTATGACTTAATGTTGCCCCACTGCAAATGGTGCTTCTCGTTCAGATGATTCAGATACTCCACGGTCGACGTACGAAAGCTCGCCTCGGCTCGCTTGTCAGTGATGGGCCAGTAGAAGCGCTTCTTGAATTCCGCGGCGTCCAATAGGCACAACAAGAAGTGCATGACCTGAAAGAAGGCCTGCTGATTGGGCTTCAGGAACATTTCCTCGCTGATGCACTCGCGAAATTCCTTGGTGGGCGGATGCAGCAGCGCAAGGCCCTGCAGCTTTTTATATAGTCGCTCGCCGAGCTCGCGCTCCTCTGCGCGCTGAACAGCGATGATGGTGCGATCCATTTCGGGTCGATTGGCACAACAATAAAACACGAAATTAACAAAATCGACCAGTCGACTGTGCTGCAAGTGCAGTTGGCGCTAATGAAGAATGTCAAATTTTCAAAATTCAGGCGGACTGCATTTGGCCGTGGTGAAATCGACATTTGACCATAGATGGCGCTGGTCCAGTAAAGAGAATTTCGTACTTCGAAAAGTGTCATCGATATTTATCGATCTTTGATGTGTAATTTTTTGATTATTCAGGCAATTTAAATTTTAGAATGTTTTGAGTTTGTGTGGTTAGTTATGGGTACTTTCCAGACATTAATCAACTTTAAGAAGAACACTGTAGAAGCTGTAAATACTGTAAAATGTTCGAAGCAACATTTTTTATTAAACAATTTGCTGTACCGAAGAAGGCGTAGTGCACCGATTTCGCCCTATGAACATCCATCTCGACCTGTCTATAAACATCCACCCCATGAAAGATATATAAAGATATATACATAGCAAAGTCATCTTGTTTTTTGAGGCCACATTAATCCAGTTCAATTTCTTGGTGAAGCCTATTTTAGAAATTTTTGACTCTGTATAAAGGTTTGACGTTCTTTGTTATGCTTAGCGATTTTTTACTTTTGAAAAAAGGATTAAAGTGTAATGAGCACTGGGATGGATTTAAGTCCTTTTGATATAAACAACTGTGTAAACTTTTAAGACAAACTTTATTTGCGTGTTCTAACAATGGCGTCACAAGTAAAAGTAAAGTTAAAGGACCAGCATGAACTTAGCTGCAAGCCCGAGTTGCCACACTGCTTGACAAGCCCAACCACAACAGGGTTGCATTCACCATGGCACCACCTCCACCAATACACTACAACTCGGCCTAACCTGACATTCAATCGACCTCGATTGCTTTTACAATGAATCTTCTTCTAGCTTATCATCTAAAAATTCATAATCTGTACATTCATCACTTAAATTATCACCATCTGTGTTGCCTTCTGAGTCCGTTTCAACTGGCCTACCTCGAGGTTCCAACCATTTCTTCATTCTAGACGAATCAATTACATTGTCATATGGCATCTGAGTAACCTGACAATTTTCAACATCCGTAACAACATAACGATCATGACCTAATTGCTTACGAACTACATAAGGGCCTCTGTACTTCTGAATTAGCTTCTTATTCTTCCCTACCGTAGTGTCTACATTTTTAACCACAACTAAATCTCCTGGTTCAAATTGTTTCGCTGGCCTATGGCTCCTCTCGTAATATTTCTGATTGTACAACTGAGACTTCTGTATTGCAAGCTCTGCCTGCTCCCTTATTTCGGACAAATTAACTTCTTCTCTTGAATACACATCATGCAAATACTCCGTCAATTCATCAACTACTTTGCCGCGCTGCTCAACGCCAAAAAGCAGCTTACTAGGGGTCGTCTTTGTGGCACAGTGTACAGTATTATTCATTGCAAACTCGACATCCGTCAGTTTCTGTTTCCAATCTACATGGTTTATAGGGTCAGTCGTTTTGGCCAATATTGCTTTCAACACCCGATTCACCCTCTCAACCTGACCATTCGACTGTGGCGAAGCTACCGCATTCAAAACATGTACAATGTTATTGTTCCCGCAAAAATCCCTAAACTCCGATGACGTAAAAGCTGTGCCCCGATCATCTATGATTCTTCTGGGACGACTGTATTCAACAAAATATCTCTTCAACGCACAAATCGATTCTTTCGCACTACTATTCGTAGCATACATTTTGACAAATTTTGTGAAAGCATCAATCACCACAAACACATGTTTATGCTTTGAGTTCACACTCTCCAATGGCCCGAAATGGTCAATGTGCACTGTATCGAACGGTTCTGGCTTCTTTGGAATACTATATATATTACGCTCATTGCTCCTAGGCGACGTCGAATAATAAATGCACTTCAAACAATTTCTGATGAACACATTCAGCTTTTCGCGCATACGGGGAAACCAATAATGCTTCCGAATCTGATTTGCACATTTCTCAATACCCAAATGACCATATTTCTCATGTATCAATCGCATAATGTTCTCTTCCATCTCACCCGGCACATACAACTGTCGATTCTGACCACTGACACGAAAGACTAACCCATTCTCCAACTCATATCCTGGCACTTCCCCTTGCTCTAATTCTTCCCGCAGTTTATGAATCACAGGATCACGCGTCTGTATAATCTGAATGTTCAAATCAACCTCATTCTCCTCAATACTACACACAGCTGACAACCGGCTCAATGCATCAACATGCTGCATCTGTTCACCCTTTCGGTGTCGAACTGAAAAATCAAACCCGGCGAGACCCAATGTCCATCTGGCAATTCTTGGATTAATTGTTTTCTTCTCCAATGTCAAGACCAAAGAGTTGCAATCAGTCACAACTACAAACGGAATTCCATCCAACATAGTCCGGAATCTTTCCAATGCATTCACAATTGCCAATGTTTCCAACTCAAAGCTATGATAACGCGACTCCGGATCCGTCGTTGTTTTCGAATAAAATGCCACTGGGTGAAACCTGCCGTCATCTTGCTTCTGTAACAGTATAGCACCATACCCTCGCGAACTTGCATCCGTATGCAACTCTGTCTCCCGCCCTGAATCAAAGACACACAGTACAGGGGGCTCAGTCAATTTAGATTTCAAGGTCTCAAACGCATTCCTACACTCTTCTGTCCATTCAAACTTTACACCTTTTCGCGTCAAATAACTCAATGGGCGCGCAATCTGAGAAAAATTATACACAAATCGTCTAAAATATGAAAAAAGACCCACCGCCCTCTGCACCTCCTTTATGTTGGTAGGTACTGCGTAATTCTTTATCGCTACCAAATGATCTTCATTCGGACGAATCCCCCGTTCACTCACACAGTAGCCTAAATACTTCAATTCTCTATATGCAAATTTGCACTTCTTCAGATTCAAGCACAATCCAGCCCCTGACAATAATTTCAAAACTTCTGCCAAAACCACATAATGTTCCTCAATAGTCTTCGTGGCAATGTTAATATCATCTAAATACACCACAATCCTCTTCGCATCAATCAACGGCCGCAACACTAAATTAATAAACCGCTGGAACACTGGTGGAGCATTAGTCAAACCAAATGGCATAAACCGATACTCATACTGTCCCATCGGAGTCACAAACGCAGTTATCGGTATCGATTCCTCATGCATCGGCACCTGGTGAAACCCATTCCTCAAGTCCAACGTACTGAAGAAACTCTTCCCACCCAAATATTCAATACAATCCTCAACTAACGGCAACGGATAATGATCTCTGACAGTCAACTTATTCAACGCCCGATAGTCAACACACATTCTCAATTCACCGTTCTTCTTCCGCACTAACACAATCGGAGACGCGTATGGAGACGCACTTGGCTGAATAATGCCCTGAGCCAACAAATCATCAATTGTCTTCTGTACTTCTGTCTTTTCCCTATATGACAACCGGCGCGGACCACTGTACACCGGCGCATCACTCTTCAACTGAATTTTCATGCAATAGCCACTCAACTTCCCCCCCTTGTTCTTCATTTTCAAATAGTTCTCAAAAACAACTGATTTCAAAGCATCTGCATCTGTTATAGACAAGTTTTCGTCCACATCAATTAGATCACCAATTTCATCCATCTCAGTTGCACCTACCATCAATATTACTTCATCATACAAATTCAAGTCTTCTGTTCCAACTAAATTTACAACTCCGATACACGACTCAAGTCGAGTTTCACACAAATTCGAATCACCAATTACATTTACCTCTGCATTAACTGAATTAATTTCTGACTTGCCACACTTATCATCTGATTTCAATAACTTAACTCTGTTTGGAACCTCTGTTATCTTAACTACTGGACTCTTTAATAAATTAAACAACTTAAGTGCACTGATATTCAACGGAACTTCATTTTTATTGGCATTATTAATCTCCAGCAGAGTACGTCTACTATATCTCACTGTGTCCATTTGGCACAGGCTTATATTCATTGCCTTAAGTAAATCGCGTCCAAAAAGTAGGGGCACCACTGCCTCTTCATCTGGCAAAACAAACAAATTATGGTCAAATTTACGGTTATCAAACACAATTTTACAAGTCACAAGGCCGTACGTACTTAAATTCATATTTCCCATCCCCCGATACTCTGTCACAGTCAATTCACCCGTCACTTCAAATGGCACAAGAGAACGCTTCACGAAACTAGTCGGACTGCCATTATCAAATAAAGCAAAACACGGAATTAATTCAGTGCACTTATTCTGTTTCAAAAAGGCAACACTTACAAGATTTCGGTGTTTCAGCTGTCGGGCTAAACGTCGGACCTCCTCTACCTCCGTCAATGGCGTCCCTGCCTCCCACTCCTCGACCTCTGCTACTGGCTGCTGTTGTTTCGGTACGGCTGGCATCCGTGTTTGCGTCTGGTTTAGTGTTGTATTCTGCATCCGACTACGACGTGGGCACTGCTGGCGCATGTGGCCTACTTCATGGCATATGAAACACGAGTTCGGTGGGCGTCGCGGGGCCCCGCACGCACTTTGATAGTGCCCATATTGAAAACAGTTGTAACACCTGACGGCCGACAAATCCGTGACTTTTGCAGCTGTGTTAGCAACTGGCACTGTTGTATACGACCTCGGCCTAGGCACGGCACCCGACATGACACTGATCTTCGGCACAACCACTGGCGCAGCTGCCCGACGCTTCTTCTCGTAACGCTCCATCAACCCCTTCAATTCACGCAAGGAAGTGGCACTGTACAGCATCGAAACCATATTCGTATCGTCGTTAAGCCCCTCGATGATAATGTCGATTAGGTCCGTTTCTGACACATCGGCGCGGCTGGCAATGTACTGCATCTCAACAATATATTGTCGTGGTGTTTCGTCTGGTCTCAGGACACGGGCACGTAACTGTTGCAGCACATCTCGAACCGTGAATATACGACGGTATTCAGTCATCAAAGCCATCCTTAGCTCACCATAGCTGCGAACACGAGTTATGTCCGCGAACCGCTTCGCTTGCCCAGTTATCAGATGTCGTGCGGCAACCAGCTGGTCTCGCTCACTGTACTGGAAACTCTCGAACACATTCTCCAAGTCGGCCAACCATTTGCTAACGTCCTGCAACTCCGAACCATCAAATTTGCTCATCATCGCGTCCAGTACACCCAGGTCGATTCTACGACTCTCGAACTCGTTCAACTCACGCTGCAGCTGGACAAGCTCACGTTTCTTGCGCATGATCGCCAACTGCCGATCTAACTCAGCCTCTTCAGCCTCAGTACTGGTCACATTCACCACACTCCCTGCATCAACTGTATCATCTTCTGTATCTGGCACATTCATGGGTCGCTCCCTCTGGCTGGCCCCTGGCATCTGTCGTCTAGTCGTCTGCACACTCTGGCTGGCATCTGGCATCTGTTGATTCAGCGGAACATCAGGCTCGCTATCCGCTCTGGCCGCTCTTCCGCTACCTCCGACACGACCTGCTACCGCTTGTTCATACACTGTCCGCAACTGAACCATCGTGGCGTCTTCCTCGAATTCAGCTCCCGCAGCCCGTAGTGCAGCAATAACCGCATTGCGCGTTAATTTGTTCGCCATTGAACCACAATAACTTTAGAACTTAGATAGAAAAAAAATTCCTGCTCGAACCCCACACTTGACGTTGTAATGAGCACTGGGATGGATTTAAGTCCTTTTGATATAAACAACTGTGTAAACTTTTAAGACAAACTTTATTTGCGTGTTCTAACAATGGCGTCACAAGTAAAAGTAAAGTTAAAGGACCAGCATGAACTTAGCTGCAAGCCCGAGTTGCCACACTGCTTGACAAGCCCAACCACAACAGGGTTGCATTCACCATGGCACCACCTCCACCAATACACTACAAAAGAATCTGTATTAACCGTTTTGTTCGTGAAAGAACTGAACTGTTGAACAAAACCGTTTATTTCTGAACTTTTTGAATTTTACAAATTAGTGAAAAATAGCTGCGCAGACCGCCCAGGCTCCGACACGTCGACTCCTGTCCGTTATTTGAAAACGAGTGTTTTAAGCAAACGCTCCGACCCACGCCACCGGTCATCGATAACCCTGGCCAAGTAATCGGTCTGATGTGCAGTGCTGCCAAGTTCCACTGCTTAAGGGTGGGATCTCGAACACGTTTCGACCGCAAAGTTGCCTGAGAGCAACTTCACCTATTTGTCATCTTCTAGCAAAAGCTACGATTGATTTATTGGTTTAATTTAAGTAAGCAACAACAAATTAATATTTTTAGAAGTGAATTCAAAGCAAATTACGAAAATTTTACTGTTATCCCCAAAATAATTTCCAATAACTTCCAGCGATATCAGGGAAGTTTGTGTTCTAATTGAAGTCTAAAACCCAAAATCCTGTTCCTTTAATAATAGTTAAATAAAATTGAAAAGTAATAATTTTGTATTTTTCCATAAATATTAAATAATTTTTCTGTAATTAAAATATATTGGTACAAAATTTATTTAACCCGTTTTAAGCTAAAAATTTTCAAAAGTAAACTAGCTCTAGAACTCTAACAAAGAGGCGTGACAACTTCAAATGTCGTGTGCACTCTTCTTAGGCAAATATTTCATGATATAAATACTAAAAAGTAGTATCGAGACACAGGATAAAATTCGGGGTCGAAAGGGTTAAATTTTGTTGCGAAAATAAAATTAACCGATCAAAAGCATTTTAAATGTTGACGGTGGCATTTGGCGAGAATACTTAAAAAAAGAAGACTTTTCTCAGAAGACTGAGAATGTTAATGACATGTTCGCCCCGGACATCAACAACTGATGTAAACGTTGAAGTGGTCAGGAAATTGTTAGGAGGAATCGTCGAATCACTATTGTAGAAATTGCTGGGAATGTTGACATATTGGTTGGTTTATGCCATGCAATTTTTTCGGATGTTTTGGGCATGAAACCAATGGCAATAAAGTTTGTTCCGTACTTACTAAATTTTGACTCGGGCTCAGGAGTTGTTGAATTACGTCAACGACGGTCCCGAATTACTCCAAAGGATCATAAATCGTGATACAACCATGTCAATCAGCCATCGTATTCACCGCTCTTGTCTCCTGCAACTTTCTTCTGTTCCCAAGTTAAAAGTTCGACTAGCATTTGGTGAAGCTTAGGTTAGGTAGGGTAGGGTGTGTGCGTCCCAAGGGCAGCACTTCCACTCGGAGGCCAAAATGGCCCATTGTGAATCCCTTAGAAGATTCTGGAGCTAGTCAGTTCGAGGCAAACCAATTCGACCTCTCGATGAAGGAGAGTAGATCCGAAATTTCAACTATTGCTGCGCAGGCCAAGTCTGCCAGGAACCTTGACCCCAAGGTGCGGAGTCGGCGTTCCTGCAGAGCCGGGCAGTGGCACAGGTAGTTTTGGATCGTTTCCACTTCTTCCTCATCTCCACAGCTTCTGCAGACATCACTGGACGAGAGGCACCATTTGACAAGCATAGATCCAATGGCGCAGTGTCCAGTAATGACTCCAACGAGCTGCCTAATAGAGGTTCGACTCAGGGACAGTACAAATCGTGTTTTCCTCACGGAAAGGGAGGGCCATATTGCCCGGCAGGTACTGCAATCAGTTCCGCTTCGCCATGAGGACTCGATGTAAGTTTTGCTCAACCTGTCAATACCCAAATACAGGGCAGAAGCTTTCCAGCAATAAATTATTCAGCAGTAATGTGGCTTGGCGTTTTACATATTTATTTCTGTATTTGTTATAATTCAAATTTGCGGCGTCAGCATTTAAGAATCTCTAAGTAGAACCGGCAATTTAACTCGTGTTTCAGCCAAAAACGTTACAATATTCGATTGCAGATCACACACCTTGCGGCGTTACATAAATACAACAAGGCGCACAAAAGTGGTACATATATATATATTTCTACTGCTGTTTATGTAAGTATATTTGTATGCATATGCATGTATGTATGCGGATAGGTGAATAGGGCCGTGGTTAGCAGCTGCAGATATAAGTTAAACCAACATTTTTAAATTCATGCAGAGGCCTAAAAACTACTAAACGCATTTCTTTAATAATCTCAATACCGTTTGCGCATGATTGGCAAATACTCGGTTAAGCTTACATATATGAAAACCTGTAGATTACGGCGACGGCGCGATTACACGCCGCCCTTCAAATATAAATAACGACAAATATGTATTAATGGTTTCTGTTCAATTCCGAACAAATACAAGTGCATAAATTCTCGCCACACGTTGCCGGTTGCTGCTGGCCGCCGTGGTGTGCATTTACTCGCCTTCGGCGTGCGTGGTAGCGCTGCCGTTTTCAATAATTGCATCAAAAGCAAACGGCTGGAAGGCATATCCTTGACCCTGATAAAATTTGCTCTGGAATTCCACCCTGCAAGCGAGTGAGACGAGAAGACAATCAATGTGTGGACAACACATTTCTGAACTCTTAATACGTACCAATGCAAGCGGAGAGTGTGCAGAAATGCGGACAAGCCCTCCATGAGCACGAGTATGCCAACGGTTAGTATGGCCCAGAAGGCGAACACAATCGTCAGCATTATGCCGCCCGACCAGCCCTCCTGCTTCAGTCCGATGGACAGCACCATGTTCCACAAGACCTCAGCCAACTCTGCAGATAAGTTTGCCAATGAAGTATTTGGTTTGAAAACATGCATTTTCGCACTTACGTGCATGCGCCAGTGAAAGCGCCCACAAGCGCAGGTAGGAGGCGGTGTGCGAGACGGAGCCCAGCACGAATTCAATGGTGTGTATGCCCTGGTGTATAGCGATCTCAGACAGCTCCTCCTCCTCATGTTGTGCGCCAGGGCCACCGCCCCCAGCGCCACCGCCCCCAGCGCCGCCTTGCAGGGCGGTGCCGTTGGTCATCCCCACTTCCGCATCACTGGTGGCGCCAGTCAGGTTTTGTCGCTAACATTGATCATAGAGAAAATGCGATTAGTTTGAACTTTACACACATGACAAATGCAAAACACAATATTGCGCACAAGTACAGATAGATACACAATTACGATTGCAGTTCAGTAACAGCTAGAGAGTATAACAAGACTAACCTCCTCCTGTTTGAGTTTGTTGGGAGTTTGGGAGTGTTATTGTTAGAATTTTGATTTGGTTGTAGTTGTTGTTAGTTGTTGGAGGGAAGAGTACAAAATAATAAAAATGTATACATTATAACACTTCTACATTTTGGTAAGCATTAACATGGTGAATGGGTATGGCGGTGAAGAGAGCGAGGGCGGAGGAGCCAGTGGGGTGGTGATGGTGTGTGCGCGAGAGATGTGGGCGGGTGCGTGCGTGAGAGGTGACTTAAAACCGAAGAAAGCGGCACAAAGTCACAATTTCTATGAATTATAATGAGGTGAATGGAGCACAGTGCAGCGGCAAGTTGAAACTTAAGGTTTTCTAATCGTATCAATTGATACAAAATGATTCTTCACACGACGACCCTAAACTTCTTGACCCAACTTGCTGCATGCAAAGTGATCACTGGCGGTGTCTCCTTGCAAGTGCCTGATAGGTTTTGATGTTGACACATTGCACTCACGTTTGCTTGACGGCGGCGCCTAATGATAGTCAGCGGCTTGCCCAGCAACATCACCGGTATACAGCAGAGGGCCACGAAGCGGAAGAGTTTCTGGAAGGCGGATTGCCCGCCAAACATGTAGGGGCTGCATTTTCCTGGCAGCTTTTTCGGCTCATTGTTGAGTACCATGTCGATGAATGTGATCAAAATAGAAGGTGCGCAGGACGCCGAATAAGGAGCTGCAAATGCAAACAATAATGTTGAGTATTTATTAGTGCAAAGGCACGTTTAACTTACGTAGATTCGAGGCTGCATAGCGATTCCACTTGATGAACATCAACAGCACCAGATAGAAGAAGAGCATCACCAGAAACACCAGCTGCGGAATGAATTCGAACAACAAACCGTTGCGGTTCTTGAAATAGGTATGGTTGTGCAGGCTGAGCGACACACCGAAGATCATGTGGATCACACCCAGTATGATGGAAATTTTCATTTTGTACGAGTTGTGGAAGATGATCTTGTTGGCGGTGGCCACTTGCCAGATGGGGTCCATGCCCAGCGGGTAGGGTGTACCCTCGTAGTCGCTGATCTCAGGATTTAGCTGCAAATACTTGTTGTTCAGCACGTCCGTCTCATTGTAGTTTACCTGCCAGTGCGAGCCGAAAATATTCAGCGATTTCGAGAAGATATCATTGTAGATGAGGCCCGTGTACATGGAAAAGGCGCCCATGAGGAAAATGATGTAGCGTCCACCGAAGAAAAT
This sequence comes from Melieria omissa, assembly GCA_963971225.1. Classification (NCBI taxonomy): domain Eukaryota; kingdom Metazoa; phylum Arthropoda; class Insecta; order Diptera; family Ulidiidae; genus Melieria; species Melieria omissa. Next base: position 24,647,512 of record OZ020267.1, on the reverse strand, counting down.
GTTCCAGATCTCGTTGGTGGTCTTCTGCGCAGCCAGGCCCTTTTCCTTGCGTATCATCCACAGGCCGAAAAGCGCCATTATAGCGCCGTGACCTAGATCGCCAAACATTACCGCGAACAGAAACGGAAATGTTATGATGGTATACGGTGCCGGATTCATTTCGCGGTACGAGGCCACACCGTAGGCATCGATCAGCGCCTGAAATGCTTTGGTGAACTTGTTGGTGCGATTGTAAGTGGGCGGATTCTCAAACGTTTGCATGCGATTGAGAATTGGCGGCACCGACGAGCCAGAGCGCTCGGTTCCGCGTCGCAGAGCTAATTGAATAGTCTCGATGTCGAGCACCGGTACCCAGCATTCGGCGATTAGACACTTTTGCGTCACGTCCAAATTGAAGAGATTCAGCGTGTGGTAGATGGCTTTGATCTTGCGCACCTTCACGAACCAGTTCTTCAGGTTTTTGGCGGCGGCAACCAGCACACGGTGGCGATGATCCTGCGTCTGGCCGAGCACAGTGTTTAGATCCTCGATGCGCGTCATCACGCCCATGGCCATTTCACGGCGGTCGGCTGGAGCCTCCGGGCATGGATACAGCGTTGCGCGAAAACCCTCGCAGATCTTCTTCACGCGCGTTTTCAGTTGATCGCCTTGAAAGAAGATGATGAACACCGACTTGTAAACCTGGTCGCCCTGTGGTTGGTGAGAGGATGAGAAATAAACCTCAAATTACATTTATGTACAAACTGAACTGAAACTTGACTGAATTTAATAAAGAAGAAAGAAGAAATACAGGCAAATGCGGGCATTACTTACATTGGCGGGATCCTCCAACGGCGACTCGATCATGGCCTGGCGCAGGAACACATTGCCACGGCAGGCGCGCCAGAGCATGCGCTCGAAAGCCGGCAGCTTCTCCCGCAGTATGACGCCAGCAACGAAGCTTTAGAGAATTTATGCAATGGAAATATGTAGTTGATTGTTGTTTTACTTGTTGATGTATTGCGAGAGCACAGAATGCAACAAATGATGCTACTGTTTTGTATTATTTACAAGTACGAATGCAGAACTAAACTCAAAAACGGATTCTTATGGAGAGCAGCCGAGCAGAGCGGTTCTCACCGGTGAAGAGAAAACAAATTAAAATCAAATAAAAACGAAAACGACCATCGCCAACCGCTCACCCCACACGCGTGTAGCGGGCGAGCAAGCAACAGGCAATGGAAATCATAGACGGATGCGAACGGTACGAATACGAATGCGGATGCGTGCTGCACGAGCGATCGGTGATGCAGATGCGAGTGGAGTGGAGGATGATGGCTCGTGTCGTGCATGTCGAGACACAACAAATTTACGAAAGGATCGCGAGCGACAGACAGGAGGGAGGAGAGCGAGTGGTGGGCGGGCGGGCTGTGGGTTGGGGGTGGGGAGTTAACGTACACGAGCACAGATACACATTATGTTTTTTGGCTATTAAGCAAATCGATCCAAATGAGAATGTGTGAAAATTTTAGTTTCGATCTGTTTGGTTTTCAAATTTTGTACGAACCATGGCAGGTAATCTTCGCGCTCGTGGGTCTTTTCCACATAACTATACTCGGACGGCGCATATGCAATGGAAGAATGAAGTTAATCAGTACAGTGGCTACCCATAGACTAGGACAAATTGTTACTGTTGTTGTTGTTGTTGTAGTGATTTCGTGTACTGTGCCCTATACAATCGCTGTGTGCTTTCTGAGAAACGCAGGCAACTGAATGTCGGACTGGACTGTCGGCCAATTCATAACACTGCACAACAGAATGTCTATTGCATGGAGTTTTTTTACATGAATCTGAATCGATTTTCCACGCTGTTTTCAAAACCATACTCCGTTTTTATGTAACAGCTCTAGTTTTCGCAAAAAATGGGCGTGTCACTTTTTCGAATTTTGCGCGGCTTTTTTCTCGTTTTCGAATGTAATTTCTGAACCAATAATCCTATCGACATGATTTTTATATCGTTCCAGTTACAACATGAATCAATTTTATGCGTTCTAAATTGGCGTTGTAATAAGGTTTCAAAGTAGGAAGATATTGAATTTCAAGGCGTTTTTTCTGATGGCAAAAATTGTACAGATCTTTCATAAATCAAGTTACGAAGTACAGTATAATCTCGATAATCTGGCCAATTAAAAACCACTTGTGTCCGGATTACAGAGTCTACAATAGAAATTGAGTGTCCGGATTACAGAGTCTACAATAGAAATTAGTGTCCGGATTACCGCGTTGTCCGTATTAGCGAGTGTCCGAATTATCGAGATTATACTGTATATGAATATCTTAAGAAGAAACATCAAGCAATGCAAGACAGCCAAATTATTTGGCGAAATACACATTCGCATCGAAATAATAGCAAAAATGTACCATAGCCATTTTCAACATTTTTCATATTTTTTCCCTTAAAAATTAGGAGCCTCAAAATATGCTCTTTTATATGTTCCATTTACAGTTTGGAATACAAGCAAAAAACAAAATGATTTTGAATTGCTCGAAACAAAAAAAAAAAAAAAAAAAAAAAATTAAAAACTTTGCATATTTTCAGGCCCCTAATTTTTTAAGGAAAAAGTATGAAAAGTGATGAAAATGACTATGGTACATTTTTGCTATTATTTCGATGCGAATGTGTATTCCGCCAAATAATTTGGCTGTATTGTATTGCTTGATGTGTCGACTTTCATTATACACCTAACTCGTTACTTGATTTACAAAAAATGTGTATGTTTTTAACCATCAAAGAAAACGCCTTAACATTTCATTTTTTTCGACTTTGAGGTCTAATTACCGCGGCATTTTAAAATTTACAAAAATTAATTGCCGTGCGGTATTGTTAATGCGAAAAGGTGAAAATCATGTCAATCGCTTTTTTAGTTTAGAAATTACGATCAAAAACATGGAAAAAGGAGAGGAAAAACTGAAAAAATGACACGGTACCTATGTCTCACTAACTAGAGCTGCTGGAAAAAATCTGAGGATAGATTTGAAATCAGCGCACCCAAATTAGTAGGAAACAGTAGAAAAACTCCATGCAACAGAAAAAAAGTGTTTTTTTATTGTGCTGTGTAATCAATTAGGATATCAGGATAAATTTCAATTAACCAAATATGGTGACTTGTTTTAACCCATTCGAGACCGATTGCACACCGTGTGTGCAATGGATTTCCGAGGCTATAAGACAGTAATGTGCAATTATCAGTTATTCTGAGTAAACTAGTCGTCGAAATAAGATTTTTCTCGAACTAATGAAATCTGTAAAGTACAGGAAAAAATTGTCGTCTCGAATGAGTTAACAGTGAATCATTCCGATCTATAATCTGGCTTCTTTTGTAAACGTTAAACGATTTAATAATGTTTGATGATTGGCATTGAACCGTGAAAATCGGTTGTTCCACTCGCCCTTGCATTATTATATAATCTACATAGTTTTGTTATATTGAAAGCAAACTATCTTTATGCATTTAAAGCCTATGTGCTTGTAATTAGTATTTAAGAATTGCTGAAAGCTTGAAAGTATAATTTAGTTGTGATTTGCAGAGCGGCGAGACAGAGGTGAGGGTTCTATATAACGTCAGACTTTAATTTTTATAACAAAAGTCTGCTTTGGTGACTTTACCAACTGCCAAACACTGTACTGATCCACGTTTTAAAAGCCAAAGTCGCAATTTAAAGTGTGGCGTATGACCCACCTAAGGTGCACACGTTCCAAATAGCTACCGAACTATTGGCCTCATTGAAAATTCTGATTACATGTATGGGCGCCAGGCATTATTGATTGCGACGCTGCAGCAGCGCAACGTTTTGATCGCTTGGCGAAAGCATTTTGCAGCCGTTGCAGTTGTTGCGTGTGCAAGAGTGTGTTTGTCTGTGTTATGTACTTAGTAAATATTTATCGATTACCACTATTAAAATAACCTAAGATACTCTGCGTTAGCGGAAGTATGAATGAATGTATGTTTGGCAATACGTACCCAAGTTGAACGGGGCCCATCGAGTGACCCGTTCGAACTTCGTCAGTGATCAATGCGCGTGTCATCGACTCGGTTGTGGTATTGAGACCACCCTCTTGCTATAAATTTTGAAGAAACAGATTTGCATTTTTATTTCCAGGTGATTCAACATTCAGCACATACACATGTATGCATGTAAATATGTATGTACGACTAGAGCTATGGTTACTTCAGTTTCCGATTGGCTGATTAGTGGTACGAGGGCTGCAGCTGGTTAGACTTTTGGATAGAACGGGTAACACAACTGTGGCACGGTGGTTAGTCGGGTTAGCAGTTTCATGTTAGGTTGTTCAGAAAGTGGCTACGATTTAACAGTTAACAGGCTTGTGTAGAAAAGACTTTCGTGCGCCTCAACCACCACGCGTGCTTACTAGATACTCTATAGAAAATGCCCAACAACAACCACCACCATTTCAAGTTCGTTAAGTTATGATTGCTTTAGCACGCACCGCCACCAGAATGCAAGTACTTTTAATGTCACTGAAATACAGTTCCATACAAATGAATAAATTGATTAATGTGTAATTAATAGTTCGCAGTTCACAAAGTATACGTATGTATGTGCATTTTGTGTGTGGCCGATCGGGGGCCTAGCACAAGCGGATTGAGAGGATGCCGAGGGCTGTTTTATGATGGCCTGGTGAGCAGCACCGGCGATCGCGACAAGTGGCTGTCGTTAGGGCGCAAGTCAGAGGGCACAGCAAGCACAAGATGACCAAAATTAAATGAAAACAAAACTATTTAGCGTGACGCATGACAACAACGAAAAACGATGCCGTACAAATGCACAAACAAAGCACACAAAACAATAACAAACCAAAGAAAGTAGCAACACTAAGGAAACACACAGACTGTTCGGCGCTCATAGCAAGACTCTGGGGAGTGGGCGCTTTGGCTGCTCTGCTTCGGCTTTATTAACGGCTTTTGAGTTTAGTTAACGCATTTGGGCGCGCTGACATTGGAGCTGTTCGTGTGGGTGTGTGCGTGTGTGGGTGATCTAGAGTTGGGCTTACTGAATGGCAAATGGCTTTCGTTGCTTGGATGATATTTACCCGAGTTTCAAATTCTGTCCCGGCTGGCTGGCACGCACGCCCTCCTCGCCCAGCAGCTGTGCCTGCTCGTCCTCGTTCTGATTGTCCGCCATCTGTTTCCGTGTGTAGCGCCAACGTGTTTTGAAATTGGTAGAGGAATTGTAAGAGATTGTGGGCACCGCCTGGCAACACAACCGAAAACGCAATGGGCGCGCACCGGGTAAGGATTTGTTTTCAAGTGGAGGGAAATCGGGTGGGACCGGATCGAATATGATTGGTGATTGGTTTGGTGGTTGAAGGATTTCAATTCGATCGAACACGGTAGCGTAGAACGGAACAATGGTAACAGAAAAATAAAAAACAAAATAAAATACAAAAATAAAATTGTAACCCAAAATCAATGTTGATACAAGATAAAAAAAAATTAACTCAGATGGTTTTTAAAGCGCAAATAAAGTAAAAAATAGCCAAGCAACATTTTGGCAATTAAAAATGTTGAGCGAGCCTACTACTTCTAGTACAATGGAGCAGACAGTGGCACTAACAAGCATAGGAGAGAGCAACACAGAGAGAGAAAATAAGAGAAAAAAAAACACAAAAACGGTTTTGTGCTCAACATTGCCGCTATGAACCCGATTTAACCGTAGATCGAGGTTTGTATCAATAATGATACATTTGGTTTTTGGTTTTATTATAACTTTTTTCAAGATATAATTAATTTAACCATTCTTTGTGACTTTGTGTGTGTGTTGGGATTATGCTTGTTTAAAACCATTTTTCATACTTTTTTAAGAAAGAGGTCTTGAGAAAATTGAAAAGTTTATAATTCTCTCCTTTGTATAGGATAGGATTCCTTAATTTTTTTGAAGCTCGATCTACGGTTAACTGCCCTTCGATTTGAACTGTCATATTTATGAAATATTTTAAGTAGTGTTCATTAGAACAACTCTAACAAATTGACAATTGGTAGCTAATGATTTCGAATAGGCATATTTATTTTCTGTACAATTCTATATACATACATAAACTCTCTGCTTTGGCCGTTATCTAATCGTATAATGTCTGATTTGTTGGCAGTAACTACAAGACAAACCATGGACAATTTTTACAGGTACACAACAGAAGTTTGAAACGCAAAGTGATTCAGCAAGGTGTGCCGGATTGCCACATTAGACCGTTGGTCTAAAGTATTTCACTCACCTACACTCGCTTGAGGTGACTAAGACAAATGAAGTCATTGAGGGCTGACTAATGGTGAAAATATTTAATGAGTGCAAGGTAAATGTAAGCAAATACGATTGTACCTGCATTTGTATGTCGATTCTGAAAGCCGGCAATCATTTTACTCTCAGAGGTTGCAACTTTTTGCTGAGAGAACAGTTTCACTTAAAATTTACATGGATTTTGATTGATTTTATACCCTGTTACTCCGAATTTGACGATATTCAGAGATAAATTATCATAACGTATGGATTTAACAATTCGGAACTGCGACATTCGAAAGGTTTGTGCATGAATATTTTGCTTACAGTTTAATTTTTGCGTTTTTCCTTTTGTAAAAAAATATTGAAGAAAGTTAAAGTCAGGAAAAATATAGTAAACTTATCTCGTAATATTTCATGTTTCTTGGTAAAACTGAAACATTGTTTTTTTTCATTTTTGCGAAACAGAAGAATGCAAAACCGTAATATTTCACAATATGTATTTGAAAAAACTTTTCTCAAAAGAATTCGACAATGGGTTTTTAAATTTTGAAGAGATGTTAGACATTTCGGTGTATGCATTATTACGTTTGTTGTTCTGAAATTGTTGCCATCTTTAAAGCCATGTGAACTCTAAGCTTTACTATTGAAAACAAAACTAAAAAACTCTTTGATAGGATCAAAACGGAACTTGATATATTTAATTTTTTTTAGTAAAAGCTGGGCTTTTTGTGTAAATACTACAAGTAGAAAGGGGTAGAGTAGGGTTAAACTAACTAATTCTGTGGCCGTAAGGAATAACAGCCGAAGCCGAGTTAAGACAAAATTGAGTTATTACCACCATTGCATTCGTTGTATTCAAATGTACTTCTACAGAAAATTTTGGGGCTTTTGCTCATAAAATGAATGTTTTACGCCCAAAAATCTAAAATGTAAAGCATAATCAAAAATTAAAAGTGCTGTCCTGAAAACTTCATAAAATCGACTTTGGCTGTTATTCCTTACGACCACAGAATTATTGCAATGATTTTGTACGTTGAGTTCTTGCTTGTTAGATTGGTTCTTAGGCACTTTTTACAAAACAATACACAACAACTACGATAGAATCAAGAAAAATATAAGTTAGCACAACTGCCGGCAAATAATACAATAATGTACAGTGGTGAGTAAAGGTAATTTGAATGAAAAGTACTACGGCATAGATTACAGGAGCTTGTCGTGTGTGTGTGTGTCTCTCTCTGGTAACAAAACATATACAAATAAATAAGTTAAGAAACTTAAAATTCACACATTATTTGTGAATTTGATTTGGAAATAATTGCTTGCTAGTGGTTGTGGTTGGTGGCTTTCGTGTTGAGGTACTGGCACATGTGTATTGGTGTGTGAGTAAGAATTTATAGGAATCGTATTGAAATGCGAAAACTCAACACTTGCAATTTAAATATGGGTTATTAACTGTTGGGGTTGTTGTTTTGTTGGGGTTTGTTTGTATACAATATGTGACTTGAAATCATAACAAACTATCATACACAATATGACTAGCTAATAAAACGCATAATTAAGAATACAACACGTCTTCAACGCAAGTAGTTTAAACAAACAATTTCACTTAGTTTTGCAATCGAAAGCCCAGAAGTAAAGTTCAGTTGTGTTGTCCAAAGTTAAGCTATTTTGTATAATGGGTTAGTTAGTTAAACAATTTTCTAATATTTTCGTAGTAGTAAATTCAGTTGTTTTTCTTTGCTAGGTAACTAAGCACCGAGCAGCAGTAAGTGGTCTGCACTGTCTGCCGTCCCATATACATATATTCCCATACACACACATTACTTTTAATCGGTTTGAGACTCCACGCCACCTAGGTTAATGTCTTTGCGTGTGCGTATGTATAACTCACCTCATCGAAGAAGACCTGCGTCTTGCGAAGTATGTGTTTCAGCTCGGTAAGTTCCAGGAAATTTCGCTTCAGCGCCTCTGCATTCTGGTTTACCTCTCGCAGTTCGTTTTCTAGCTTTTCGAATGTAGCCTGCAAAAAGAAAGTGCGATTAATGATTATAAGATATCACAGACATTATAAGATATCAACTGGGACGCAACCGACCTCCAGATCAATCATTTCGCGCGGCTGCGGTGCCTCTGGACTTTCGCCGGTGTCAAGCATTGGTATGCCATCCTTTTTGATCTCCTTTTCAAGATAGCGCAACTTGCGTTCCATTTCGTCGCACCGCCGCACTTCGTTGACGAACTTGCGCTGGAACACGTTCACGTCGGGATTGAGCTGCGAATCGATAAAAAAACGAAAACTGCCGGTCAAATGGAAAGCTCCCAGCACCAGTGCGCCACTTACATCTCTAAACTGCACCAGGCCCAGCTCGCCCAGCTCTGAGACGCACGCATAGGCGGCCTCACTCTGCAAAAACAGCTGACATAAGGTCATCTCCTCGCTGCGGAATAGCGACCCCATGTCGGTCGTGTTGCGCTCTACGTGCTGCTAACAAATTAGTTCTGCGTAAACCCAGGCAGCCAGCTACGTGTCTGCAGTGTCGCGAGCTAAGGCTGGAAGAAAAAAAAATGGAAATGAACGCGTCAGCTTCACAAGTATCAAATCTGTTATTATTCTATTTTCGACTTGTTGCTGTCGATAACCGTTGCATTTTCTAGTTCGAATGCTTTGCGTTTCATTGATTACAAATGGATGCCTGTCGCGGCGCTTATCAAGTCTAAAACAATAATACACAAAAAAAGTCGACTGAAAACGCAACAGTAAAAGAAAAGACGCCCAACCCTATTCGGTGATCAATAACAGCAAATCAGCAATTTATTGTGAAAAAGCTGAAATGTGTACACCGAATTAAGTTTTTTGACGAAATCGCGGACAAATTGATGGATGATTTAGTAAAAACTACGCATCCATCGCTGATTCAAAGAACAAGAGTTGTGTCATTTATCAAGCAGCAAACAACAAAATAAGTATGTATGAAGCCCCTTGCGTGAATGGGCAGTTGGCACACTATTTGCATTCTTTTTAACTGTAGACATGGAAATAAAAAACTGAACCGAATATAACGGGAAACGAACTATTCACCTATATCTTTTATGACGTGTTTGTAACGAAGTGTTTATTCTATTTAAGAAGCAATGTTTTTCCCATAGTGTGAATAAATTTGTACACAAAAATATGTGAGCTTGATTGATGTGGTCAGTGAGAGTTGAAGTCAGAAAGTCTTGCATTGGGTTTAAATTGGTTCAATATCTTTTAGAACTTGCTAACATGAATTATTTGTCAAAAAATTCTCTTGGTCTGAAGCGAGCACTGTAACCCAAAAGTAATGAGTACTGCGCACATAAAACCCGAAGACTCAGCAAACATGTAAAGTACCGCAAGGCAAACAAAGACAGATAGGCGATAACTTTCCACATTTTCACCCACCACCATTAGCCGACTGCCTACTGGCATTATAAAGGCATGAAATGTGAATTTTTATCATGCATACAGTTGGAGGGCGTAATAAAAGTATACAAGTATTGGTTAAAGAGTAGTGGGAATACAGTCCATCGCAAACAAGCCTCCCATAGCAACGTTGACAATCTCAACAGTTTCCGTATTGCGTCCGACCCCACACCTACCAATACTCAAAAATGTTTACAGTTTGCAAAAAAAATATCGTATTTTCGAATTACGCGAATTGAGTAAAAAATGTCTTTTGTAAGAAAAACATAAATCAATAGCGCTTATTCATAGCGTAGCCGTTAGTATACACACTCATGCTTCGTAGATATGCAAAGGAGAAAAGTGTAACGTGGGGCTTCCGCAGCCACTCAATCGACCCCGCGACCCAACTAACTAAACGCAGCTGTTGACTTGTATCGATTTTTGTTGCCCTTGCAAATACCCAAATATTCACTCAATATTTCGCACTATTTAAGCTTGCATCTACATGTATTGTTTTTCTAAACTTATTACCGAATTTTTTTTACCAAATTTGATATGATTCTTTGAAATAATTTCTTTCTTTTAGATGAAAAATTGACCGTCGGCACAACACTTACGTCCGCCACACAAAGAAAGTAAATTCCCACTGATACCGAAAAAGGCTTTCACTGTGAATGGTCAGGCTGGCGCTTGGCATTGCCAGGCGGAAATATGTGATTTGAGATAATGACCCAGTTTCATTGACTTATTAACATGACGTGAAACAGGGCTCAATGATAAATACCAGCACTTTTGAATGCTTCTAATAAAACACACGATTTTTACATTACGTTAAAAGTTATTCAGTTGATTTTCCATCCATACTTATACATGTTATATATGCTGATGTGAAGTTGTCATGTAACTTCTTGGTAGTAGCAATTTGTAACATAGCAAAGTTAATACAAAAAATGTAATAAGTGAATATTGGACAGTTAACATTTCCGACAAAAGATACCTATTCATGTTCTTTATAAATTTTGTATGTCCCCCTCCCATAAGCTGACATTGCCGCTGTGTCCGGTTATGAGGAATTTAAATATGTATATGTATATACTTTGCTAATTGATATTCTTTCTGTGCGCTATGTATGTTTTCCAATGTCGGTGCCGACAGTTTCACCCATCATTTAAGTATGTTGTTTTTTCATCTAATTGTTTTAATAGTACTTGGGAAAATTTAAATTAAATTTTTCTTAAATACAGAACAAAATAGGATCATAATTTTGCCTACTAACATATTTTAAATAAAGTTAATTAGTTTGTAACAAACAGATTGTCAAAGTTTGCTGCAAACATTATCGTGACCCTAATATTAAGTCATATTCTGACATATGCGCGAATTTCTATCGAATAAGTTGTTACAGTGAATTTTAAACTAAACCTTTCTATTCTTAATTCTATTAAGCAAGTACCAATTTCGAAAATCTGAAATTAAACCTTTAACATATTTAAAATAATAGGCGCATAATCATAGTCCCGCATAAAAGCCGGCTTTAGTTAGCAAAAGACTAAAAAGATAAAGTCGACTTTAATTTTTCAGTTACCATATTCAGTTTAGAACATGCTTCTACGTAGCAGCGACTTTTTGAAACAGCAAACGAAAGCAACGGCAACTCTGCAAAAACTAGCGATTCGGAGTTACAAATGAGAATTTATTTTCGGAATTATGCCCATACCGATTTATTTTGTAATACATTATTTTGCAATATTTGTTTTCCTGAACACTAATTAGCAGTTAAAAATGAACGACTGCGGTCGGGTACTTGTGGGAAACACACGACAGCCTAAAAAAATCGACTGCACAATTTTCCGAGGATTAATCTGCCCATCTCTGACGTCAACAAAACAAACAAACAGCGGATCGATATGCAAGTTTTTGCCTACTTTACGGGGTAAAGAAAACAATTGTATTCTATTGTCGCTTGGTTCTTGAATGTTCAAAACATCAATTGCAAACTGAGCAGCAACCGGTAACGACTATAGAAGTCTTCGTCATCGAACTCGAAGGGATCCATCCGGCTTTTATATACTTTTCGCCGTCTAAGCACAATGTCGTCGTTCATAATATTGAAACCTCTTTCAATTTCCTCGAAATGAAACATTTTACTTTTTTTTAGATTTATTTCGTTTTTTTAATTTAAAATATTTTGAAAAAGTGACATTTCTGCTCATTTTGACTCATTGCTAACTGGTTTAGCAACAGCTTTTGCTTGTTTTAAAGTTAGAGTATACTTTTAGCGTTAAAACTTAGTGTTTAAACTTAGAGCATAAGTCGACTATGATTGACTTAGAGCCTACTTTATTTAAAAGTATACTTTATTGATCTTAAAGTGTACTTTATTTCGACTATGACTATGCGCCATAGTTTTTACTTAAAACCTATTTTAAGTAGAGCATTCTAAGAGTTAACTGTTTCTGGGTTGGTGCTTCTTCTTCACAGTCGACAACAGCTGCCAACATTTTAGGCATTAATAACGTAAACAAAAACAGCTGTTCTAGACAATTATTTCTTCTCTCATCTGCTCTACTCGAACTCCAACTATGAATATTTCTCGGGGCGTCCAAGGTGAGTTAGTGATTTCAGATATTAAATGTGTTCACTTATTTGCTTTCTTAAGCTCTAATACATTTCAAGCACTTCCGAAACATGTCGTTGACGGCAACACCAATTGAATCGGCGATACGTACTGCACTGGCCGAGAACTTGCAGCCAGTGCACCTGGAGGTAATCAATGAGTCCTACATGCACAATGTGCCAAAAGGCTCAGAGTCTCATTTCAAGGTGCATGTGGTGTCTGAAAAGTTTAACGATATGCCTCTGATAAAGGTGAGCCAGCATAATCTGCACTGCTTCAGCGCGAATTAACAACAAATACTTTGATTTTAATTTGCAGCGTCATCGCCTGGTTAACTCAATTGTACAACAGAAGCTGAGCGGCGATTTTGTTCACGCGCTATCCATCGAGGCGCAGACACCGAAACAGTGGAACCCCGGCTACAAGGTGGATCCCAGCCCGAATTGCCTAGGCGGCTTTGGCAAATAAGACGCCGGCGCTTGTTTATTGCACTATGTAAAAATTATATTTTAATAGGTAAATTATAACGCGAAATAAAATGAAATACGTATACAAATCCAATCTACCGTCTGAAGTAGACATATATAAATTCAGCAAAAATAATCGCTGATGATTAGACAGGCAGCTCCTGCATTGCCTCCACCTGAGTACGCGCTGAGAAGATGACATCGTTGATGCCAACTCCGTCGTATGCTGCACCGCACAGTGTCAGTGGCAGCTTGTATTGCTTGATGTAGCGACGGATGTCGGCCACGCGCTGCTTGTGGCCCACCGTGTACTGCGGTATACATTTCGGCAGGATGTGAACGCGCGCAATGCGCGGTTCTCGGTTTATGCCCAGTATCAGTTCCAAATGCTGCAGCGCCGTGTCGAGCAGCTCCTTCTGTGTGGGTTTTTTGCCAAAGTTGTCCTCAAACCAGCGTCCGCCCATCATCACGGTCAGCACCGTGTTTCCTTCCATTTCGAAGCAACAACTATCAAATATGACACCTAATATGGGCAGCCGTTCAACAGGGGGCACCAGGAAGCCAAACGCGTTCATACTAAGCAGATCGTCCGTGCTGTACTGCACATTCACCACGGCCACATCCACGTAGGGTATGGACATCAGCAGCGCCGACAGCGACGGATGCTGGTGCTTGACACAGGAGGCCAGCCGAAATGTGGGTATGGCCGCGATGATGTGCTTTGGATCCAAGTCACGTCCCTTAACGTTCATTTTAACGCTGTCGCGCGAGAAGGTGATCTCGCGACATTCAGACGACAGACTGATGCCGACGTTGCGGTCGGACAGATAGGTTTTCAATGTGCGCGGCAAAACCTCCAGTCCGTTTTGCACGCGATACATGCTCCACTTCTCCTCGCACGCCTGCTCGTACAAGCGCGGCATGGGTTCCATGAAAATTCCTGCCGAGTCTCTTTTCGGCTTCTTAACGGTGCGCAGAAGTTTCTCGCAGAACAGGCCCTTTGCTATGCCGCCCCACTTCTGCTCCTTCTGGAACAAGTCGTCCATGAGGAAGCGCACGCTTATCTCTTTGGCATCGCCGGCGCAAATGCCACAGATCAGCGGACTGACGGCGTACTTAGCTATCTCTGTACCGAAGCGACGCTCTACAAAGTCGTAGATGGACTCGTCGGCAAACTTGAGCTTTTTGCGGCTAGCGCGCAGATCATGCAACAGATGGCTGTAAAGCGGCTTTGTGAACGGCGGTAGCGTCTTGAAGATGCCCATCAAGTTGTTGGGCAGCAGGCAAAGCTGCCCTTTTGCGTATATCAGACGATTGCGTGCAGCATTATGCCATTTTGGTACCACGTCCAGTTCCAGTTCCAACTCGTCGATCAGCTCCAATGTGTTGGCGCCCGTTACGCCCTTGGGTCGTATAGTGCGCGGCCCCACCTCGAAGATGAAGCCACGGTCTTTGTGTCGCTCGGTGCGCACCCAGCCGCCAACGCGATTTGAGGCCTCATAGATCGTCACCGGGTGCCCGAAGCGGCGCAGTATGTAGTAGGCCGCCGAGAGTCCACTCATGCCCGCGCCCAGTACCGCCGTCATTGCGCACGGTTTCAGAGGCAAAACAAATAGACGATTGTCGAAAGAAAAATATTTAAATCACGTTTGACAGCCGGCTGTCGTTATCGCAGTCAACGATTGTCGGCGCTGCCTCTCTCAGTGGCAATGGGGCATTGTTGGCGTTCAGGCGAGATTGGAGTAGCTGCGGTCATAAAGCGGCTTGTGAAATGTAGAGTGGAAAGCATTGGCGGCAGCAAAAAGCAAATATTTTAAATTTGCTTTTGTAAATTATGTGCAAATAATTACGATATACAGTTTATGTTGCTGTTTGCTTTTTTCCCGGGGGAAAAAATTCGATCTCGGGATCAAAACAATAAATAGCTTACTTTTGAACTTTTCCAGTAAAAATATACATCCCAATACTGAAACCATCCAAAAAAGTATATAACCAGGAATTTACAATTACAAATTTAAAATGTTCAAGTTTAACTCTTGTTTACAATAGAGAAAAGAGTGTAAATAAGAGGGTTACCGAAAGAAACAGCTTATAAATATAAGAGTTTCAGTTACGTTTTAAAGCTATAGGGAAACTCGAATTATTGATATTACAGTAGAATCCCGATTATCCGAACATCGATTATCCGGACTCATTTGTCTCGGCTCTAACTGTCAATTTAAAAATGTTTTGCCGGTGTAACGCGATATGTTACGACAAGTTTATTCCCGCCTCCGACCGTGTACCCTGACTGGATTCCAAATCTTAACTGATGAAGAAATCATTGATGATTTGAACAGTAACGAGAGAGAAAATGAAGAAGAAACTGAAACTGGGGAAGAATGTCAAGTACCATCTCACGCAGAAGCTTTTGAAGCTCTAGATGTTGCTTTTAAGTGGCTTGAAAGACAGGACGAATTGGATCCTATACAGTTGCTACAACTGAAGCGCATCAGGGACTTGGCCGCAATGAAAAGATGTGATTCATTACGTCAAAGATCAATAACAAGTTATTTCCAATCAAAATTCTAAATTACATAGGTATTATGTAATTCATTATCTATCGTTAAACTCGTTTTTTATAATATAGTATTTTCTAAATGACACATGTAAAATCCGTTACATAATAAAAAAATATTAAAGTTTTAATATTGTTTGATTTGCTTTGAAATCGATTATCCGGATTTTCGATTATACGGAATACCCCTGGTTTCATTTGATCCGGATAATCGGGATTCTACTGTACTTGGTTTGAATTTGGAAGGTAGTATTGAACCAGAGAGATGTTTTTTATAAGCTGCGTTGCCAGGTAGTTTGGCAATTAAATATTTTAAAGACACAGAATCGTTTTAATATGATTGAAAATCAATTACTTAAGGGAAATCAAGTCGGATATAGTTTCTTAAAATAATATATTGAATACCGAAAAAAATCCCGGAATCCCGGGATTACGATTTTGAGTCACGAAAATCCAGGGATTGTAAAACTGGTCCTGGATTACAATCTCTAGTACGTATGCATGTAGATATGTGTATTATACATACATTTTCGTGATAATGCAGTTCGAACTAAATATAAGTACAGTGGTGTCTGGATATAGTGAACTAATTATTGCAAGGCCTGCTCACTGAGGTTGTTCACTATATCAAGGTTAACATTTTTTTTCAAAAGCTCGTTTTATTTGCTCAAAATACAATTTTTGTTATTTGCTTGAAAATTTTTTTCTATAGCTAGAGGCTCGATGTAAAAACTTGGGTGTTCACTATATCGAGGTGTTCATTATACCCAGACACGACTGTACCGTTTTTCATAAAAAGCGAAAAAATAGTATTAAATGTTTTTAGAACGTTGAAGTTTGAAATAGAATACAATTTAGATGTTTGAATCTACAGACTAAGATCCAAAACATTTATGTTTTCCATACCTGACATATTTTGGTCCTGAAAGTTCAAAATAGAAAATTTAGTAAAAAGGACACAATTTTCCTCTTTCATTTGATACTCATATCTTCATCATTGCACTACCGCAAATATTAAAAAAAAATATTTGAAATGTGTATGTCCTTAAAATTTTTAAGTCCTTTAAATAGGACTTTGGGTCAGAAAATGAAAAACTGATTATGCCAGGATATTATAAATGACCTCTAGTTTTACGTCTATATCAACATTTCGGTGGATCTCGGAAAAATAAAAAAAATGCGCACATTGTATCAGGTGTACAACTTTGCTTCCGCCGTTTTTTTTCCAAAATTAAAAGCTTTATTGCGAAAAAGTGCTTACAGATGTATTATTCAAAGTATTGTCCGTCGCTAGCGACAACTTTCTCCCATCTTTCCGGCAATTTTCGGATCCCGGCTCGAAAAAAGGAGTCCTCTTTTGACGCTATCCATGAAGCAATCCATTTTTCCAATTCTTCGAAGGATTGAAAATGTTGATCTGCCAGGCCGTGTGCCATCGAACGGAATAGGTGGAAGTCAGAAGGGGCGACATCTGGGGAATACGGCGGGTGGGGCAAGACTTCCCATTTCAGCGTTTCCAGGTACTTTTTGACCCCTTTTGCGACGTGAGGCCGCAAAAGTGGTCACCACCATGTTTGTCTTCGACATCGAAATCACCATTTTTAAAACGTTGAAACCACTCCCGACACGTTCTTTCACTCAGAGCAGCATCACTGTAAGTTTCTGAGAGCATTCGATGCGCTTCAGCTGCATTTTTTTTCGAATTGTAACAGAAATTGGGCATATAAACGGACATTTTCGAGCGTGAGTAATACGAAAACAAGAACAACTGTCACTGAAACGGCGATGACAATTCGTTAGGCACTGTCCACACTCACTTTAAAGGCATTACCATCTATGTATTTCAACCAGCCTCAGCCGGTACAGCCACCTATCGGAAAACGGCGGAAGCAAAGGTGTACACACCTGATAATAAATGTAAAGTTGGTGTTTTCACTCAGTGCATCAAAACTTTGTCATTTTTCTTTTAATTTTATTGATTTTAGGCTTAATTTTTGCTCAAATAATATATTTTTTATCTTAGATCTAAAAACCAGAGGAGATAATTTATTTTATCTATAAAAAAACATTCGAAAATTTATGATTTTTGAAATTAGTCGAAAAATTCACTTTTTACAATTACACCGTCAATAACTTCCCCAAATCTCATCTAATTTGGACAATCCGTATATCGCTAGAAAGGCTAAGGTATTATCTTCTGACAGACGGACAGCTTGTGTTAGTCGGATGATTCGTTTACGCGATATGTGCTCATAACTGAAACAACAGGGAAAAAACTGGTTTTTCCAAGATTTTTCGAAAACGCTTCTTAAAAAAAATTTTTGATTTTCAGTTTCGCATTCCGTGACCCAAAGTTAGTCTAGAAAAAGTTTTTAGAAAAAATAAGTCTTAGACCAATGTTGGCCAACAAGTTATTTTTACAAACTTGTGGCTACTGGTCACATTACACCGCATGCAGCATGTCGAACATTGGATGAGGGTTGCGTATACGACCTGTGGGGCGCTTATTGTTTTTTTGAGGTTAATGGCGGTTATGAATTGTAATAAATACAATTCGGAAATGAATTCTTCTTGCGGAAATCTGCCAAAGAAGCAAAAAGACCAAATATCAGATGCTTGCGACAAAGTTTCGGCGCAGCTCAGTAATTTCCGTGTTTTGTACTGTTTGTGTTAGCAACTCTCTTTAGCGTTTGCTGAGTGGCAAAGCAAGTTGCTATAACAACAACAAAAATAACAACAACAGAAACAGAAAAACAAACAGTAGCAGCAGCAGCAGTAGCAGCAGAAGAACGCAGAATGATTATTTGAGGAAAATGCAAACAAACCGAAATCCACCAACACCAACACACGCCGCACTTGGTGCGCACGGTGGCTGGCGCGAGCGCCATATCGATTCGGAAAATTCACTCGGTCACACACCGAAAAAGCTCCGGCAGCGTAGTGCTTGGCTTGGCCTGGTCTTACAGTTTTCAGACTTGTATCCGCTGCCGTTGAGAAAGGTTCGTTTGTGCTTGCGCTGCGTGGACGAGTGACATAGAAGTAGCAGAGAGCAAAGAAAAAAGTGGCATAGCAGAAGATTTTATAATATACACACACAGAAAGTGAAAATTTTTGTTAAAATGACAAATTGCGGGCAGAAAGGCCATTTGCGGCGGCACAACGCTAAGTGAGCGGCCGGGCCAACGCGATTTTCAAAACGTTTGCGAAATTGGGCCCCAGCAGCGAGGCTGAACCGAAATTTCTGCAGCAGGAAAAATTGCAAAAAAGAAGAAGCAGCTGAAGCTGAAGTGCAGGCGAAGCGAAAATGATTGCAGAAGGCTAAAATTTCGGTATCCATTGAAGTGAAAATGTTGAAGAAAAATTTTGGCAAAAATTTGTGCTGCGCAAAGAAAAAAAGTTCAAGTCGTGCAAAATGGTGAAATGAATGCGAAGCGGAAACGGAATTGGAATCGGAAGCGCAAATTTAAAGTGTAGCAGTGTGCGCAGCGGGCACGCGGGGCGCGACTAAAATTAGTTGTGATTGTCGGCAGGGAAGCGCTGCTGGCAGGAAATGAAGGCGCTGTGAAGTGAAAGTGCAAAGTGAATTATTCAATGACATGAAAAATTTCAATTAATATGTTAACGCTATTGTGGTTGTTGTTGTTGTGGCTGCTGTTGTTGGTGGTGGTGTGTTTGAAAAATGAAGACGAGCAGCGCTTCCTTCACGAAGCGCCTATATCCTGAGGCATGCATACACACACACAAACACACGTGCACACAAAATGCTGTACACGAACAGCACGAAAATTGGTGCAAGGATTACACACAGTCGAGAAGTCGCAGTGAAAGCAGAAGCAGAAGCAGAAGAACAAGCAGCAGCAGCGGCAGCAGTATTCAGTACAGAATTGAATAGAATACTTTGCGCCAACGCCAACACGCGCAGCACAGCGCAGCGCCTTCCGCACGTCCGTTCGCATCGTCGCCGCTGTAGGCGCTGGATTGTCTTGGCTGCCGCTGTGTTGCCGCCGTTGTTGTTGCTGCTGCTGCTGCTGCTGCCGTTGTTTGTTTCGTTGTCAGTCAGTGTACTCCTCGTCGTCGGCTGCTTTGTAGCCTTCTTGTGGTATTGTTGCCGTTCGTGCACTGGTCGTCGTACGTCCTTCTGCCTGTCGTTTGTGTGTCAAAGCGTTCGAGTGCGACTCGTTGGAGTTCGTCCCCATCGTTTGTGCGCTGGCTGTGTTTGTGCCACTGTTCATGTGTGCAGAGAGCAGATACATACACGTAGACACCACAAGGATTGCGCTGTGCCACCTGCAGCAGTTCAACTCTAACGTTATCCTTCCTGCCTTCACTTTTGGCGTTGCTTTTATTTATGTTTTTCTTTCTAATTTTTCAATTTTAGTGCGTGCGTACGCATATTAAGTGGATCCAACGCGAAGTGGGTTGCGCGCGGTTTTAGTATCTGCTGCTTTCATATATATTGCATGCGATTAGCGGCTGACTGCGCTGCCAAAACAAGAATTCGCAAACAAAATTTACTATAATTAAGTTGGGCGACAACAATAAGCAACAGCAGCCAATATCTGTTGCCATGGCAGATCGGATTAAGTCATTTGTATATATATATATACAGTTGGGGACATTTGTGTAGTGTAGAAAGAGTTGTAAAAGTTGCTCAGACATTAACCCATGACACATAACAATAAACATTTTTTACAATAGAACTGTAGGAGCAAAATTTGCTAAGGCAATTTTTAGAGACTTTCGAAATTTAGCGCTGATGATTTTAAAACTAAATTTATCGTCTATAAGCGAAAGAGAAATTTACAGTTTAACGCTGATGTATTTTTAGTATTGAAAAAATTTATTAATTCAAAAAAGCTTCAGCAATAAATTTTCAGTTAACATAAAATATTCAAATAATTAGAGAACTACATGGAAATATGTCTTTGAATTTAATTTATTATTTTAAGAAAACAAAAAAGTTTTGAAAACAATCTTTGATAGTTTGCAAAACTTAAAGAATTTTAAAAAGACTTGAAATGATTTGATTAGTAAAAGTTTTAAAGTATTCGTATGTAAATAATCGAAACTAAGTTACCATCAGAACCCATTATTTTGCATGCCTCGAGCTGTAATGCTTTAACCCATGACCTACAGATCTGTAACTACTACAACTACTAAGCGGCAATTATTGTTTACAAAATTCCACCAACAACTTTTAATAGAATCGAAAATGATAAAACCATTTGACATGTTTTGGATAGTAAAGCTTTAAAGGGAAGAATACTTAGGTTTTTTGAAGATATCTTTAGTACAATTTCATCCATTCAACAGTTCCTTAAAGCGCGTATTTCATTTCAAAATTCTTCTACTTCTTCACAACTTCTTCCAGTCTTACTTTCAACTGATTTTCGAAGTGCATATTTTTGAAAAGAAAACATCTTTCAACCTTTTTTGAAAAAACTATATTGTGTGCAACTATTTTTCACATTTGTTTAACCAACTCCTATCTATGCAAAATTTACCTAAATCTGCGTTGCGATCAACCGCTGCATCGGTCGCCTCGAAAGCAAATGAACTCTGCCCGAGTGCGCTGTGCTGGCCGAGGAAGTTGTATGTGTCGCACGCAACTGTCTCGCTGTCTACCTCAACAGCTGCCTGCTGACCCACTGTTGTGTAGCTGCTTGTGTTGTGTTATAGCTTTGGCTGTAATGTAATTTTGTTGTGGGCCCACGAGCACGTGTATCTATGTGTGTGTGCGTGCGCATGTTGGCCAGTGAATGCGCTGTAATATATGCGTATATATGTTTTCGGTATATCGGTCATACATTTGTTGTTGTATGACGCGTGCCATTGTTGGGGGAGCAGTACGAAACTAGGACAACGTGTGCGCCGCCTGCGTGTGAGGCGTCCGTTGGGTTATCCTGCTCACTTTCCACGCCAGCTCACACCAGCGAACACAGCGAACAGTCTTCAGTGCTACATTGTCAAATTACATTGTTATTCAGAATTGGTTCTTGCGACCATAAACACAAAATAGACTTTAAAAATGCCCAATAGTGCTAAATATTTAAAGAAGTTTGTTAAAATTTTTATACAAATTTTTGCAAATTTTTTTTTACAATTTTTAAAAAATAATTCAAGTGACATGCTTATTCACAACAAGAAATTTTGTTGCCAAATTCAAATATAAAACTCCTGCCTCAATTAAAAATCCAAAGCACCACTCGCTTTGACTGTGTCTCTGTGTGTGTGTGTGTGTGTGACTTTCGTGTCTGTGTGTGTATGCGTGTGAAAGCTTTTTACGGCTAACCAATTTTCGGAGTGCCACGCACGAACGCGTTCGCTCAGCGCTTCCTCGGTTTTGCGGGAGCAACCCACCAGAGAGTGAGATCCCTCCTTCCCCTCCGCGTGCAACACAGCGAAGCGAAAGGCGCTTGAAAGCGACTAACGTGTGCTGCCTTTCATTTATTTACCACGAAAGACGAGTGAAGATAAAACGCGCTAACGCAAACGCCGAAAGGATAAACAGTGCCAACCAGCGCCAACAGCAGCAGCAGCAGCAGACAATGGCCCAAACACTGCGTCCCGAAGCGACAATGACAACAAAAGCATAAAAACGAAAGATAGAATCGCAAAACAGCAACAAAGCATGGCATTTGTGTTGGTGGTCGTTGTCGTTGTTGTCGGCAGTGCCTAAACTTTGGCCGTTCGAAATGTTTGTTGTGAGTTATTTAGTTGGCGGATGAAGCGCGCTCGCGGCGATACGGTGGCGACGGTTGGGCTATTAGGCCAAATTCGGTTAGCCAATTTGCAAATTAACCGAAATCACATTGAAACTTTGTGTTTCGACATTTTTTTGCAGCGTTAAATTTACACCGTAAAAAAAGCAACGAAAATTTCTAGACAAAAATTAATAAATGAATTTAAAAGCTAACAATAAAATATTGCAGACCAAGGCAACGCTCGGCAAGGCGAGGAAAGTGTAGAGCGTTTTTCATTGTGGGACGTGGCATTGAATTGAATCGACTTGAGAAGCGCGAAGCACTTCGAAACAGAAAGCACGAACGCACAAGCAAAAACCATAAAACCAATGAAACAAATCTAGAATTACCAAAATATAAATAATTATATAAATAATAGCAAAAAAAGCTGATTCTTAATAAAAATGTGTGCGTGTAGTGAATTAGTGTGAACCAATTCAAATTAATAACAAATGCACTGGCGAGGCAATGCGGCCCCAGATGCGCAACTGATCACATAGAGTACAGAGCCGGTTCGAATTGTGAGGCGCGTACGTCACGTGCAAACATTATGCAGGGAATTGCTCCTGAAATTGAGCAAACCAAGTGAGACAACATAACGACAGTACACTCCAAAACTGGCACTTTAGTTGTGCCAAGCACACCTTCGGAACAATATTGAAAAAAATATTAAAAATGGCGAAATTATTGCAGTAATAAATTGCGTGCGCGCCCACACAGAACTTCAACCGATCGTACTGAAGCATGCATAATTTTACTGTGTGAATGTTGGCAACCCTGGAGTGCCTCGGTGGTTTCGCCTGTACTAGGACTAGGTAAGTAGAGCAGCCTGCGGCAATAATTAGGCGTCATCGAGCATCAACAGAAGCTCTGTGCTGTCGTTTGATTGGTGTAGAAGCTAAAGTGAAAACGACCTTTGGTTCGCTGACCGAAACACTGGTGGGTCGTAGGCCTCCTAAAAAAATAGATGAAGCGACAAGTCGTCTGCTGGATTGTCACAGTGAATGTTCTGGCGGTGTATACGGTTGGCCAAATGCCTATGATTTCTTTCAAAAGAACTTGATTTCTGACGCTAGATTTAGACATTTCTTAATATGAAAATACAAATACAACACTTCAGTAATGCTGACATTAAGAAGGTTTGTTTAAACAGGTACTTAGATAAGCATATTTATTCGACATTGATGACTTTGAGCACCACAACATATGAAACCAAATACCAAATAATTAGTATCTTCAGCCTGAGGTATCGACGCCTGTTATTGTTGGGTTGGAAATATGACATTAATCCCCCAGCTGTTAAAAGTTTTTACAGCTCTGTCCGATGATTACGCACAGTTGCTACTTTTGATCCATTTGCACCAAAATAAAGTATTTTTTATTTCAATTGGGCCTATGGGTCTCTTTTGTGTAATTTGGGCATTTCTGATACAAAAGTGTGTAGCAAAAAAAATAACTTTTTGACCCCTTCAGTCACAATGTCCAATATGTTGAACTTCAGCCCATACAATTCATACAGAACGGGTTTATTTTCATGACGGAAAGGGTTAACCTAAACTTTTGTAACGAAAGTTATATTTGGTTGTTTAAAACAATTTTGTCAGTAACATAAAACGTTTCTTTCCTTGATTCTGATGATGATCCCTTGATCCTTTTTTAAGAACATTATGTCACACAAAATTTTAGCTGAATGCTTTACGTATTACGAAAGCTTTTTACGTAGTAAAAGGCGAAATGAAAACAATCTTATGACTAATTTTGATCGTAGATTATTTTGATTAACTATGGTAGACAATTTATATCAAAAAAATGTTACCATTTGTTAAACATTTTGATTTAGATGCCATGAAGAAAGCTGAGACTTTTAATTGGGATACGAATTGGAGGGAAAACCTTAGAAAATGTAAAATAAGACTTAGACTATATAGAGTATATAGAGGATTTTTAGCCGTACAGGTACAAGTGAATTAATATCGGGATATTGCTAACGAACGTCATTCATTACAATTCCTAACAAGTTTATTTAAAAAATCTGTGTCTGAAATTTAAACTGCTTATAAAACTGTTACTTTTAAAATTAATGGCAGGCAGTATGTCATAATCTTTGAGCACTAATGCATATAAAACATGTAAAAGTTATTTTTAATTTCGTCTCAAAATGAAAATGGTTTTGAGAGTACATTTAAAAACATCATTTGATACAACTAAGTACATTATTTTTAATTTCAGAAAACATTTGTTCTTATAACTGTGCAAGAATAAACGATCGGTTGCATGATACAAGAATATAAGGTAGAGCCAATGCTTCTTCTCAGCCGCCATATTGCGCATCTGACACTAATGGTCAAACTCCATAAAGCGCGTTTCAAGCGTATCGTCGTTTTTCGCGTTTCCCGTGTTTCGAGAAAAAGTAGAATCAGTGTATTTGTATGAAATAAACTCCATGACTTGACGTCGATACGCCCGAAACGCGGCAAAAGTTAAACTATTTTCAACTTTCACCCGCGTTTCTCGCTTAACGACGTCAAACAGCTGACAGAGCTCCTAAAGATATCATACATTATGTGGTTAAATGGTAATGCCGATAACAAACTTGTGTTATCGCAAAAGTCGAATGCATTTATTTTACACGAAAGCTATTAAATACATTTAAGAAACATTTGAAATTCAATATTTTAACATAAAATGTGGAGAAATCCTTAAAAATTATCATAATTCCTTGACAGACGAAACTTTGTCTTCGCTGTATTGGAAATTCGATAGCTTATTCGGTTTATATCGAATTTTGCTCATTCCTGTGAGATAAATTGCTACAAATTGAATTCAACTGAATCTTTTTTTTATTTTTTGCAAAGCTCGATATGCATTTATTGTGTTTAAAATGAAATCAGTTCAATCAGTTTCATTTCGTTGTTTTTCACAATTCACAGCAGTTTCACAACTAAAACTAAGCATCAGCTGACGTAAGAAGAACAAGCTGACGCGTGAAACGCGCTTTATGGAGTTTGACCATTTGCAACGCGAATAACGCGAGAAACGCCATAACACGACAAACCCCGAACGCCTGAAACGCGCTTTATGGAGTTTGGCCATAAAGGTTTTTTTGACGTTCTTCTTTGAAAAAGTGCCCCCGTACTGTTGTTCGAAAATCTATTGAACATATTTTAATCCTGCAATGAATTATCTGCTGTTGAATGCGCATTAACATTTTTATATTTTCGCCCAAAATAAGTTAGAGCCTATTTACACGAAGGCTTTTTCCCCCTGCGTTTTTTGCAACTCTCTTTTGAAGTTGCTGCGTAAATCTTCATGCATTTACATGAAGGCTTTTTACTTGCAACTTTGCTTGGCTTTTTGGACGTTTAAGCGGCCAATCTTCTTTCATTCACATTTTCGCGTAGTTTTTGATATTCTCATTATTAAAAGAAAAATGGATTTAAACAAAGAAGAAATTATTGAAAATATTTTAGAAGTCACTGAAATAGCTATTAACTGCTCAAATTTAAATAATAGGGAAGATGTAAATATAATTGTAAGCAAAGCGTCCGGCCGGTTTGAAATTTGAAGAAAAGTGCGAAAAAGAGCAAAGCAAATGTCAAAAAAACCCCTGGAATTCGCTGACCGTGCGTGTTTGCCTACCCCGCTGACTTCTCACCGCTTCTCGCCAACAAACTCGTCACGCATGACTTTTAACGCAGGGGGAAAAGCCCTCGTGTAAATAGGCTCTTAGTCACAGTGAAAGGTCTATTCCGTGTTTATAAAAACAAAATCTTAATCTTTTTAGAACCTTAAATATCTTGAATTTAGTACAACGAAGTGGCATCACGACTCAAGCTTTTGACAAATATGAAAACGTCAATAAGCACGTTTATTGTCAACAAATTTGACAGCGGTTCTACCTTATATTTTTGTGTCATGGTCGGTTGAGCAGCTAATACACTATAAGATTTCACCGATTTATTTAAAGACATAACATTTAAAGGCA
Organism: Melieria omissa; assembly: GCA_963971225.1. NCBI lineage: Eukaryota > Metazoa > Arthropoda > Insecta > Diptera > Ulidiidae > Melieria > Melieria omissa. The sequence continues at coordinate 24,621,440 of OZ020267.1, read as the reverse complement.
TAACATACAATTTGCACTTTTGTCTGGTTCGTTCTTTTATTTATTTCACTCATACAACAACTTTGTGTAGAACTGAATTTTCAGTGCCCATCGCTAATGATTTTTAATTTCATTTTAATATTTCATTTTAATTTGGCTTTGCTTTTTCGTTTTTTTTTACTTAATAATTTCCATTCAACTTGTATTTTATTTATATTTATGCACTTTTTCCTGTTTTATTGTATTATTTACAAATTACGACTTACAGCTGGATGCCGCACGGTTCAATGCCCGCCCACGGCGCCAAAGAATTTGAGCGGAATGGTTTATTGGTGTCCGAACTGCCACGATATTGCGGCCGAGCCGCCTCCATCCTTTCAGGTAACAACTGCCGCCGCTTTTTCCCTTCAGTAACACGCAGTTCACCAATTTGCTAGAGACTCATTTCGTATTTAGAAGACCATCAAGTCGATTCACTGGTGAATATTTCATTCCAATGCGGCTACTCATTGCCGCGGCCGCTGACTATCCTTTAACTGACGACCTTTAGCGAAGGTCAAGACAATTTATTGTGCCGTTCTTCCAACACCGGTCATTGGTAAATGACAAACTGTCAGAGCATGAAGACCGAAAGGCATGTCGAACGCGCAAGCCCACGCCTTCGAAACGGCCGGGATGGACGGACACCGTTTCGCGTGTGCCGTGCCAAATGCGAAAAGATTGCACGAACACGGCAGCAGCGGCTTAAATCGATTTCCTATGTTCACTGCTGGCTGTTGGACAATCATAACAATTCGTCCGGAAAGTGTCAATTCGTCCAGTGCAGCGAATGTCTGGTCGCATGGTGAATGCAAAAAATTGGGTCACAATTGCAGCAACGATGAGCGGGTGTGACAAACAACGCGAGCTATTGCGAAACCATAAACATGTCAGTTGCGTTTGCAGCAGCGCAGCGAAGTGGACAGACACAATTGCAAGTGCAGAGTGCGCTGAAAAGCAGACAAATCTGACGTTAATGCAGAATCTGCAATTGAGCCGATATTCTACTATATCTATGCATATACTGTTGCGATGTTCGACAGCCATTCGTCGACAAATTGCGGTCAGCACGTCTGACTTGCTGCCACGCTCACCACACCCGATACGAGTGCATGATACTTCCGGAATTATTGATTGCAAATAATTTCGACGATTGTGTGCATTCGCGTGAAATTCAATTGACGTTGCCTATTTTCCAGCCAGTGAACGTGCACTTAACTCGAATGAGCAATTTTTTGTTGTTGTTGCACGCTATCGTTTGCCAGTGTTGCGCACAATTTCCACGGAACATGCCAAACAAACAAATAAACAAAACGCTTGTAAAAATTGCTCAGCTAATTCGCTGCGATTTCATGTTGCATATGTATGAATGTGTGTCTTGGCTGCCTTCTCTTCTCGGGCAACAGAGTTTGCGGCGACTGGCCGCTCAAGTGCTGGTTGCGTGCATTTATTAATATTTCTTAATTGCTTGGCGCTGCGAAACATCTGTTTTCGACGGCTGAGTTGTTGGCCAACAACCAGCGAAATCCGGCGTTGACGGTGCTGGGCAGCGGCGGTGTCCGTTGTGGAACTTTGACGTGGCGCGGCGTCTATTTTTAACTGCCACACTGCATGTAAACACACTCGGGCATCTTTGCATCTTGTCAGCTTGGCTGTTGTCGTTCCTGTCCCCGACCGAGCGGCGCTCTTTTGCCTTTCGGCTTTGCTTTGTTTTGATTTGTAATGTTGCGAGCCCGAAGTGGTGTGCGATTTATGATCGCATTCGTTATTATTTTTAATGCCAAGGGTGTGACTTGAATTGGCCTATGACAATATTTGTTGTTATTGTGTCATGCGTGAATTTCCTTGTTGTTTGAGAGGAATAGTTGCTTCACTTCAGCAACTTACTCAATGAAAAAGAAATACGCTCTAATCTTAGCCGAGTTAATAATGCATGTCCACGGTACTCTAACGCAACGCGCACTGACACGATAAGGCCGTGTTTACATCGCAATCATTTCCAATTTATAATTGTGTTTTATATATAATACTTTAGAATATTTTTTGTATACATAATAACATTTTGTTTGTTTTCGTTTACTTGTACCAAACTGAGTTTTTTAATACCTAAGTACTATATATTGTATTTTAAGCGGAAATTTTCAGTATTCTTATGCATAACCAAATTTAAGGTCGATAGCGTTTACCACAAATTGGTTTTTACAGTTGTAGTATAATTATTTTTAATTATTTTTCATACAAATAAATAAGTAAATGAAAAGAACAGATTAACTATAGGTTTCAGATTAGCTTTAATGAAATTCTCAGCATTTTCTAAAACAATAAAATCGAATCATATCGCACACGCACTACAAAAGTGGCACAACTCAAAATTTTTCATTTTCGGGTTTATTTGTTAATACTGTGCACAATGCATAAGTCTACCAATCAGCAAAAGCTCAGTATATTTTGTTGTTGTTAACTGTTACAAAAATACAGTTAGGTCTCTTTTCAGAAGTTTGATGCTATTTGATCGCTGCAGCTCAATGCAAAAGAGTCCTAACTCAAATTGTGTCACTTTTGACGAAATAAATTTTTGTTAAAGTTAGTTTTGAGCAAAATTCTGACAATTTTTGTATTGATTTTTAATTATTAAAATTAATAATGAATTTTCAAAATTTTTCTTTTAACTTTTTAACTGTCATTTATAATTATTAAATTTAGAAAAAGTGGCATAACTTGAAATAATTCGGTAATTATTGAATTAAAATATCATCAAAACAGTCACAACTTTGGATTTTCTAGTGTAAAATAAAAAAAAATTCTTGCAACTTATCAAAAAACATAATCTGTAAGGATTTTCTACTGAACGGTCTATACTTTATTTAAAAAAAATGTTTATTTAGCTCAAAAACAGTTTTTTGCGATTCCTGAAAAATCAAAAATTTTGAGTTGTGTCACTTTTGTTGTGCGTGTGCGATATATCATATGGAAGCAAGGCGAATCCATACAGGTGATCTCGACCCAATAAGAAAAGCAAGGCCGAGCTTGCCGCAACTATTGCAACCAGGGGCGGAATCAGAAAAATATTTGGGGGAGTTTCAAGAAGTAATTCTTGAATATTCACAAAATGCCTTTTAATTTGTATGTAGATTTAAAGTCGTTTAAAGTAGTTTAAAGCAGCCGCCGTAGCTCAGCTGGCTAGTGCGTTGGGCCGCGAGTCAAGACTCCGCGAGTTCAATACTCCGTTCCGTTAACACTGAAAAAAAAGAAAAAACAACAATTTTTCTTTCGGCGGCTGTCCTCTCAGCAGGAAAATGGTAAAATTGCCTATGAAAAAGCTCCCAACTCGCCGTTCGGAATCGGCATAAAACTGTAGGTCCCTTCCAATCTTGTAAAAACATTCGCACGCACAACACGGTTGGTTGCGGGCAGCGAGGCCTTAGTCTCGTAATCGGGCTGTCGGGCCAGTCAAGAAGAACAAGAAGAAGAAGAAGAAGAAGATTTAAAGTCGATATTTCAGGGCAGTTCAATCCAAAATCCCTCCCCCCCTGAATCTGCCACTGATTGCAACCATTTGTCCATGTGATTTTGCAGACGGAATCAAAGGGAGCAAGGGAGAAAGCAAGGCTCTTTATGTCGATTTTGTACATCGATATGGGATTTTTTCATAGGCAACCCTACTATCAGAGATTTGCCATTTCCTGCTGAGAGGGCAGTTGCCCGGAGAGTTTTCTATATATTAATATTGGATACGACAGACGACCAAACGTGATCCAACGCACCAACCAGTTGAGTCATGGCGGTCGTCAAGTCATTAGACATTTTTAATTTCCAGCTCAATTAAATTTTTCCGCACATAATTCACGTACATTGCGAATGCTGCTTTCAGAAAAATGTGCATTGTTGCATGTATTCCCCAGTGACGAGCAAAAAATTACCAAATTGCATGCCAGTTCTATGACTATGTGCTTTCGACTGAAAAGCCAGCTTGCAAGTGGCGCTTTTAATTTAATTAAGTGGTCAGCATATTCAAAAATGCATCCCCTGATATTGTCGCGGCTGGTTTGCACAGCTGGCATCCAGCAATTTTATAAAGTTTGCAAATTAATTAAATTCACACCGCGCCGAAAAGCAGTCAGCGGCAACCAGGGAATCGTAACGCAAGACTGGTGAAACATTCGGGGAACGCAAAGTCAACATACGCTGATGTCACAGCGGCCAGAAAGTGCGCCTGCTGAATGCACAAGGAATAACACTTCAATTTCAACAATGTGACAAATTTCTTGTTTAAAGCCAGCGCTCAACTTTTGCCTATTTAAAAGGCGGGAAACACTGAACAGCTGCTAGCGCCCGCTGTGCTTTGTGCCTGCGTAAGCACAAACCGAAACGTCAACATAAATTTGAGTATCGCATGTTGCATGACATTTGCGCGTTTTCGTTGGCCATAAAAATGATAAGCGTTCGGTGCGCTTTGTGCCGCAGGCGACACTCTGGAGAGCTGGCAGAGGTCACAGGTGTTAAGCTGCAAGCGCCACCACCAGTCAAGCGAAAATGCAAAAGTTGAATAATTTGTAGAGCAGCTAATTTTCGTTGCGCCATGGGAGGGGCGTGCCAAAATTTCAGCTGGGCTATGAAGGTTACATGTTAGAGTTACCCGCTGTAAATATGCGAAATTGAATAAGTTGACATAAATGTGAAAATGATGGCTAATTAAAATGTTACACACAGATACATATAAAAACATAAGGTATAACTATAAGTATATGGTAGTTATATAAAGTCGCAGCTATAAACTATGTAGTTATACAACAGAGAACAATTTTCTAAAAAGCAAATGTTTAGATTTTATGTTCAACTTTTGCAAATCAAGAGCTGGCAGCCCTGTGCACACTCTGGGTGTTCTTAGGCTGTTGTTGAAATTTAATTTTAATTTAAAATGTCGCCAGCGATGATGCGATGAGCGCACGTTCGCGATGCCATCAACTTCGATGCCCATGCGGCCAAGTGATCGTCGACGTTTGTTCCTTGCGGCCTGCCCGCCCGTTGCTGGCGGCTCTGACGTTGACGCACTGCTGCGATTGCTGTTGTTGTGGTTATTGTGTTGTTGTTGCTGTTGTTATTGTTGTCGACTGCGCCGCGTGGACGATGCCAATGACGCCAGCGCCGGCGACTGCGTCAGTTGACAGTTGGAAAGCGTTTTCGCGAACGCGGCGTTGGGAAAATTGTGTGAAAATTTCACTTCAGTTGAAAAGAGTTCGCCGCGACGAATGTGACGCGTCTTCGAAACTTATCGGCCGTCTCCGTTTGTGTTGTGTCTTTAGTACTTTTAGTGTCGTTAGTAATTAAAAAATTTCCTTCAGCTAAAATTTTGAATTTTTTAATCAACTAATTGCAGTGCTTTAAAAATTTGTAAATTTGTAGTGCAGAAAATTTTCAATTTTATTAAAATTTCTTTCAAGTGCAGAAAATATTTGCTTGCCATAAAAATCACTTGTTATTTGTAATTTTGGCTGCGAGACAAAAAGTGACGTGGTGCTCGGTGCTAAGCATCTTGCTCTTGGTTGTTGTTGTTGTTGTTTGTGTTCTGTGCGCATCTTGTCCACCCTGCGCGTTCGTTTGGCATTTGGCTGACACGGTTGGCTACGTTCAACGCGGCGTCGGCAGCTGTTAATGTTGCTGCTCTTGCTGCCTGCTATAAGAGCAACACAAACAACAACAACAACAACAATAACAGCACAAAAAGCAGCAATTTTTCGCCTACAGCGACGGCAAGGCGGCAAATTTTCAATACGAGTGCGAGTTCGTACGAATAGTAAAAATAAAGATTCAGCTTTGTTGTTATTTTTAAAGCACAACACAACACACTCTTGCAGCACTCACAACAACTGTATAACAATAAAGACAACAACAATAACAACAAATAATCACCTTTTTACACACTCATTAGCCAAAACGAAAAAGAGTATGAAGTGAGCAGCGGCCGCCGACAAATACCTATCTTTTTGTTTATGTTGTTGTTATTGTTGTACGGTGCTCATAATTGCAACTGCGAGTGTGAGAGTGTCGGCGTATCGAGGCGTGCGCGTGTGTTTGTGCGAACGCACTAAATGTGACCAAAATGTGCGCGCATTCCACCGCCAGGCGCTGACATCGAACAGGCGCCTCTCCGTTTTGCTAGCAAACACAGAAGAAGACACAAGAAGAGGAACGAGCAAACGCAATGAAATAAATTAAGTGGAATCAATTGCATGAAAATGAAAAATTGTGCCTTTGTCGTGTAAAATCAGACAAAACCAAAAGGAAGTTTGGAAATAAATCAGCAAAATCAGAGACATTGAAAACGATGTGAACAACACGCCGTCAGAGAACACGCGCTCACACCATGGATGATTTGGCATTTGCCGCTAACCTGACCACCGAACTAACCACTGTAAGCTGTCGCCCTCGAAATCCCCACGCCCTCGCCGCTTCCATCCACTTCTCCAAATAGCTGCATTTGCGGCTTTGTGCCATCTTTGTGCCATAAATATCGAATTATGTCTTCAATCGAATGTGTTGTTGCTGTAATTGCCACTTCAGCTGCTCGAGCGAGTACTCGACTTTCACGGCACTCTCAGCCGCCGCTGCTGCTCTTTAGCCTTTTCAGTTGGCCATTGCGCACTATTTGACATCGTTCGATTTTTGGCAAACATTCATATTGTGGCCCATTGTTTGTTGTTGTTGTTTTTACTGATGATTTTTAAGGAAGCCATAAGAATTTATTTGCCATTTATTTAATTAACTCTTACGTAAAAGTGCAAAGGAGCCATTGCCGCAAAAGCGACAATAAGTGAAGCGGAGCAGAGTGAAATGAAATGAAATATTGTGTGCACTTGACAAATTTCTGTTGATATTGACTTTCGCGTTTGTTGAAAATAAACAGCGCCGCCAAAATCAACACACTCAGCAATAACAACGGTCGCGAGCGGCACCGAAGCGAAGCAATTGAAACTGACGGCCACGTTGGCGTATGAGTAATGTCGCATTAAACTTTTACAGCGTCCAAATAATTCAGTATTAGCAAATATTATTTGATTTTTCTTTCAAATATATTTCCTTTTAATTTTGCACTTGATTCGAAATTGTTGGCGAAATGGCAAAGCGAAGAGGCAGAAAAGACATTGTTTGTGATAATTTGCTGTTTTAATGTAAAATGAAGAGGTTTTTCCCATAATTAATTTTTGTATTATTAATTTTAAGTATTTGTTGGAAGCAATGTATGTATATTTAGTTTTCTTTCTAAAGATTTTAATGAGTGGGTTTTATTAGATAAATTTTAATATTGAGTGCAATCAACTTGAAGAAATTATAAGTTCAGGGGCTACAAAAGATATTTCGTTTCTAGCCAGTAAAGTAGTATGTCTGACTGTTGATTTCGTAAGTACGTTAGTTAGCTAGTAGTAGTGTCCAGCTCAGGATTAATTCGAATAGCGTCAATAGTTAGTTATATACACACATGTACATTAAAGTGGAATTAGTGTTGTATGGAGAGTCTTAATAATGGGTTGTCGATGCTCCGCACTCTCTCATTTTATGCGGTTTGGTGAAAAAGTGCATGAGCCAAAAAATAGGGTGGGGCTAAATGGCGTCGCATCGAGGTCAAAGTTCACAAAAAAACTGGGAAATTCGACAAATTGCTCCACAGCTGGTCAGAGGTTGCTCTTAGAGGGTTAAAATCTATGACCGACCCCTCTAGTTTTCCTTACTGAACATTTCTTTCAAACATACTCATCCCCTATCTCCAACCCTTAATGGGGCTCCCATACAAAATGGTCGTTTTTATAGAATGGGCTCCCATTGCTCCCAGGTTGCCCCCAGATGTATCAAATGTATGACCAACACCCATTTATTTTCTCTTCCAAATATTTCGTCCAAACATACCTACCCGCTAACTCCAAGTCTTAAGGGGGCTGCCATACAAAACTGACCATTTTCAATGCCATTGGCTCCCCACTTGTAGATGTAGTAGTTAAGTAAGTGATAAAACATCATATCTCGGAAACTACTGAACCAATTTCAATGATTTATTCAGCGATCACCAACATTCTTGTGTACAAAAAATACAAAATTCATTAAGGTTCAGAAATTCACCACCAGAGGGCGTCTCCCATACGATCGGATCTGTGACGTTGTCAACTTTTTGGTTTCTACAAAGCAAACATCAAAATGTATTGCCGAAACCCCACTTATCTATTTTCTATTATTATTATAAGTGAGTGTTAAGAAGAAATTATTAGATTTTTGTGAGAAAATTTGAATTTTTTACTCAGCCGGCATAGGTAGTCCTTGCGTTTTCTATGTCACAAGGCATCATTATAGTCTCTGATGAGTTTCACGCCCCTTCGGACAGCATCGTTTGTTTTCCTGTTCTTAATTCTCATATCAGCAAACGACCTGTAGAAGTATTCTTACGATTTCCTTACATGCCATCTGTTTTAGTATCGTAAGTACAATAAGTCAGTAATCTTTTCGTTTGGAAATTCCTAAATTCTTCTATTGCTCTGTTGAACCATTGCCGACGATTATGTTATCAATGAACTCAACTCAAGGCTTTCTCGATCACCGATTCATCATCTGCTTACATTTCCTAACTCAACAACTACTAATTCTATGGCCAGAAGCAATAATTGCTTAATTAATAATAAAAATTTTTGGCCACAGAATTTTATTTCTCAGTCAAACCGAAGAATTATCCAACTTGAATCATTCAACTGAAAATAAATTGTTCATTAGTAAAAATGTTTGTATTCATATCTTACGTATTTGTATTCATATCTTACGCATTCTACTAAATTCACACATTTGTTTTTTGCTAAACTCTATGTACATTTAAAAGAATCGATTTAAGTGCAACGCGCTCATGTGAAATGAAGTCATAACCACAAAATATATAAAATTTACATAATTTATGCGCTTCCATCAACAACTCACCAAGGCTAAGCCGCATTAGGGGCCATTTACATAATTTCGTTCTGTATGCTCAACTGTAAATAATATCGACATTTACACTTTCATTGTGCACTTGCAGGGGATGTCGGGGTGTGACCAAAGCACTGTCGAATCATTGGCCGACGATCCAACAGATTCACCATTCGATGCCGATGATTGTCTCAAAGTACGCAAGTACTGGTGTTTTCTGCTCTCCAGCATCTTTACATTCCTTGCTGGACTGCTTGTTGTGCTGGTATGGCGAGCGGCCGCATTCGTTTGCTGTCGCAAGGAGCCCGAACTGGGGCCGAACGATCCCAAGCAGAAGGAGCAGAAGGCGTCGCGCAACAAGCAGGAGTTCGAGGGCACCTTTATGACAGAAGCCAAAGACTGGGCTGGCGAGCTTATATCGGGTCAAACGACAACCGGACGAATTTTGGTGAGTACCGAACCGAACCGAAGCGGCGGCTTGCATGTGCCGGAAATGCTACTTTCGGCTGGCGCTGTGTGTATGCGTGACCTGGGCAATTGGCTGAATATATGCGCGCGCCACTGAACGCCCATTTTGTTTGTGACTTTTTCGTTTCGGGTTTTTTACTTTCGCTTCTTGCATGCGTTCAGTTCGGTTCAAGTCAATTAAGTTGGCTGCTGATTGCCACTAACTTTATGACTTGAGCGCAATTCACACATTGGGCATTTGTGTGGCGTACAGTTTGTTGACTTCGGTAATGTGCGGAAATAGCGTCGGTTAAACTTCCGGCTCGCGACACGCTAAGTGGCTTTTTCGTAGGTGGTGTACTCGCATTTAATCAACAGCCACAAATGCACTGGGCGATTAACTTTTTATTTGAGGCAGTTTCAATCCAACAAAATGCTACACACATGTTTAATAAACAACAAACTACTTAAGATTTAAGTGCAATAAAGGGAGAGTTTTTTGAAAATGGATTAATTAAAATGGAAAAAGTCAAGAGGATTATAAGTAAAAATATTTTCACGAATTTTTCATGAAATAATAAATCATGTGTATATTTCATTGTACTTTGTTCGTTGGGCACTGCTTTTGGGAGCAATAATCTTCCAAGTCGACAAAGTTTAAGAACTATAAAATTTGTTGGCAGTCTCTTTTTATGATGTAAAAAGATAAATTTTTTCAGTATCAGATAATTATTTTAGAATGTGCATAGGTTGTTAAGGTGATTCCTTACCTCAGCATGTTAGGTTTTACAAATTGCAAAGGAGACATTCAGGTCCTTAAAAAAGGAAGACTGCAGTGGCTGAAAGCCTGAAAGCTGCAGTGGAATGAAAACCTATTCTCATTGCATTCAAACTGACTAAGAAAACGAAGAACTACTAAATTTCATATATAAAAAATAATAGAATCGATTCCGAAATTTTTATTTTTGCGCTGATCGGTTATATGTATTTCGTAACTACAGTCGAACTTCGCTATAGTGAACTTCTATATAATGAAGTTCTCCGTATAATGAATTAATTTCAAAGACACAGCTTTATTGTTCTATTCTAAGTGCATTTTGATCTCCTTATAATGAATTTCCATATAGTGAATATTTCTCTAGAATGAATACATTTTTTAGTTGAAAACTTCGCTTTCATTCGTTTTTTGTCTCCATATAATGAATTTTTTCATACTATTTTCTGTCACGCATATTAACAACACTGAATACCGAAACAAAATAAAACATATTTAGGGGAAACCCAGAAGCTAAAAATAACAACAGCATAAGAAGAACAAAGTCACATCACTAACAATTTTGTTTTGAGTTGTTTTGTTTGTTGTTTTGAGTGAATAAAGTGAAAATGTCGCAGCGAAGTAGCATTTCTCTCGAAAAAAAGTTATTGATAATTAATAAAGTTCAAGAGGGAGTAACAAAAACAAAACAAAAGAAATATTGACAAGCAGTTTGCTTCTTTTGATAGACTTCGAACCTTTGTGGAGATGAAGAGCAACGTACCGAATAATGTTTTTAAGTCTCTAAATGAATTAGAAGGCTTTGTTGAGGAAGAAAAATTGAAGGGTGTAATTCAAACTAAAATACCTTATTATTTTAAATAAAAGATGAAAAAAAATCATAATTTCTATATAATGAAGTTTCCATATAATGAAGCTTTTTTCTAGTCCCGTGCAAATTCATTATAGTGAAGTTCGACTGTATTTCTAAATATGTATGTGTGATGCTTTTTCGACTCTCAACAAAATTTTGCCCCAATGAATGCTTTCGGATCTGATTTTCGTTTTTGCATTGGCAAAATAATTTCATGCCATTTTGTTGTTGTTGTTACTGTTGGCATTTCGTATTCATCGCAATGCGCAAATGGACATGGTCAAGTGCATTGGTTTATGTATGCGCGCACTTGTGGGCTGCGCGTATGTGTGTGTGTGTGTCTCTGTGTTGCGTGTGCGACACTTTCAGTTTACCCGGCAAATAATAAATTATTCATTGGCCGCACCATTGACACACTTTTTCATATTTTCCTACATTTTCTGTAGTTTTTCCTCGTTTCAGTTGGCTAGTATTGCTTTTCGTACTTGTCATATGTACACATATGTCTGTGTATGTGTGTGTGTGTGTATGTGAATGTTGCATGGCAGTTTCACCTGTCAATATCGCGTGTTAATTCGCGCGTAACATGCACGACGTAAAAACAACCAACCGAACAACCACCCAGTTGTTGTTGTTGCTGTTGTTTTTATTTAGTACACTGCTAACACAGAATTCTATTTGTTACACATAACCATGTATGACGAGTCATATTCCCTTTGTGTTTATTTATTGACACAAGTTATTGTTATTGCATTGTATTTGCGGCTGTTGAGTGCTTAAGCGCTTAAGAAATGCAGGTGAATCGCTTGAAAAAGACAACAAACGAAAAACTACAAAAGCAACGTAGAAATGTTTCGGCGTCGGCTCTCGGCCACTGTTTCAAACACTGTCCAAACTCACCTTTATATATAGGTTCATGAATCACCTATATATAACCTAGTTATAAGCTTTCAAGGTCCATATTCAAAGGACATTGAGAAATGACTGTCCTCTCGGGTTTAAAAGCTGTGCTACTTGTTTAATAAACATTTGAATCATGAGGTTCTGCAAAATCAAAATATTAGCTCACGTTTCGAATAAATTTGTATTCTTTTATCAATACCAGTTGCCTGATAAATTTATGAACAATTTTCCTCATCATTCCGCTCATCAAATCCATATGGATATATCTGCTTCTTCTTTCTATATATATAAAAGAAAGTGAATATATGAGTGTAAGAACATTACGTCCAAACGGACCAGCCGATTTCCATGGGATTTTCTTTGTTGAATTCGTCTTGAGTTAGTTCAGGTTTATGCGAAAAGAAAATTATGGATGCAATTTTTTTGGATGTTTTATGTTTTGTGTTTACCACACCAAGTTTTATATGTAATGGTTATAAAAGAATTTTTTTTGTTGGCACAAGCGGTGGATGGAGAATACGAGGGCGGGTCAATAAGTCCGTGACTTTTTGAATTTCCCGCCTCTTAATTGAAATGGCAACACTGCCCCGTCTACAGTCATCTGTCAGTTGACTCTTGTCAAAAATTGAACAAGCTGCGACATTTAGTTTATTCTTGACAGCCGTTAATATCAGACTACCGCGTTAACTGAGAAGAAAATGGAAAAAAGTTAATTTCGTGGGCTCATGTGCAGTTTCCATGGCAAAAATCCATGAATTGGGCTACGAATTGCTCCCTCATCCCGCCTATTCACCCGATCTAGCCCCAAGTGACTATTTCTTGTTCACAAACTTGAAGAAATGGCTCGGCGGAAAGAGATTTGCCTCCAATGACGAAGTCATCTCACAAACAAATGCCTATTTTGAAGACCTCGACAAATAATATTTTTCGGAAGGGATAAAAAAACTGGAGAAACGTTGGGCTAAGTGTATAGATCTCAAAGGAGACTACGTTGAAAAATAAAATAACTTTTTATCTAAAAACCTGTGTTTCATTCAAAAAGTCACGGACTTATTGACCCGCTCTCGTATTTTGTTCGCCTAATATCACTTCAGAGCTCGGGTCCCATTGTTTTCTGGAATATTGGTTGGCCTTCCATCTGCTATTCTACGTGCAAGTTTTGCAGGACATTTTAGTACCAATTTAGAATAAGTACGTAATAAACACTTAACTCTTTAACTGTTTAATTTTGTTTCGAAAAACTTTTTCTGCCTGCTTAATTATTTTCCAGCGAAGACGAGTATACTCGACATAAACAGTGTAATCTATTGGAAATGTCGGAAAATCCCTGCCATGTTTGACCGTGAATTCTGAAAATTTTCAGTCGATAACTTTGGAACCATAAGTCACACATCAATAAATAAACTAAGATTTTACTATTTAGTCATGTCCTTCGACAGACGGAGTGGGGCAAATTTTGGACGTGGGGCGTGGCCCCACCCATACAAGTCAAATCTTAATAATGGAATATTGAAATTTAGTATAGCGTCGTTCCATAGATGTGTCATTCTACTGGTGAAGTTTTATGGCCGTTGGACAAGGGGTGTGGCAATTTGTTTGTGACTATAAGTTTTATGCTTTGGCACTTTAAGTCGCACTTTAATGAAACTGTGTCACCCCTTTGACTGAAGGAATGGATTGGGCATAACATAAAAAAGGTGTGGCGTCGTCCATACAGTGTTGTATGAAGAAACTTAATTTATTGGGCCCATTGGGCCGCGGGGCACTGCTAGTATATAAATATGTATATATGCAGTTTCATTGTAGTATCAGTAGTCTGTATGTATGCTGTTGTTAATGTCTACTGTGTGCATAATAAGGACATATGTTCAAATTACTGCAACTTTTACACACTTCAGGCGCTGCCTAATTGTTTCATGAACAATGAACAAACAGAATACAAAGTGAAATATTTAAGTTTGGTATTGACATGTGCTTTGAATCAACACACAGTTGTCTATAACTACGCCAACATGTGTCACATTTTTGCCGTTGACCGACTGACTAACAAAAATGCTGAGCCTCAAAAATGGTTGCATCATGCTTTCAGGCAAATGACTTCAAGCTACTCTGTATTCTATGAATTCGACAAAAGTAGTGGGAAACGTGCCTTTTCTTCTATACATCGTTATTCCTTATTTTCAAAATCAAAGCAGATTGATAAACAAGCACACAATGATAGAATGATTTAATTCGACAGCCGTTATACTGTTTTGCCACTTTAAATAAACGTTGATTAAAAACAGAATCCAGTGACGCCACGTGACATCCCCAGTGCGGCCTCAGCGCGTTGCGTTTTGCGCTTCAGCAACAACAAATTAATTTCCGGTTTGCTGGCGCAGCAGGCGCACGAAGGATGGCTGCAAAGTTTTAATTAACAGCCACACTCAGTGCAAAGCTCGAAACGGGGCAGTGCGCGCTTGGATTTGTGGCACAACGCATAAAGGTTCCGGAAGCTATAATGTGGCAATTTTCATGAGTCAATTGGTACTAGGCGACCGGGCGGTTGGACGGTGGGAGGTCAAATCATTATCAGATCTTAAAATTGGCGCCAATAATGGTTAACAATGGACATTGTGCTCGGAGGCAGACGCCAGCAGTAAATTGGATTTTTGTGCGCGTCGATTGACACGACGTGGAGTCGGCGTGTACGACAATCCAATTACAAGATTGTCGAAGCGCTGTCTGCTTGCCTGTCAATCAAAGCAATGCACACACTCTAACGGCACCAAAATAATCAGTTAAATCTATGTAAATAATTGCAACAACCACTAGAACAAAATTAACAGCAACAAAAACAAGCGTTGTTGCGATATACGTAGATATTGGAAACAATCACGTCAGGCGCAAACTATGTAAATATGTAATATATATTTAGATATATAAAATACTAGCTGGACCCCGCGGCTTCGCATGCAAGCTATCCTCTTTCACAAATTTTGAACGCATTGTTGACCCCGTCAGATTTTGATTAAAAAAAAAACATATGTCTATTATCTTTGATGTCAAGTGGTTCTAAAAACTGTGAAGTCAAATCTTTAAATCATGAGTTTTCACATTTACTCTAAACAAATTATTAATCCTTAGTTTACCACGGTAGATCTCGATTTTCAAAAATATGATAGGCACATTTTAACTATTTCCCGATGGAAGTGCTTTTTGTCTAAGTGTGAAGTCAAAAGGACCAATAAATCGTGTTTCTTCATACAAACTGTTAACCCATTGTTGACACCGTTCGATTTTGATTTTCAAAAAAGTGAAAAACACGTGTCAAATTATTTCTCACTTAGAGTACTTTCACAAAGTTTGAAGTCCGTGGCCCTATTAATTGATGATTTTTTACAGTTTCGCCATACAAACTTTTAACCGGTCGTTGATCCACTTAGATTTCGAAATCAATATGTTTCTTAAATCACTTTTCTTCATACAACACCTTAACACATATTTTGCCCCTTTACACCCCGAATTTCAAAAAATCCCGTCACGGAGGTTCATTTTTCAAGATGTACCTACAGTTCAAGTTTCATGTTTGTAGCTTCAGCGGTTTGGGCTGAGCGATGATGAATCCATCAATCAATTAGTCAGTCAGTCAGCCTCATTCCCTCTGCCGAAAGATATGATTAAATGGAAGGTTCATAGTTTAATTGATATACGACACATCTATGAGGCGACGGTACACTAAATTGCTCTGCGACTTACAATTCCGAAGCTATTCCATTTAAAAGATTTGAGTTGCATGGGCGGTGCCACACCCCTTTCTTCAATACCCACCCCATTCCCTCGGGCGAAGGACATGATTAAATAGTATGTTTGTACCAAATTTAATTGATGTGTGACTTATGGTTCCAAAGTTATTGTCTAAAAATGTATTCTTGTCGTGCCACACCCCGTTTTCCCGACTTTTATTTTTTCCTAAACCTTCACGTAACAATTTCATACAAACCCGCCGAAGGAAGTATTCAAGTTGGTCCAGTCGTTTTCAAGGTTTAAGCAGCCGAACGGACCACGATTCATTTTTATATATATAGAAGAAGATATACATATACTGTATGGCTACCACACAGAAACATGTGGAGCATTTGCAACGTTTTGCAGATGTGGGAGGGTTTCATATAAATGCCGTGTATGGGGTTTTGGGCACATGTTTAGAAAGCAATTTGTTATTAGTCAATTATGTTCTTAGTCATACTTTATGCACAGCTAACAAATGTTTTTTAAGTATTTGTTTTGAGCCTGACTGTGTGCATCGTGATGCCATTTTTCTCTGGTTAGAAAAGAGAAAGAAGGAAGGACTACCATAGAGAATTTCTTAATTGATATCTTAAGTTTGTAGCTGAAATGTACATTTGTCGTATACTAAACATTGTCATACGAGGGTTGCCTTTTGTATTTTTTTAAAAAGGATGAAAATGCATTTTGTTATCATCAAAAATGGTTTTATTTCTTTTCAAGGCATTCTCCTTGAAGATTTATACACTTCTGAATGCACTTAAATCAATTGTCGAAGCACTTTTTCCACTCCGTTTAAGACACCTCCAAAACATGGTTTTTTAATGCTTCAGCAGCATCTTCTGGCGATGAAAATCGTGCACCATGCGTTTTTTTTTATGTGCGGAAATAAAAGAATTCATGATCTGTGAGAACGTGCATTGTCCTGGTGAAGAATGATTTGGCGTCGCCGGTTGTTTTCCCGTATTTCATTGAACACTTCTGTCCAACAAACTGTTGTGTACCACTCAGAATTGACCGTTCTACTTTGCTCTAATGACACAGGAGCCACATGACCAGATTGGACGAAGACCATTTGCTTCGATGTGCTACGTGCCCGAACAACTTTTGTTGGATTTGGCTCGTCTTGGAAGACCCACACGGTCGATTGCGTAGTTACGTAGTGATTGTGATACCAGGATCTGCCTAAATGGCCTAAGTTCTTCTTAAAGCAGTTGAAATTAAGTTAATTTCTTTTAATTTTGATTAAAGAATATGTAAAATAAGGAAGGATTGATTTTAGGAAAATATATTACAAAAACACTCATAAAATTGCTTTGAATTGGGCCCACAAGTGCTCGAAATATCTCGACTACTGCCTATTGACATTGGAAAATTTCCATAACCTGTGATGAAACTGTAAATCCTTATCCTTAACGATTGGCAAAATATCTTCTAGAACGATCGGCTGCAATCAAGCAAAAATTTGTAATTTAGTTTTTGTTGTCATGTCCATAAAAAGACTTGTGTGCTAGAATGAAACCCTTCTGTGTGGCTAATATTTGTATCATCATTTTTTTAACCCAGACCTCTAAACGCTGTTGTGACGCTCTTTGTGATGAATGAAAGTGGATAGCTACGAAAACGGAATACAAGTCGTTGCTTTTGTACTGAAAGTGAATTAGAAAGTGGCTGACTGATTGGTTGCTAAGTTGCAGTGCTCGTCTGTTTCGGGTTAGTCGGTTACTTAGGTGCACGGATTGGATGCGTTGGTATATACCAAGTAGGTTGTTGTTGTTGTAGGAAAATTGGGCCTGCAGGAGTTCGTTGCAACTAAATCTTATCGACAGACACGGTGGGCGACGTGTAGCCGCCGAACGTATTCGGAGCAGCATGTGCAGCAACAAAATTTATTCTACGAGTATGACTGTTATTGATATTGGTTGTTGTTGTTGTCTGTTGTTATTTACTGCTGGCTGCCACGTAGTGCGCGTCCGTCGACCTGAAAACAATAAATTCCCGTAGAAAATCAATAAAGCGTTTTGAAGTTGTACGATGGCGAAGATTTGTGGTTATGTGTTGGTTCCTGGTGGGTGGTAAGTGAAGGGTGTGGGAACCCGCCATGCATACAGCCATCCAGACGCACGTACATTTGTAAACAAAGTCGAGAGAAAAGTTTATAGAGCAAACACGGCAGCTCGACTGGAGCCCCACATGCCCTGAGCAATGGAGGCGCGTTGGGAAAACGCGCAGACAACCAGGCGGTGAATGGTGCGATTGCTGAGCGTGTGTCTGTGTGAGTGGGCGTATTAGGCATTAAGCGCTCTATGTGGTAGTTAATTTTAGTTCAGTGCATTAGTTCAGGTTGGCTGGACACCGAACGCCGGACACCGTGGAGCCCGTTCGCTCTGCGCGATTTTTCAATTCCGTGGCGGCTTGTCGCTGTGTCATTGATGGCAACAGTATAGAATGTCTCCAGTGGGAGTATTCGTGTTTGTACTTTCGACTTTGGCGGGACTTAATGGGGCTTTGTCATGTCAGTCAGTTGCCGGGCTGGCGCTTGCATTCGCACAATAACTATGTCGCGGCGTGCATGCAGTTGCCGGCGTCAGGTGGGCTGCGATGGTTAACGGGTTACTTATGCATTCATTCATTTTTAAGTAACTTTCTTCAAAAAGTTTTGAAATGAGGACAACATAAAAAATGTAGTGGACTAACTAAATTATTGATTATGTTCCGCCAATGTTCTGTTTGTGTTGTTGTTGTAAATGCTGCTGGCGCCTTCATAGTTACTTTGGTTAGTTGTAAATAATGAGAACTAGCAGCTGCTCGAGCTGTTTTCAGTTGCTATAGTTGAAGGTAGTTAAAGGATTATTGAGTTTTTGTCGAGTTGTTGAGAATACATTTGTGTTTATTGCCTTTGGTTTGCTGCGGGTAATTAGTTGTAGAAACCTAATGTGAGGTTAGGTCGCAGGCTCTCTCTCAAAATTTTGCTCAGCACTCCAAAATGTTAAAAAAATAGAAAACAACTATTCTCAATAAAATCCCGAATGTATCCTAATATAATAAAATCCCTAATACACTGAATCTTACATTCGTGTCAGAACATCTGAGGACGAGTTGTTGTTGTTGTCCTCAAAAAGTTCTCTGTTTATCCCAAAAATTAAAAATGGCGTTTGTTAGTGTCAGATTTTGTTCGAGGTGTGACGTTTGATCCAACCCGCTAAACCCAAACTTAGAAGTTATTGTACGATTTTGAATTTAACTCTAATATTAACAACATTAAACAACATTAAAAACATGAGATTATTAGAATTTGCGTCAGTGGTGTCTAAAATTTAAATCTAATCTAATGCATTTTCAACTATTTTCAACTATTCACACTGAAAATACTACTTAAAGCAGACTAATTTAGGAACTCTAACCATGTCGCAATGTTAACGAACAGTTAAAGTCCTGCAAAAATATTTCACCGGCTGGCGTCCTTTGCTTTTCATTGCTTACTTAGCATTTTCCTTTGAAAGCAATTTTCACTTTCCTCCGCTCAGACATGGAATCCACTTACGAATTGCGACATTTTAATCAAATAGCCAGCGAGCCAAGTTTCCCTGCATGTGCCTCCAACAATTCTGCCACTTCATGTTGCTCCAACTTGTTTTAACATTTTTCTGCACACTTTTCCGAGTTCACATTTGACGCACTTGCTGTGAGAATTTATGGCCGTGTGTCGTCTCAGTTAGGTGAAATGAAAACATTTTTAGCATTTTTTGTTGCGCGAAATTGTTGCTATTGTCGCTGTGGCTGTTGTTTTTGGCTTTTTCATTCAACTTCAATTACGACAACAAGCAGCAAATTGCCGCATACATTCAGCACCTTAGCATTTTAACTCCATTTGACCTGCACATAAATACATACATACTCTACATACACACACACAAGTGTGCATGTCGTTTCGTATGTCGAGTGACGTTAGAGCCACTGGCTGCCTGCCTACGTCACTTCATGACATTCCATGCCATTCACTGCTGCGAAAATGCAACTTCCGGGCATTACCCACATGGCTGAAGTGAATGTGTGTGTATGTATATGTGTGTGTGTACTAACGTTTTGTGCAAATAAACGCTTCCGTTTTCACTTTATGGCCAATCATAAAGTTGTATGCTGCAACAACAACAACACAAGCTAAAAATATGGGCATAAATTTTGATTGCTTGAAAGCAAATGAAATGTAAAAAATGGTTTGTTGTTTTTCATTGAAAGCGCATTTGATGCGCTTCATTTGTATATTTTTGCTACGAAACTCTGGAGGATTTGGCACAAGAACTAAAATATTTTTTTCGATATTCAGATTCACATCAATGCGTGTGAAAAGATGTGATTCATGTAATGTCAGAAATAAGACTGATGAGCACAAAGTATATAAAAATGATGAGCAGAAGAATTTAAAAAATATTTAAAAGTGCTGCAAAAACCACGTCTCACGCTAAAGTTGTCCGCACAGTGCTATAAAGTTGATACTCTGTCTTTTCTAAAACCCATTTGAAGTTGTGGACTTTACTGTTTTTTCGTAAGAAAAACTTTGACGACTACACAAACTCACTTAACATATTAAACTTCTAACTGAAACTTAATGTCAGCTCTGTTTCTTCAGTGAAATCTTGTGTCTGCGTCTGTGGTTCAGTTCAGACAGCCTCTTAAGCCATTCAGGTCTTTTAAATATCAGAAAACTACCTTGTCCACTGTGTCCATGTCTGAGGTTAGGTTTGGCCGGCTATACAGGTTTCTCGCCTAAATTTTCTACTACCTGAACCGAATTGAGCTTTGGTAAAGCTAAGTAGATGAAACATTTACTTAACACATCGGCTGCTAAGTTCCCGGTCTGACCCATAGTAAGCGCTACAAAACGAAAATAATATTTTTTATTTTAAGATGTAACCTTCAAAAGGTACTTGTAAAAATTTCATTACGATGTGACGTTTGGTTCAAAAGTAACAATTGTTTTAGTTAAAAAACTTTGTTCGTGTTAAGAACAATGAAAAAAAAATAATTTCGTGTTCTCATAAAACATTGCTTTTTGATGAAAAAAAAATATTGAAACCAAATCCTCGCTCGATAAGTGTAATGCGGACTCTACATCCGGGAAATCTACCATTATTGATTGGTTTGCTCAATTTAAACGTGGTCGGTCAAACACTGACGATGCGCCGCGCTGTGGTGGGCCAATTGAAGTAGTTACACCGGAAAACGTTAAAAAAGTACAAGAAATTGTTTTTGAAAACCGTAAAGTGAAATTGCAGGAGATAACTGATACTATCAAGATATCAAAGGGGCGTGCGGGTTTTATTTTGCATTACATTTGCGTTTGCTAACAGACAAGGCAATGCACAGTGCCGTAAGTCTCTCGCTACGATGGCAAAATTGCACGAACTAAACTTCAAATTACTTCTCAACCCACCCTATTCTCCAGACTTGGGTCCCAGTGACCTTTATCTGTTTGCAGACTTAAACCAGTGCTCGCAAGAAACAAATTTGGCTCGAATGAGGAGGTGATCGCTCAAAAAAATACCTATTTTGAGGCCAAAGATAAGTCGTTTTACAAGAAAGGTGTCGAAATGTTAGAGAAGTGCTGGAATGAATGTATCGCTCTTGAAGGAAACCATGTTGATGAATAAAATGGAATTTCTCAAAAAAAAGTTTTGTTTTCTGCCTTAGACCGGGGACTTATCAGCCGATAACCCCCCAAAGTTGCCTGAGAGCAACTTCACCTATTTGTCATCTTATAACAAAAGCTACGATTGATTTATGGGTTTAATTTGAGTAGGCACCAACAAATTAATATTTTTAGAAGTGAGTTCAAAGCACATTGCAAAAATTTTACCGTTATCCCCAATAACCGTTATTCCAATAATTTGCAGAGATATCAGGTAAAGTTTGTGTTCTAATTGAAGTCTATGAATTGGGCGCGTTTGATCAACGTAATGGTTAAATAAAATCAAAAAGTGATAATTTTGTATTTTTCCATAAATATTAAATAATTTTTCTGTAATTAAAAAATATTGATACAAAATTTATTTATCCCGTTTTGAGCAAAAATTGTTCAAAAGTAAACTAGCTCTAGAACTTTAGCAAAGAGGCGTGGCAACTTCAAATGTCGTGTGCACGATTCTTAGGGAAGTGTTTCAGGATTTAAAAACCAAAAACTAATATCGAGACACAGGGTAAAATTCGGGGTCGAAAGGGTTAATATCTAATTGTTGCAGTGAAATTCTCATAGTTGGGTTGTGCGTAGTGTGAAATAATGATATTGAAATATCTATATTGATCTAAACAGATATTAATTTGACAATTGTAATTCGCCTTATAGAACCTCAAGAATGTTTAAAATTTGATTAAAAACCAAAATTACACAATAATTGGAAGCGCTCACTTGTTTGCATTGGCCCTTGGGTCGGTTATGTTGGTGACCATCTCGAATTGGCAGGTGGCGGTGCACACTTGACATTGTGCGGTGATTTATTCGTTAGCCCTGCACGTACATATGTGCGCCGACGGACGGCCAGCTTACCGCTGCTGCCTCGGGTGGCATGGTGGGTATTTTGGCATCGGGGTAGAGCGCCAAAAAGCGGGCCAATGCTAAGAGCGCCGTGAACATGTTGGCATCGCTGCACTCGCCGGCATTCCAGCGGTGCAAGTAGCCAGCTGGCACAGCGACATCGCATGCCAAGTGCATGTCGCATGTACAACAATGTACAGCGTCAATTGCGAATTCACAAGGGGGTGGTTTGGAGGTGGAACCCCCGAAATATTAGGATCGACTTTAAAACTTCATAATAAACAAATTGAAAGAAATTTGTTGGCATTTTATGAATATTTAAGAATTACTTTTGAAACCCCCGCCGAAATATTTTTCTGAATGCGCCCCTGTACAGCGTGCATATGTGTATGCAATGTTTCCATACGGAATAAATATTGATTGCTCGATGGCGGGCAAGCAAAGTCGAAGGTTTCTCATATAATTTGGGTAAAAGCGCTTGAACTTTTTTGGTCGACAACTAGCTGCAGAAACGCAATTAATATTTTCGCAAGCCCTCAGCAGCTTAGCAAACAGCTGACACACAAATGTGTGGCCGCTGTTTGCTGCATGACAAAATAATGATGCAAATTGGTTCATAATTCAATGAATGCCACAAAAATTGTAAAGACATTTTTCTTCAACTTTCTCTATTCGTATTTGGCTTCAAGCTGGACAGTGTGCGTAATTTGTATTGTTGCCCACAAATTAGATTGGCCCCCTCCCCGCGCTGCCGCTTGGCAAGCACGCCGGTCCTGTTTGCATCCACATTGTTGGGCGCCAAACCCCCTAAATATGCCTAAACACCTAAATGGCTGCCATTACAGTGGAGGCAAACAAAAACGAAAAAATGGAAGCAATAACACAGCAACAATGCGCACAACAATACAACAGCAACAATGCTAACAAGAAGAAATATTTAACGGAGGCGGCGGTGCGACATTGGCTGCGCCCGATGCAGGACGCGTGTCGTTCGAGCATTTGTGGCGAATGCTTTCAGTTAATTGGAATGCCAATACCCGGCGCTGCCCCTCTGCTGTTTTACTAACAAGTTGTTGTTGTTGTTGTTATGGTTTTTGCTGCAAATCAAATAGAAGTTCGCTTTCTATTCGAGTTTTGTGTGCGATGGGAGTGAAACATTTTCGAGCCAGCAACATTTGAACGGCACGCGATCCATCACGAATTAATGTATGTTCCAAAAATTACGAGCCATATTTGTGGCAGGCAGGCAAATTTATTGAACCAAAATGAAAGAGCTGCATTAAAATGTTATAAAAAGAGGCAATTGAAGGGTGCGCGATAATGGAAATAAAGACTAATGGTGAAATCGAGCATTAAGGCCTGAAAACAAAACTAAATATTTGCTAAGAACATTGCATAAACTTGTTCTTCCAGAAAAAAAGGAAGAAAAGAAAATTCAAGAAAATTTTGCATTCCAAGATCTAAACTTTTTTGATGGCTCTTCAGCACAAAGAACGCACACGAATGAGATCACAATTTTTTTATAGCATTTTTTTATACATATCACCATAGATTTTGGTCTATCTATATAAATTTTTACATACAACACTGCACAACAAAATCAAATTATTTTTTTTAATAACAAGATTCTGACAACGGATTCTGGTAGAGGGGGCCAAAAAGAAATATACGTGTATCAGCGTTTTAAAAGTTTACGTCTGCGATTTTTTTTAGGGGGTTCAAAGTTTTCCTTTTTTGCACATTCTTATGGTGAATCAGCATACGAAAACCATGTAACCTCACATTTTAGGTACATGATGTGTTCAGCAATTTGATGTCAAATACTACGAAGAACATTTTTGTGGAGCATTTTAACCCTGTAACTCTTATTTGTATGGGTCAATTTGATCCTTTTTTCGAAAATGCCAAAAATTTCCTGTAAACTAGGACTTTTTAAGGACAAAATGTGCCACGAAAATATTTGCCATACAATTCTTCTCTGAATACATCAAAGCTCATAAATTAACTTGAGCGCTTGAATTAAGCCAAAACTTAAAATATGTTTAAGTGTTTATTTCGTACTTAATCAAAATTGATACTAAAATCTCCTACAAAAATCTAAAATCTCCTGATTTTTCAGGGTTAGTGGGTATGGGAAAAATATTGAACGCAAAATTTTACTATAAGTTATCGTACAAAAGAAAGCCCTAGACTTCTCTAGCTCTTTGTGTTGTACAGTGTAATTAAAACAGTTGCAGTGAAAGGGTTTCGCGTTGGCCTGCTTTTCTCCTACTTATGCAATAATCACATTGGAATGAAGAGCCCAGAGGTACACAGTTCTCTATTTATCTTCCTTTGACTTCTACAACACAATGTGTGTCGGTTTAAACAAAAAAACTGACTGACTTGTGAGCAACAGAAAGCAACATTCACGATTCTTTTCAAAGTTTTACTTTGAAACAGGTTTGAGACATTGAGACATTGGAAGTAATTGTCATATCTCAACGTTAACCCTTTCGCTATTTTGTTGCCATATGGCAATATGCTACTTTGTGGACGTTTGCAGCCTCTGTGGTTTCAAGAATACATTTTTTTTTGGTTCTAAGAATAGTGTGAAGTTGTAGGAAAAATACGAAATTAATAAACTGAATATTTAAGTTTAAAGAAGAGAACTATACACGTTTTTTTAATGGTACATCTTGACATACTAAAGAAAGAAGAAGCAGAAAAATTAGATAACTTTTTTATTTGACGTTTTCTTTCAATTCAGATACTTCTTTTATTTTTAATTTTGGCTGAAGTAAATCGAAAAATATTAAAATTTTCGTCATGGGTAAAAAGTTGTATGTTTAAGCAATTATTACAGCCACAACGATGGGGTTGATCTCATAGAAAAACACACTAAAATACAGGGTCCGAGTATGGAATGTTGCTAGTATAACCACATAGAAGCCTAAGACGTAAAGTTAAAAAGTTTAACTTTCCCCAGTAAAAATCTGTAGCGAAAGGGTTAAGCAGTCAATAAATGTTTTAGGGCCTCTTAGAGATAATTTTCCAGTTTCCATAAAGTACACTTAACACAATAGTTGGCGGTGGAATCTTTTCCGAATATTTATTCTTAAAAACAATTCACACTTTACGAGCTGTTTACTACTTGTTCCTAGCACAATAATCTTCATGCACACTTTGTGCACTGCAACACTTGCGCCAAGTTTGTGAACTGGCACAGCCAATATTTCATTCACATATGTGCCTCATATATTTGCATGTTCAGAAATCGTAAATTTGTATAACAATTTCTGCATGTGCTCGACTTCCGGACGCGCTTATTTGACTTCCTTCGGCAAGTGCGACCCGTCGTTCGGTGAAGTTGTGCGAGCTAAATTCGTGTGGCTGTCGGCAGTCACCCGGAAGTGCTTATTGGCGATAATAATATGTTTGCTGGCGCTCAATTGCTGCGAATATGGCTAATTGCGTATGGTGCCCCGCCCCCTTCCAAACAGCGAATGCACACAACCAGCCAACTCTCGTCCAAACATAAACAACATTTCCACAAATGTGCCGAACACACAGGAAAATGTAAATAATCACACTTCATCAATGGAGGCAAAGTGCGAAGTGATTTCTCATGCCAATTAACTAAATATACAAAATTGTTGTTGGCTTTTGTTTAATGGCTTGTTGTAAAATACGCGGCACGCGTATAAGTGAAGCTGAACGGTCACTCGTAGGTGTGTGTGTGTGTGTGCGCGCGCGGATAATAATAAAAAAATCATTCGCACAAAATATTTACTTGTTCTCTAATTGCAAGTAAAGTCATTAAAACAACACTTTAATGTGTTTATTTTGTAATTTTTTTAGTATGTTTGGGTGATTTGTGATTATCTTGGCGGATTTTAAAATTTGGATTTATTTTTTTAGATGCCACATAGGGAGTGGGAAACATTGTGAATGCAATCAGTTAACTTTGAACTTGGTTCTTTGCTTTTAAATTGTTTGTGCCCTGTTTAAGTTTGATGTTAAGACAACCACTGATTGATTGCCAATGGACACACAAAGTAAATTTTTGTTCAAAACTTTATAGAAAGACCTGAATGGACTTGGCTGAGTCAATGCTTGCAATATATAAAGTTTTCTATACTGTTCACGCTTCTAATTATGCGTTTTAAGCGGTGAATAAATACTACTCGGCACACAACTTTGTGTGTTTATCAACGCCCAATACATGAATATGAATATTGCACAGTTGAGTATTCGAAGTAACTATTGGAAAATGTATTTTTATCCACAAAAACTTCATCAATATCACACAATGCGTCATGCACACAAAATATAAAAGTGCCCTTTGCTTGGCCCATTTCCATCAGCGCCGCGTTTATATTCATAGGCCATCATCTGTTTGAATAACACCCACTCGCCTTCAGTGTTCACCTGCTGCCAATGACATCCATCAACGACGTCATCAGCAGCGTCAACGCCATCATCGACAGCGAAGGCAACGGCGACGCTCTCATTACCATACAATGTGCAGCCCACTTGCCGCCGCTAACGCTGACACTTCTCAGGTGTTGCTGAACGAAAAGACACACGAAACGCCGCCACGCGTGCGACATTAGTCAGTACTCAGCGCAGTGGCAGCCACTCGTGCCACTTGCGGACGAAGTGCTCAGCAGCGTCCACCATCGCTTAGTGGCTTTCGAGTGAGTTGGCTGCTGAGTGAGTCGAGCGGCTTTTTCCCGGCACATTTTACTTCTTTTAGTTTCCTCATTTCTGTTCCATTTCTCAAATTTATTACTTTTGAGCAGCCATGTCAACATGTTGATGACCCTTTACAAAAACAAAGCAAAAACACGATACATCATGGAAAAAATATTAAATCTGCGTAATGTATGAAAAACTGCATAAAAAGAGAAAAAATCAAAATCAACAATGAAAGCCATAGCAGTTAGTCAGCCCACGCCGCCGCTCCGTTGGCCAAGTTCGAGTGTTGGCACTGTGCTAACGCCAACTGGTCGGGCGCTAAGCACTCGCTGGGCGGTGGTGTGGCACACTGTGCGATTCGGAAGGGGGGCGAGTTGTGCTTTTGAATTGGTGTATTTTGATCTCTGGTCATTATTTATGTGGCATTTGCTTATTGTGATAATTCGTATTGGAAATTTTGTTATTGCCGCGCTGCTGGTGTCTGCTGCTATTTGAAATTTCTACGCAAGTGTTTGTTTATTGTTTTTATAGTATTTTCTCTATTTTATATTTTGTGCGTAATAACAAAAGCAAATATATAAAAAATTTGCGCTTTTGCTTCATTGCAAATGATTTCATAAATTTGAAAAAGTTCAAAGAAAACACTAGTGATAACAGTCATAACGAATTTTCATTGGCACTAAACTCGCTCCTTAAAAAAAGGCAGTTTTGTTAAAACTGCCGAGGCAGTACATTCGTACATTTATAAATACTGAACAGTTGCTTTGTTCTAAACCGCAACGAAAGCACTTTAAAAATGGTTGAAAAGGAATTTTCCACAATTCGATTCCAAAAGGGAATCTAAATGGATTTGGAATTTATATAAAACACAAATATCAATAAAATTTAATAAATATCCTGTTAGAGTTCTGTCGGCAATAACCTTAAACTCTAATTCCCAGAATTTTTTCTGAAAACAATTGTTTAAAAAAATAAAAAACTGTGTAAAATTTTACATTTATAAATGCAATATAATTCTATCATTCCATTAGAGGATTACTTAAAATAATGGAATTGAAAATCTTTTGTACTTATCATCATTTGAAATCTTTAGTGAGACTGTGAGGCTCACTTCTGGGAATTAGGGTTAAAAAAAAATATTAAAGAAGGCATTCTTGCCTTAAAAATTCAGTCAAAATTCATAATAGTTAAAAAAAATATTTTAAGGCGCCTGCTATACGTTCAATATTTATTGTGATATTTGGATCGCGATCCATATTGATGGATTGATAGATCGCACGCGAATGCTACATGTTCAATATTTATCGCGTCAGTATTCACAAAATTTTTATTCTGAGTGGTTCGTCGTTTAAAAGATGTAGCAATTCTTCCAACTTGAAAATGAATTCTTTCAAAATTTGTTTTTCTGTCGTAAGCTCCGATTCTACCGGCAGCACACATGCTTTATTTCTTATTTGTTTTATTTTATTTTAATTTCTCTACGGACTGCCGAACCGCTTATTGATATTCTTACGAAAATCCCAAGTTTTCCAAGGTTCGTTTTGATTGTGTTTGAAAATAAAACAACTTCAATTATTCAGCGCAAAACGCAGTCAGAAACTAACAATCACTTTATTTACAGAATTACACTTCGCTTGTATGTACACTTGTTACCACTTTGCTTGTTTAACACAGACTCGACCCCTTGCGCTGCCACTGCTGCTTTTATACTAGTTTTCTTATCACGCCGAAGTTTCTTGCACATTCCAGTTGTACTTTCTATCTCGATTGTTCTAGCAAAGTTCATTACCTTTCCCGAACCATCCTTGCCATATCGGACTATCCAAGCGAATTATACCAAATTTACCATACTTCAAAGTGCATGCCTAAAAGTATGCTTGGAAAAACATTCGTGCATAGAAAAGCATTCAGCACAGAGTGCTTTATCGTTTCAATATCATGAAATATGCTACACGTTCACAAAGTTTTGTGATCCGCGATCCAGATTTCAAAATATTTAAATATTTTGCGATATGGATCACGATCCATCAGTATTGCATGCTAAACGTTAAATAAATATCGCGATACTGGATCGCCGTCAATTAATATTGAACGTGTAGCAGGCGCCTAAAGATCCAAACTATCTACAGAAATGTTTGTTTCACTGAAACTGTGTAAATTTTATTAATATAAGAGCGTTTTTTAAGTGTTCGTTGGCATATTTTCAGTCCATTGCTTTGAATACATTTATGTTAAAAATCATAAGAAATTCTATAATGAAAAATATAAACATTTATAACATTCCACAGGAGCATAAACTTCCCACAGTAAAACTTCATTAGTTTCTTTTACTAACAATTCAATTAAATTAAACAAAAATAAATATTTCTTTTAGCAGCAATGATCATCTTTACTGCAAAAGAAATTCGATTTTGAATGAAACAGTAAGCGTTTTCAACGCTTTTACTCACGGTTTGATTTAGCATTTAAAGCGAAAAACCTAACTTCCAAGCAACTTTTTGTGCCCATCGACTTTGTGCTTGTCGAAATTTGAGTTTTTTGTTGTTGGTTATTTGAGGTTATAAACACTTACAAGTCGATGTAAGCAAATTTGCATGCCATGCTTTAGATCTCAGATAGCCTTGTGGCCTCCACACACACACACACACACACATACATGTATGTATATAGCACACAATTGAACGCTCAGATTTCGACTCTAGTTTACCGCAAATCCGCACACAAGGCCAATTACATAAATTCGCTACTCAGGCAATGAAAAACATGCTTGCGCCGTTGCCGCAAAGCAAGCAGATTTGCTTTCATTTATTCTTCTTTTCGCCAAGCCGAACAATTTTTGGCAACGATTTCGCGCGCAGCTGCGCGCCATTGCAGCCGCATCCAAACCGCAAGTGCAACAAACAGTTTCATTAAACAAGCCAATAAGATCATAAAAAATCGCATAAATTTTGATATTTTGTAGTTGGTTTGCGGCGAATAATTTATTGCTGCCAATTGAGCAGACACGTAAGAGATTTTCAAAGATAGAAGGAGTAACTTTTATTGAATTTATTGCTGCTGTTTTCTGGTTTTCGAACTTGCTACCATTCCATTCTTCAATACGTTCGGCATTTGAGGGTTAATCGATGACCTCATACTTGCCAACTACCAATTGGCAGCCCGTGTCGCACAAGCTTACATAATGCGCCCGATTGTGCTGTGGAAGTGAGTTGCGCGAGTGCATCTTGGCCATCTGGCAGGCAAGCCAGCACAGAGCCACGTTTCAAGGCAACGTGCCGGCGGATTTCACCAAATCACAGTCGTTTGGCAGCCGCGCTGGCGGTTGTAACAGCGGCCATTGCATGCCATGCATTGAATGGAACACGTAATTTAAAATTGGGAAATTTATGGCTTCGACTGCAGACAGCAAACGCTGCAAACTGGCAAATCGGAGCCGCACATGCGACGAGCTGATTATGCGCCGCGTCGAGCAGCTAACAAGTCAAGTAAAGTTTCCGCTGGTTTGTTGGCCTTAGGGCGGCCCAGGCGTATACGAAATGTATATAAAAAGTTGCAATGGCGCCAGCAAATAACGAAATGTCGAATCTGTTTGCGCGAGCCGCTTATTTGACGCTCGTCAACACGCCATAAATGTCATAAATGCCAATCGTCCTATTGCAATCACGACGGCGACGAACAAATCAAACTGCAGCCCATTGAGCACTGAGTGAGTGCAGTCACAATCCGTTGCGCACTTTGTGCTACAGCGTCAACTTGTGGGTCAGGCGGACAAGCAGAGAGGCTCCTAAATCAATTGTTCGTGGCACGATTTACGTAGGTGCGGGTACGACAGTGTGCTTTGATCTTTTTCTGTACGTATGTGTGTGCGTATTATGTGTGTGTGTGTGCAATTAAAAGCGGATTTTTCATATTGGCGACAGCAGACAAACAAGCAAATTGGCGCAGATTTCATCTTTGGCCGAGTGTCGGCCGCTGGCATGTCGCCACTGCGCCGGCTCATATTAAATACATGTGTGTGTGTGTGTGTGCGTGTATTGGCGGGAAATGGAACGTGGCAAGTGGTTGTTGAATGCTGAACGCTGCCAAGTGGCGGCAATTTCATAATCTTCCGCATATATCAGCCGCACTCTCGTCCAGCCGGATGCATTAATTTCGTGCAGGTTGGCATTGTGCACGCTCGACTGCCTGCTGCAGTTTCGGTTTTTATTGTTGCGCTGGCGATTTATGCGCGCACAGTTGTGCCGTGGGCGTGGCTAATGGAACCGAAATGGCCAAGCGGGCTTGTAACGCTGCAGAATGTGAGTGCGCTGCAGTGGTATGGGAAATGAAAATATTGACACATTTTGGATTTATAGTGACACTTGTGTGTGAATGGGCTGATTGCGGTCACATCTTAATGCGGTCTGGAGGATGTTCTCACGCGAGCATGTGCACTAATCAGGCAGATAAGTGCGCAGTTTGTGGTCAATTTGTCTTTGGATACATTTTTTAAGCTTGACTAGTTCTACATTGAGCACTAAAACAATAACAAAATCATCACTTTTTTTTCTCTTAGATGAAAAATATAAAATATTTATTTCTAATTCACTGTATGAATGAAATATGATTGGAAAAATTCAATGTTTCACTGCTTCAAACAATGAAATAATTAACCACCCATCAAAAATGTTACTCATACGTCCCGTATGCCAACAACATAACACATTTTAATCTATAAAAAATGCATATTTTAATTTGGCTCTCTATCTTTCTCTCTGTTTTGCTCTTGCAGGTCGTACTTGTGTTTATACTCAGCATTGCATCACTCATTATTTACTTCGTGGACGCATCTAGCGAAGAAGTCGAAAGATGTCAAAAATGGAGTAATAACATTACTCAACAAATCGATCTCGCATTCAATATATTTTTTATGGTTTACTTTTTTATACGAGTAAGTTTTTTCGTTTTAATTACTATCTATTGGTAATATTATGTTTAAAATACGATTTTAATGTGAAAATTAATTACAACTTGTTTTTTCTTTACTTTCTCCTTCATGATTTTCTACTATTGCCCACTGACAGTTCATAGCGGCGTCCGATAAACTTTGGTTTATGTTAGAAATGTACAGTTTTGTAGATTATTTTACAATACCCCCGTCCTTTGTATCAATATATTTAGATCGGACATGGATCGGTAAGCATTTGGCGCATTGGCAATAATTTTTCAACAACAATAAAATGATAGAAAAAAATTCATAAATATGAATGAAATTTAAACGGAAATGCAATTGAATTTTGTGCAGAATTGTAGACGTTATATGATAAAACCGGGTTGTAACTAAGAAGAATGGGAAACATATTTTAATGTGAGATATATTTTTTTAATAACTAGTTAATATACTTTTTGAATGCTATTTTGATTTCAATTTTGGTTTAAACAATGTTTAAGGAAATAAAAGTCTGTTGCAGATTTAATTGATATTAAATTTGAATAATTCCGAATTTTTTTGAAAAAGAGATTTTCACTTTAATGAAATTAAAGTATACACAAAATAATTTCCCATTGAAATTGCAAAAGTTTCTGAAAAAATTGTATTCAATTTTCTTCGTTCCGCCGGAATCCATTAGAATTGGAGTTGATTAGTTTGCAGTTTTTTGCTTAGATTCTTAATAGTTATTGAAGAAATTTAGTACATTAGTCCAACTTAAAATTTTTAGAAGGAAAATATTGGAACCAACGACATAATTTCTCATGAAATATACAACAGAAGAACTGAAGACTTTTCTTTCGTTTCTTCGTTCAGCGAGAATCCATTGACTTATTTTGAAGACTGAGTTCAATAGGCTCCCATAGTTGGACGGGTAAGTCAGTTAGTTAGAGTCCTTTGCTAAGATTCTTAATAGCTATTGAAGGAGTTTTTAGTCTGTTAATCTGTTAGTGGTCGCCATACATTGGTTCATCTTACAGACTGCAGTTCACTCCCTTCAATTTGTCAGTTTAAATCAGGGATGCCCAAAACTTTCTTATGGAAGAGCAAACTCCACTACATATAAACGAATTCATACGCCAGACAACAACAAAACCTATGTTGAAGATAACTGTCGCCAATTTGTACCAACAAAACATACGGTGCTATGTGTGTATACTAAAATACTCAGCCTATGTCGAAGATCATTTACAAAAACAAATGAGGAACTAGAATCCTCAGCCTATGCTGAAGAGCATTTACAAAAATAAATGAGCAACGAGAGCATAGGGCATGGGCAACTCTGGTTTAAATTACACATCTGAAATATTTAATTGATCAATTACACAGCACAACAAAAAAACACTTTTTTTCTGTTGCATGGAGTTTTTCTACTGTTTCTTACTAATTTGGGTGCGCTGATTTCGAATCTATTATTAGATTTTTTCCAGCAGCTCTAGTTAGTAAGATATAGGTACCGTGTAATTTTTTCAGTTTTTCCTCTACTTTTTCCATATTTCAGATCGTAATTTCTAAACCAAAAAACCGATTGACATGGTTTTCACCTTATCGCATTAACAACACCGCGCGGCTTCTTTTCCGATGCAACTTATTATTATAAGTTTTAAAATGTCGCGGTAATTGGACCTCAAAGTCGGAAAATATTGCATTTTAAGGCGTTTTTTTATGGTTAAAAACATACACATTTTTTGTAAATCAATTAACGAGTTAGGTGTATAATGAAAGTCGACACATCAAGCAATGCAACACAGCCAAATTATTTGGCGGAATACACATTCGCATCGAAATAACAAGAAAAATGTACCATAGCCATTTTGATCACTTTTCATACCGAATGTGTATTCCGTCAAATAATTTGGCTGTGTTGTATTGCTTGATGTTTCTTCTTAAGATATTCATATACTTCGTAACGCGATTTATGAAACATCTGTACAATTTTCGCCATCAGAAAAAAAGCCTTGAAATTCAATATTTTCCTACTTTGAAATCTTATTACAACGCCAATTTAGAACGCATAAAATTGATTAATATCAGAAAAGATGACGTGAAATGTTGTAAGTGCAACGATATATAAAACATGTTGATAGGATTATTGGTTCAGAAATTACAGTCGAAAACGAGAAAAAAGCCGAGGAAAATTCGAAAAAGTGACACGCCCAAACTAGAGCTGTTGCATAAAAACGGAGTATGATTTTGAAAACAGCGTGGAAAAACGATTCAGATTCATGTAAAAAAACTCCATGCAACAGACATGCTGTTGTGCAGTGTTATGTATTATAAAAGTGTTCAATAGTAAAGGACACCACTGGGTTCGACAACTTAGAAGCGGCCGTATTTTCAACGCAATGCGGTCGTTTGCTCTGACTGTAATAGTTCAAACTGAAATATGCTCGAAGGCATTTCCGCGTTTAAAACTGCACAAAATTCAATTGTCACTGCATAAAATCGACAACCTCTCTCACTCACTCTCTTTCTATCCCTCTCTTTTATACGCACAACTGAAATCAACACCACAACACCACACACAAATCAACATCCACAACTTCACCACATCTCTACACCACTCGCCAACTGATCGAAATGACTGTATGCAATGAACTTTACTCCAAATTCCAAAAACGCGTGCGCGTGCGGCGCCGCACCCCGCCACTGTACGCGCACGCAACCCGCCGCCACTGTTTGCCTTGTCGTCGATGCGGTGCGATGCGATGCGATGCGATGCGACGCGATGCAATGCAGGTCTTCGATTTCTTCGAGCGCTACGTCTCATGACTGTTCCGGACATTTTACAATATTTAAACGTTCTGAAAACATCGAGCTCGATACGCTTGGCCCAACTAGTATCAATTTTTATATCAGTATGGTTAACAGCAGCGGGCATCATACATCTGGTACGTACACAGCAGCCGCGTCTCGCAGCGCTGCACATTAACTATTTATGCATTTCCTTCTCTTCGACTCTGTGTGTAAATGTGCGCACGGCTGCCGCATGCGGTGAACAGTGGGCCGGCAGTAGCCAGAGACCATTTGCGCGGCGGCGACACTGTTCACGGCATGCGCCGCCCACGACTAGTCCAATAGCATAAACGTCACAGTAGAGGGGCGCCGCGGCCGCCGCCGAGAACGCGGCCGGCATGCGGCGCCACTTGCACGTACACACGTAGTGTCGGCTAGCGACATTCAAGCACTTTGTGGCGACTGCAGACCAAGTAAAATAAACAACTCGAAAAAGTGAAGCAAATCAAAAATAGAACATTTTCGAAAATAGCGAAAAAAATTGTAATTACGTTTGCAATTTTTTGTGTTGTTGCATTTACTTAAAATTTAGCTGGAAAACTCTGGCGATCCGCTGGATTTTAATAATGCGCATCGATTATCCTATTGGACCTGTGTCTATTTCCTAATTGTGACCATGTCAACGGTAGGATATGGTGACGTTTACTGTGAGACTGTATTGGGAAGAACATTCCTCGTGTTCTTTCTACTTGTCGGCTTGGTAAGTTGCAATCCACACATCCCACTTACAAATCTTAACCGCTTAACTGCTACTATGTACCATTTTTTACCATGAAAAAAATACAATTTTTTAGTTGATGATTATTTACGTTTTTTGTTTCGTAAAAAAGAAGAACGAAATCGAAAGCGTTGTGCGCTTTTGCTTACTACAAATTACAACAACAAATATATTTCGATATTCCGCTTGCAAGTGTAAAGATGACAAATTGCAATTCCTTTCCGCCGAGTGCCAAGTGCCCATAACTCAACAGTCGACGCCAATTAATCGAAAAGCAGCGAAAGCAATGCGTGAAATGTTGCATGTACTGCGGCAATTTCACCCTCGCCGGCCCCGACTCCTTTCGCGCCTACGTCGAACCACCGAATCTCGTATGCCACGAACGAACGCATTGGTGTGCGGGGTCAAAGGCGCCAAAGGCATACATTCGGTTAGCAGTGACGTGTTCTTACGCCCCGCACTGTCGCACTGATCCAAGTGCCGGCAGTGCAATCTTAACCCAGTGGTGTGAATGAAAGTTTTATGAAACGTGCTGCCTACAGTTTCTTCAACATTTAGTTCGATATTTATTTGTTTCTGTTTTCGAATAGCTATAATTACGCTTACGGTTGTAATTAGTACAAAAACAAAAAACCAAACAACAACTGTAACTATTTAACTAAAACTCCCTTAGATGCGTTAGTGCAAAAATACAATAACAAATTAGAAAAAAAATGAATACAATAAAAAAAAGCAAAAAAACTATATGGTCACTCCAGTCCGCAATCCGATCCCCAACCACCAATCAGCTCCATAGTGTGCACCCTTTGTGCTCCCACTCCCACAGCTCCGTCTCTTCCCTCTCAACTCCACTCTTCCCTCTCAATCCACACCCTCAACTGTACCACAAGTACTACGAAATAATTAGCGTATTCGAGAATTTGCTATTTGAATCCGTATTCGTATTGTTCAGTTTCAGTTCTGCTTTCCGTACATTAACCTCTCTCTCTCTCTAGTGCCATACTCACTCACACGCCCACACACCGAAACATATCCACTCGAACAGCCGTGTACGCCGCGCGTGCGACACCTCGCGCCGCCGTACACAACGTGGTTGAGTACCTCTAGCGTTCAATAGTCCATAACTCATAGTCGTTTTGCATAATTAGCGTTTTTTCGATAGACGTCTCGCTCAGTTTTGCGAGCATTGCACCTCATTGCCGTTTTGGTTCTCCCCTCCCCGCCCCGCTCTCAGTTCATGTTGTTTTTGTGTTAACGTTTTCGGTTTTTTGTTGCGCAGTCCAAACTACTTAAGACTCGACATTTGCCGCGTTGTTCACACACACACACATCGAAGCCCAGCAGTTTCGTTCTTCGTTTCTTTTGTTCGCTTCACGTCATCGCTGCTTCGGAAGCTGTGCGTTCTTTAGCAGCGTTCGTATCGTTTTCATCGTCAACAGTCAGACAGACATTTCTTGCATATGTATAATTGTTAGTATTCCTGCGCTCACCATTCCGCCAACCGAGTCGTTTTGCATGCATTTCTACATTGGCCACTTGAGCGAAAAAAATTTGACAATGTGCAATAGAAAACATAAAAATAAAGAAATCACAAAATTTGCTTTGTTTGTCTATGACGGTCACGTTTGATGGTTAATTAGAAATACAAAGATACCAAAGGCTCGTAGACGTGTTTGAAACGCCTGCAGGCCACAATGAGCGCCAGCAACGACACACACACATACACGCACACACATTATTACACGCACTTCCGACCAGCCATGCAGACGAGTACTTGCACCTAGAAGCCGTGCTTTCGTTATGAAGTATTCACACCCCTTTAGTAAACAAAATTCCTAGTAAAGCGATCAGAACGCAGATTAAAATGTTTCTGTATGCAATATTTAGTTTTTGTGTTTGATTACGAAATATTTGAATGATAAAACCAGAGAGTTGAAAGCTGACCAACTTCACAATAAGGACATTTTCTATCGGCGGCACCCAGGACGAGTCTTAAAGTAGAATATTTGCTGTTAAGAGGCCTCGAAGAGATTTTCTTGGAGTTGGCAAACCACTAGAAGAGGTACAATAGATGCGTGACCAAGAAATTGTTTAAGGGCATTAACCCTTTCGACCCCGGAGTTGCCTGAGAGCAACTTCACCTATCTGTCATTTTACAGCAAAAGCTACGATTGATTTATGGGTTTAATTTAATTTAATATAATAATTAATATTTTCAGAAGTGAATTCAAAGCAAATTACAAAAATGTTACTGTTATCCTAAAAATAATTCCAATAATTTGCAGCGAATCAGATAAAGTTTGTGTTCTAATTGAAGTCTACGAATTGGGCGCGTTTCATAAAAACCCTGTTTCTTTAATAATGGTTGGATAAAATCAAAAAGTGATAATTTTGTATTTTTCCATAAATATTAAATAATTTTTCTGTAATTTAAAAATATTGATACAAAATTTATTTAACCCGTTTTAAGCTAAAATGGTTCAAAAGTAAACTATCTCTAGAACTCTAACAAAGAGGCGTGGCGACTTCAAGTGTGTGTGCACACTTCTTAGGGAAGTTTTTCATGATTTAAATACCAAAAAGTAATATCGAGACACAGGGTAAAATTCGGGGTCGAAAGGGTTAAGAGATTAATGACGTCACGTGATTTGCGGGGGGTGTGAATAATTTAAAAATGTACATGCAATTTAGACTTTTGTGCACTTTTTAGTGATAAAGTTTTGAACTTAGACCCTCAAGTGTCAGTAGCGTTGACTGCTTTTAGGAGCTTAACCCTAAATTGGCGAGATTGAAGTTATAATTTAACTCCTTTAACCCTTCGTTGCATGATTTAATTTCCGTAAAGGAGAAACGTTTTTGTGATATAATTCATGTTGCTTGTGAAGTTCTAATGGTAAAAAGGAAGTTTTGTTGAATTCTTGTATCTATGAAAGAAGTTTTGCGAACATTTTCCGTACCCTGGTGAGAACGCTACCGCCGAAATGAAAGTTTGCTTATCTATGTTTTAGTGTTGGCTACTACGGGGAGTTGAACAGAGGTCAGGCGTCACTGTATACTCGTAATTCAAGGCACTAAACAGCTGAGCGACGACCACCGCCATACCACTATTGTCATCAATAACCAAAATTTGTTCACCAAGTCGAGACACTTACAGTTTTTTCGATTCTTTTGAACATACTTTCAATGTTATTCGCAAAATTCCATTAGTAATCAAATATTTTAACATAAAAGACACAAATGAAGAATGAATGACTGTAAAATAGTGAACAGAATAGTTTCCAAACAGTTTCCAAATCTATGAAAAGTTAACATTGCATATATGCAATGCCATGCAGCGAAGGGTTAACTTATTCAGTTCATTGAGAGAAATTTCGCAATTTGAATTATTTTCTCCAAGAATCAAAGTTCAATAATTCGAAATGCTTGTTGTGATATATAACTGCATAGTTAGAATTTTTAAGAATTTTAAAAAATTAAGACTTTAGTTGGAGAATTTAAGTTGCTTGCTCATGAAAACAACTCACACACGAGTATTAAGCTTTTGCTTGTGTATTGGATTTTTAAGAATTTAGAATCTTTAGAGGACATGTTGATCCTCCTGTTGTTATTATTGTTGAAGCTTTCTTCAACCCGCCAGTTGAGGATTAAGGGGCTCAGAAATCCTGTAGTCTTTAATGTGTATAAGAGAAAAATTTTACAAAAAATTTTATAAAAAAAAAAAATATTAAGTGCAAAGTGATTTTTTGTTGGCAGAGTGCTTGATGGAAGTGTCGCATCTAATAGTTTGAATTGTTCTAATGTTAATGTTTTCAGTGATCGTTATTGCGTTATTTCCGAAGCCAAATGAATCAGTTTAGCTGTATCGCGTCCGTCCGTCGGTCAATTGGCTGGTTCACAAGTTAGCATTTGAAAGCTTTGAGATATAAAACTAAAATATGGTTTGGATTGCATTTATATATGCAAGATTGATTGACTTTTAAATCTTTGTAGTGGAGATCTGCCCGTAGGCTGTTCTTTATAATTTAATGGCGATTTTCAAACACTGAGAAGAAATTTGCTTAATTTATTTCATACCAGCTTTTCATATGTCTAGTCAAACGTAATTAATGCCTTGATTTCAGTGAAAACTGAACATGTCGCCCAATTCCATCATGCACCGCACTAGGTTCAAGTATTTCGCGCTTCAGCACATAAATACGTATACATACATATATAAACATAAATATTTAAAGTACATTTAATAAATCAGCTTTTAACATATCCCAAACTAAATAAGTTGCATTAATTTAACATACACATAAAAATAAATGATGATAAATTTTAGGCAATGTTTGCCAGCAGTATTCCGGAAATAATAGAGCTCGTCGGTAGTGGCAATAAATATGGCGGTGAACTCAAAAGAGAACACGGAAAGAGGTAGTCTATAATACAAACCAATAATACAAAATACAATACAAAAACAAAACGAAATACCAAGCAATTAAAAGCGAAACCCCCTTAAAAATCAACTTACATACATATCTAATATCTAAATATAAATAACCAAAAAAAAGCAAACGTTGAATATACATACATGTACCTATATGTACTTTTTTAATACATATAAATACTCTTATATCTATGTATAGTTAAATACCTTCAACCATTTCTGTTCCACTGGCGTTTGCAAAAGATTTGCAGAAACAACAAAATGCACACAATTTTTTTCTATTATACTCAACACGCGTGTGAGGAAACATAATTTTATTACCAAATATTCAGTCGAATTGGCAACACGCTCGCACTGATTTGTTTCTGGAATTCTTTGCTCACGTTAAAGGAAAACCGACATCAAAATTGTTGTTAGATTTGCATATCACTTACATTTATATTTTTTATTCAATTTAATTCAATTCAATTTGATTCTTTGTGTTCTTCCAAGTGTTGTTTTTGTTTGCGTTACAATTTTCCCATTTCAAATCAAAACAAAACAAAAAACATATGAAACCAAAATTCAAAATTAAGCAAGTCTTGAAAAGCGCGCAGCAGACGCCATTTTGTAGCGGTGCACTCTTTCGGTCGCAATTGATGCTTTCAGTTCGAACTTGCTCGTATCAGTTGTAAATGCGCTCGTACACCACAACTACACACACACACACACACACACACAGCCATACAAACATTGATCAGACTTTGATTTGAAAATGCTGAAAATTCAACAGAGTCTGAAAATTTACAAATACAAAAGTTTGAGGCTCGCTTAAACGCGCTTGCCATACACACCCACACACACACACACCATTACACACAAATATATACATATATAGAAATCGGTAATGATATCTGCCAGTGTAAAAATGGTTGTTTTAAAAAGCGCTTTTAATGCATTTACGCGCCAATATATAACAATAATGAACTTCGGCATCTTCGTGCAGTTTTCTTTCAAAAAGATTCATTCGTTGGTTTTCATTGCTGAGCGTATTAGTCTGTTACCCTTTTGATTTCAGTGTTGCGTATCGTTTCCATTGTTCTATTTGGTTCCATTCAGTTGCGTTGCGTTTTATCTGTTCCTGTTTTCGACATACTCGCAAGTAGTTGACAAGCGCTGCCCCGAAAGTGACCACCACCACCACCACCACAACCCAACAACAACTCACCTAACAACAAATCAAACCACCAGTGAGACAGTACCAGTAGCTGTACGTTCAATAACCGGCATTTTCCCCAATCAACAACAACAACAACCACTGTCCAAATGTCCTTCTTCACGCGTTCGTCCAGCAAGGCAACTTTTGTGCCAACTCCAACTCCAACTCTCCCACACAAAAAGGAAACAAACAAACAATCGAAATGATGTGGTTTCTCTTATCATTTGACAAGTATTTATGAATATCCAGTTTCCGTTCCCCCCACCATTGCATTTTGTGTTGGCTTTGGTTATGTTTGGTCCAGTTTTGCGTTTGCCGCTTCATTGTCTATTTGCTTTTCTTGAGAACTCACCCTAGTTCAGCCATAAGCGTCTGTCTTTACATATTGTTCGTTTCTTACAACTCATTCACACGTACGAACTGTATTTGAATCGTTGATCTTAGCATCACTTGTAGGTTGGATGATTTTTGAATATGTATTTCGATTGTTGCTACCAATATACATATGTATAACTACTACTTTGTAACTATTGATTTTGCAATTTGTTGTCAATTTCGTTCATCATTATTGGAAACACATATTCAAAGGCGATACTCCATGCGTACCAATTATACAATATTTCAATACTCGTATTTCCAGTGGACTCAATACAAACGTTTGTTGATTTGCTTACATACATATTTATGTAAATATTTTTTAACGTGTACTCACACTACATATAGTTTAAAGTAATACATATGAATTGATTGTGTCTCAAAGTTGTGAGACGGCAAACTAGTTATTAGTATTTAACACATTCGAGACGACGATTTTTCTCGAACACGGTCGACAGGAGAGAAATTTTATTTTTCTTCGTATTTTACACAGTAAAACCAATGCCAAATTGATTCTTCCTGTACTTTACAGATTTCATTAGTTCCAGAAAAATTTTATTTCGACGACTAGTTTACTCAGAATAAGTGATAATAGCACATTACTGTCTTATAGCCTCGGAAATCCATTGCACACACGGTGTGCAATCGTCTCGAATGGGTTAAGTAGAGTTACCAGGTGATTTGCCAAATAAGTTGCTGGCAGAAAGACACTATAACATTTAATAAATAGACTCAAATGATAAACTGGCAACCCAGAAAAGGGGCTTCGACTGCCCAGCTTCATGGAATATGTGTGCATTTCATTTTTCGGAAATTTTTCTTCTGTTTCTGGTACGCTCTCATTAATTTGGATGCCAACAAGGAATGAACCTGCACATGATTGCAATAGAAGTTGCCAGCATAAATTTCACCTTTTTAATAACAAATTTTGGCAATATTTGGATTGATTTGATCAACGCATTTAATGTGTCGATACGATGACAATATTTACTCTCACTTCGTATTCAACTCCATTGCCGTAGTAAAGTTTGTATTGTAC
The DNA here is from genome assembly GCA_963971225.1 of Melieria omissa. Lineage (NCBI taxonomy): Eukaryota > Metazoa > Arthropoda > Insecta > Diptera > Ulidiidae > Melieria > Melieria omissa. The sequence goes on along the minus strand of OZ020267.1, from coordinate 24,579,000 downwards.
ACCTGGTAACACTCAGTACTAACATATGCTGCGAGCACATACCAAATGCCGTTATGAGTTCGCCTTCGTGCTCCCCTGACGTTTCGTTTATATATTCGTTGGCTTTATTATGTGTACGCGCCTCCAGTAGACAAATTGAAATTAGCCATTGTAGAACTCATTGCGTTATATACATTTATACCATTTATCCAAGTAAACAACGTAAGATTTTTAACTACAGAGAGAATCGATTAAAATAATATTTATATTTATAAACTGATTTCATTTTCGATATGAATTTGGAAAACGGTTAAACAAACAGAAAAAAACACGTCACATTGTATGTGTTTTTTCTGCATAATTAAACCACAAATATGTATTAGATGACATTAATATTTTGCCTATCTGAATTTAATTCATATAAAACATACAGTGGGTGATCAAGCAATTAGCGCGCTTACGAAAAATCTAAATTTTCATGTTTAAGTGGATGTAAGAAGTACTAAAATAGTTTCCAAACGCTTTTTGCTTTCTTGTTTGTTTAGCTTGTTTGTCCCACAGTATTTCTAATGGTATTTGTGAGGTTATGTGCCGTGGGTGAGCACGATAACGGGACTTTGTTAGCAGCAGTATTAAATTGAACATTTGTTGCAAATCTGTAATAATGAAGTGTGCATTCGAATTGTGAAATGGTTATGTGAAAATCGTGAATTTTTGGGAATAAAATAAAAAGAAAAATGATATTTTGGAAAATACTCGCACTAAGGCTGGGTAATTATTGTTTTAAGTTGTTTGGAACGGTGTATACAACAAATTTCTGTTTTTTAAGGATGATGCAAGAAACTGTACAATTCACTTTAAACTTTTACTTTAATAAAATTTTAAGAGTTTTTTTTAAACATATTGTATTTGTTTGCTTGAAGCGTGCTAATTGCTTGACCACCCACTGTACACAGAACCCTCCATAAACCCATGAGATTATGACAGAAACGAAAGGTTTAAGAACTTATGGTGAACAGTTCGATTTCGCACCACTGCACAGTGGTTCTTTCCATAAAAAAATTTAAAAAATTTATGGTCTCAGAATTTAAAAATTTTGACGTCATTCGAAAGGTAAAACTCCAACTAAGAAAACCCAAAAACATTTGTAAAAAAAATTAATTAGTGTATGTGCTCAAAGTCAAACATTTTTCACAAACAATTTAAATACATATTTTCTGTATTTTAGACTAAAAATAAAAATCATAAAATTATATGGTTAGCAAGAGATTACTAAAACTTTCAATATAGATTAAGAACTGATGACTCGCTTTTAATGTTTTTTTTACAAAATTTGCAAATCTGAGACCTATTCTTCAATTTTAATTTGAAATATTTTTCTAAATTAAAAACCTAAAAATTGCCAAAATTTAGAGGGAAATTATCTAAAAAATATATAAAAGTATGTTACTGGATTTTTTCGTATTTTAAGAAGCATTCTTAAAAAATATATTTAAAAAGTATGTGAAAGTATGTTCCTGGATATTTTGTATTTTCTTAGAGGAAAATATTTAAAAAGTATGTGAAAGTATGTTCCTGGATATTTTGTATTTTCTTAGAGGAAAATATCTAAAAAGTATGTGAAAGTATGTTCCTGGGTTTTTGTGTAATTTAAGAAGCACTCTTTCTTAGTCGAATAATGTAAACACATTCTTCAATATCTTCCGATTTCACAAAAGAATTTCATTTTTAAAATGGTCTAATCACCTACTTTTCGACATTTTATTTATACCTGAAAGTATGCAATCAACGTAAAAAATTAAAAAAACATGCACAAATGCAAAACATAAATTAATTATTATTAATTTTATTGCAAAACTAAGAGGTCCGAATACAATTTCTGTTACTCTTTCTTACTATCAATGTTGATGTAACTGATTAAATGTGAAATCTTAAAAATCCAGCCAACACACAAATTGCCAAACTACAAAAGTTTAAGAAATTTTGCCCTGGGTTGTATGGAGTCGAATCACTGTGCACTGTCAGAAAAAAAATGCATGCCGATTCAGAATATTGGCAACTTGAATACATGTGGGTTCTGCATTTGCTAACAAATTCTTAACTAAAACAACATTAGTTGCCTAGAAGCGAAATAATTAGCTGAAAATAAGTAGTTCGAAATGCCACTTTGCGCTGATTCACCTACTTACTACATAGGCAACAACATTATGTACAATTACATATATATTAAAGCAACCTAGTTAAATACATTGTGCCTCTTTGTATTCTTTGCTTCGCGTCCAGCTGAACTTTATCTGTTCATTCTCTAAAGGAAATCAAATACCTTACGTTGTTTACTTAAAAACGCCAGTAAAGTATTTGCAGCTATAATTTTCTCAGTGCAATGTATTGTACGATCAATGTGACACACAAATGACAAAGCAGACTGTTTGTAAGATATATTAAAGTTTGTAAGATATAAGGAAAGTGCTAATATTTTCAAGAGAACACAATTGCAAAGTTGAACTTTTGATCAGAAGTCATGCGAAAATTGTTTTTATAGGCAATTCTGGTCATTCTTTTCTTAGAGAAAGAATCAATCGTAGATATTATTTTTATTTAGGGAACTTAAACTTTCTTACTTGTACTCTTACTAGTACTTGTATTCCTCAAATGAGAGATAAATGCAGCTTTCCTATTTCTAAGAACATAACCAGTTGACCTGTTAAACAACACTAACTTTTCTGTTGAAAAAAACTCTGCAGAAATTTGATAATTGATATTAAATAACTGACACTAAAAATAAGAAGCAAGTTTTTTTTTAGAATTATGAAAAATAACATGTTTTCGGTTATGGATGACCGAAACATGTAGTCCACGTCTACGAGTGTGTCGCATTTTTCGTCTGGCATGTACAACTTTTGTATTCATCAATTTTTGTTGGCTTTGTTTATAAGTTTCTCGAATTTAGTTACAAATTTTTGGTCCTTTCCTGTTTTAGTTGTCACACACCCACACACGCACACATATGTTTCACCAGTTCACCGTTCACTTTCTCTCTCACTTTCTCACGCTCCGTTCTCGTTCTCTTTGTCTATGAGATTTCGCACAATTCTCAGGTAGCTTAACTTTGCACAACGTAGGTTAACCACTCGTAGGTACAAGTTTCGTTTGAAATAATAGTTTTCTTGGCGCAATACGCATTAGGTACGATCACCACAACCTCATCTCGATGAAGTCGTATAGAAACTATGAACTAAACATGTCTTGTATATTCGAATTCTGTACCATACGTTCGCAACATGTAAATCTAAAGTCTAGCGTACTGTGTAAGCTTCCTTTTTGTAAACGTACTCTTTCCACTACTTTTCCTCTTAAACCGATTAAACTGTAAATTGTTGAGTAATTCTTGCGGACGCAGAGTAAAACTTGCAAATCATGTGTGACCGAATGCGCGAGTGTGTGCGTGCGAGTGGCCTTTCGTGTGAATGTGTTCAACGGAGCCAGTTGAGGGCCCCAATGTCAGAGGGCTCGCAGTTCTCTAGCGGCGGCGTGGATGTACAGCGCTGATGTATGAAAACATGGGCACGGGGGCGCAATGAACAAACAGCAACAACAATGAAATGACTAAACATAACGCGGCGGCATCTGTTACAGCAAGCGAAATTTCCGCACCGCCTCAAATCCCAATCGCATTTCTGTACATAGTAATTTAACATTTTTTAAGCAAGACAGGCGCAAAAAAAAATGAAAAAAAACACCAAAAAATCAAACAATAAAAAACAAATATTGTTGCAGCGGCATGTTTCTTAATTGCTCAATAAATTGTGTATGTGTGTTGAATTTAGGCAGTGTTCGCTAGTTGGATACCAGAAATCACTGAACTGGCAGCGCAAAGAAGCAAATATGGTGGAACATATAGCAAGGATCCTAGAAAAAGGTACACACCCACGCGCTGTACCGCTCTAATGAACCCACACCACAACAACAACAACAATTCTTATTCTTACCTATAATAGTAACAATAAGCAAATGAAAAAAAACAAATAGTTATATATGGAAAATCATTGCAATCCATCGAATCCAAAAAAAATGTAAACATTCTAAGAACTCCTAGATTTGCGTTTACATATAACTTATTTTAACAATTTTTCATTTGGTTTTCAATTATTTACACTTGAAATAGCATTTCGCTTCAATTGTTTTGTTTTTTTTTATTTTACAAAATATTATTTCATGATGTGTTTTTCTTTAATCTTATTTATTTATATTTTTGGTTTTCATCGGCGCCGAATGAGTTTGCATATTCAAACCTTTGATTTTCATGCATTTCCACTGCACCCAAATTGCCGAACAGTTCGACAGTTGTTTGTGCCGAACTAAAATCGCAGCATGGCAACACTGGCTCTGGCATCACAGGGGTTCATTGCCATGCGCGCCTGCGCCCTCGGCTCATGGACCAAGCGCAAAGCTTTCATTCGTTTTTGTGTTTTTTTGGTTCTCTCCTCTCAGACTTTGTTTTTAATTTCTTATTGTTTACTTTGAAAGTTGATACCTTTACGCTTATTTTGTGCGGTTCAGTTTCTTACATTGATTGATTTCGCATAACCCATGAAAGACAAAAAAGAAAAATCGGAAAAAGCAAAGCAACAAAACAAGCAAATCCCAACATTTATCAGAAAGGCATTGGTTTCTTGGCGGCATGTGTCTCTGTTTATGTGTGTAGTGTTTGCAACAACAGCAACTCGTAGCAACCAAATGCAATACAACAACACGGTTTCGCTAGGCCGGAGATCCTAACGAACAAAGTAAATGGCAGCTGCAGATATGCTTAAGTGTCCACAAGAACGGCAGTAGGCAGCAACAAAATCTTGTCCAAATTGATCAAATCCTTCTGTAAAGCAAAGCATTTGGTTTTGGTTGTTCGCTTTTCGTTTGAGCAAGTTTCGTACTTTCGTTTTGTTTTTTTCGTTTGTTTTTTGTTGTGTAGCGCCACAAGTTGTGCTGCTTATTTGTGCCAGTGCGACGACGCAGCTGACTGGTGGGTTCGGCTGCTCGGCTACAGCTCATCCTCATACTTAACGCTAATTACGCTTCGAGCCTCAAGTGGCAGCTAACCACATACTAAACATATATAGGCCGGCATTGTTGTAATACAAAACTATATCTATTTACTATTTTTGTTAGTTTGTATTTCCTTGGTTTCATTTTATTTTATTTTGTTTTGTTTTAGTGAACCATGAAACGCTTCCGTACCCACACAACCAACAACCATTCCATTGTCCATATTCCGTGAATTGTTCCGAATTATGCTGAAATGCAATGCCAAATCTTTTTCGCCACTCTTTCATTCTGCATGAGTCACAGTTTTTGCCTTCTTTATGCATTGTGCGAATGAATTTTGGATTTGAAAATATTTCTCCATGCTCCTTAATCAAATATTCCATAGGGACTTTTTATACTTTATTTTAATTACAAAATGTTTACTTAATAACTTTCAGAATGAGTAAAGTTAATTCATGTAAAAAAGTAAAGTAATATTTATAGAAGTTAGCGTACACAGAGAAAAAACCTGCTTGGACAAAACAGAAGACAACTAAATGTGGATAAGTGTTAAGATAGATTGTCGAACCATTCCAAAGCAAACAGTGACGGATTCAAGGGTTTTTGGGGGGTTGAAACCGCCCCACGAAATATTAGGATCGAGTTTAAAACTACATGCAAATTAAAAGGCAGTTTAGGCGTTTTTGGCATTTTATAAATATTAAAGAATTACTTTTTGCAGCCCCCCCCGAATTATTTTTCTGAATCCGCCCCTGAAAGCAAATATAAATATGAATAGGTGCAAACAATGTAGAAAACACTAAAGCATATCATTGAGGCCACCATTTTAACCCTTTCAATACGACTTTTGGCCAGTGAAGATATTTCTGTATAATTGAACTAAATGTGCTGTAAACAAGTAAAAGAACATGTTTACATAATTTCAGATTTTTTTTTTTGCACGAAGAGCACGCTTACACTTCTGAACGTATACCAAGTATGAATTAGTTAGGTTATGCTAACCAAAACACGTGTTGTTAAGTACTGACTACAGACTATTTACTGTTTAGTCCCATCCCAGCACTTTAAAAGCGAATACTTTTCGCACCAGTAATTGTTGAACATTATCTGGGACTTATATATCCCCGCAGTATTGAAAGGGTTAAGTTTGATGGGTTCGGAAGCTATTCTCTGAAAAGGATTTATTTACTTTATTCAGAATTTCTTGAGAACAACGCAGTTACCCAGAGATCTAACATCAACTAATATGTTGGTCTAATTTCTTGGAATGTTCTATGTTCCCAAAGAGCATTAGGACAAGAAGCTTTCTAAATTTTCAATCAGCCTTTTCAGTGGCGGATTCAGTGTTTTGGGGGTTGAAACCCCCTCCCGAAATATTTGGATCGCCTATAAAACTGCATACAAATTAAAAGGCATTTTACAAATATTAAAGAAGTACTTTTTGAACCCCCCCCGAAATATTTTTCTGAATCCGCGCCTGGCCTTTTCACTTTTGCTTGCATATGCTGTACTTGCATGTCTTTCGTAGTTCAGATAAGATGTAAAAGGCTTTAGGCTTGAAGGGCTTCATTTCATGGCTAAGTTTGCTTTAAAGTTCAAAACTACTTGCTTCAGTAATAAAGAACTTATGCATTTTTTATCAAATCAAAGTCGGCAATTTAATCAAAGAACCTTTTTATCTCATATAGGGAGTACAGACATAGACCTACTTCTCAAAATAGTCAAATTTCCAGGACACATTAGCTCTCAACATAGAAGAACAGTATTTCTCTCTGTGTACCAATAAAAAAACTGAATTAACTGCGCTATGAACAACTACACACGTCTGCATATATCTCCACATAGACTAGTTGCCATAAGTATTTTTTTTTACAGAAGAATTTGATTAAATTCTGTGGTCAAAAGCACTAACCGCTTAAGTCGACTTAAGAAGAAATTGAGTTATGGATGCCACCACGTTCCCTTGACTGTGCTCTACCTTTGTGTAAAATCGGGGAGCTTCTAACTTTAAAATAAAAAAAGTTATTAATAAAAACCTATTCGCATTCCCATAGCGAATACACTACGCGCTAAAACTTTAAAGCGAGATTACTCGGAACAGCAATTTACGACTTAGGCGGTTATTGCTTTTGACCACAGAATTATGGTTTTGAAAGCGGCAAAACGCAACGTTGACATGTTACCACAGAAATCGATGAATTTTTGAGTAAACGATTTGAGCAAAATATCGCATAGCCGTTGCCATTGGCATACAAACTTCACCGCCTCACCTCACCGATCCACTGATCACTGAATATTGTTCACTACTCTCACTGCGTCATTTGCGTTTGTGTTGTGTGTCGCGTCAAAGTTGCGTGCTCTGCTTGTAGCTGCAACTAAGTGCACACTAAACAAAATGGCCGCTGAAATGTGACGAAATGTCGCACAGCTACGAGCATGGCACGCAAATACGAATCAACTGCGAAAGCGGCCACACTTCACGCGTAGTTGCCACCTAACAGACAATCTGTCGCCACTGACTACATGTCACAAGCAATACATGCATATACACCAATACAACAAATACACACACATATACACAAACACAAATACAACAAAAACTACAGTTGATACCAGCACTAACCAGTTTTGTTTGCCACTTTTACACCCAAACAATTAAAGCGACGTAAAGTTAAAAGAACATTAATGTTTGTTGGTTTGCTTAATTGATTTGAGTTGTTTCAGTTGTGTATATTTTGCATTTGTTTCGTGTTCCATAGCAGTTCCAGTGCCGTTTGTCATGTAGAAATTTAAAAATTTAATTCAAAAAATATTACATAAAGTCAAAGTCGGTTACATTTTGGTTAATAAAGCGGTGAAATATACGTTAGGACTCAGTGGCATAGCGAGAATAGAGTTTCTGATTTTATTGTTGAACATTCCTGAACTTGTCAGTCAGTTTCGAACTGGTTTATAGAATGAAAATTGAAGGAGACTAAAGAGAAATGTTGCCTTAAAATGTGTGATTATCATTTGAACGCGCTGAGCTCAAATTTGCAACAACAATAGGAAAGAAACATACACACTATATGAATATTTCAACGATCCAAAGCTTTTTATCGACTCTGAGCTTAAAGCCCAAAATTCAATTCAGCATTTTTTAAAACTTATTCAAAACTCTTCACAAAAATCTTCTACATTTGTATCAACTCCAATTTTTTTTTTACATAAAGCTGCAACGTTTTCACAGTCGAAAGCTATATGAATATTTCAACGATCCAAAGCTTTTTATCGACTCTGAGCTTAAAGCCCAAAACTCATTTCAGCATTTTTTTTAACTTATTAAAAACTACTCTCTTCAACATTTGATTCAAATTCAGTTTTTTTTGCACATGAAGCTGCAACCTCTCTCAGCCTCTTCAAGCTATTTTTATTACTGTCGCAAAGCCCAAATAGAGCACACGCCCTCCCAGAATAGCCGACGAATTATGCTTCACATTTCCTTATGAAATTCTTAGTTGCATACAAATTTGCTGCCACAGGCCGCGCAACTTGTGTCCGGTATGAATGGCAATGACACCCGTTCAAAAGCTGCCGAATCGATCGTCTTGCAAAATGTACAAAATGAAAAATCAAAAGTTTGACTTGCGCAATTCGCCCAACACATTCGTGGGTTATTTATTGGTTATCGTATTTATTTTGATTTTTTTTTATATATTTTTCAAGTTTCGTTGATTATTTGTGCATAATACAAATACTTGATTCGATTTGCATTTTAGCGCATTTAGACGTTTCGCCTACCTCGTCCTCGATTACCTCGATTACAGTCGCTGCCCTTTCCGTTGGCCACACCTTAATTCGTAGTTTCGAGTTTTTGAGATTTACATTTTTCTAAGCTTTACTCATTAACTGAATTTGTTGGCGTTTTTTGCATTGCTTCTTTGCGTTCACCTTACGGAAATTTCAATTCAATATTTTCATTGTACTCACTCACTAGTTGCAATTTTGTTTGTTCGGCTTTTACTTGTTTAAACTTCTTTCTTTTCAATTTAGTTCAACAATTACAAACACAAACAACAACAAGAATATTCCTGATTTTGATCGTTTTATATATTTTCACAAAGCTGTAGTTTCCTTTGATTTCGTTTTCACTAAATTACCTACAACAATAAACGTAATTAATAATACTAGCAATAATATTTAATTAATATCTTATCGCAAAGTCGTTTACAAACAACAAAAAACCATACGAATACCAAAAGTAAAAAACAAAACCAAAATGTAATTTAACTTGTTGAAAATTTGTTGAGTTCAGTTGAGTTTATTGCTTGCACCGTTCTGTATGCCGCAGCCACGCATAGAAGATGTGAGACGTATGAATTTTGTAAAGTAGCAACATTTTTTCTACTTTCGAAAATCGAAACCCAAAACTTCAGCAACACTAACGGTTATGCCCCAAAGTCCAAAATCACATTCCTGCACCGCCCACCCAAGTCACACTACTCCAAACTTGATTTCGTTACTTAACATTTGTTCGTTTGTCTGTCCTCTGTCCTCTGCCCACATTCCCCACGTCCTACATTCCACGTCCTGCTGCTGCTATCTACCATCAGCGCAACAGCTCCGCAGGTGTTCAAGTTTCAAAATTCAACGGCAAACAACTTCATCCATCGAGTTCGTCTGCCTTGACCAACTTGAAACATGAAAACCGAGTTTTACCCAATTTGTCCTGCACAAAAACAACAACATTTAACGCTGCTCATCGCTTAGCGGCTCCCGGAACGCCCCCACCACAATCACCCCCCACCAGTCACCATACTCCCATACTACTCGTACTCGCATACCTGGTTTTCTCGCATTATGCTTTTGATTTGATTTCTCATCGTGAAACCAAAACTCTGTGAAATGGAACTCCAAACAACAATTAGCGAACGTTCCGTAGGCGAATGTAGGCTGTAGCGTAAATTTGGCATTTAGCGTTGTTCCTCACCAACACATGCGTATCCGTAACTGTTTGTCGTAACCGTTAGAGAGCGTCTTCACACTCGAACCATCCGAAATTGCTCGATTTTTGTGCAGCAACTCGAAGTACTCGTACTGTTCGTTGTTCATTGTAGCCAAATATGTTTCACTCACCAAATGTTATCTACTTGCATATATATATTCAACCACAACAGCAACAACTATAAAACGGCACATGGCACAAGTTACAAGTTACAGTTGAACTAGAAAATTTTCGCTTGGACGTAGTTGCGTTACTGTAGCCGGCAAAATTACTCTGTAAGCGTTGCCTAGTCGCAAGCGTCATCGATCGATGCCAACCAATGCACCGCAATTTGTAGGCAACATATATACGTACATGTAGACATGATCGCTAGACCCCAGAACACATAGTCCCCCAAGAAATCGACGCCTTCTGCGCTAAATTCTCGCCAATTAGCAAATCTCAAAGCTCGAAAAGCAGCAAAAGCAGCAAACAAAAAAACGAAAAGGTTACAACTCGTTACAACTCTGAAAACTGTTGGATTTAAGATAGTCTGTGTTTCTTCTCTTTTTTCGATTTTCATTTCGATGGCATTTTATGGTTGCTTTCAGTTCATTATGTATATATTTTTTCGTTCTCGAACGTGAGCGTCGCAAACTACGATGTGTGCGGAATCAGAAAGTCTTTGTGTGCAAGCGTTCTCAATGCTCAAAGCTCAGTTGTCAGTTGTCAATTTCGAACCAGGCTGGAAGGTTGGTCGGCGACAAATCGCGGCAGCACGGTTAGCTGTCGGGCGTAAAGGATGCTTTAAGGTGCAGAAAAATCGACGAGCGCGAGTACTTTTCAGCGGCAAACAGGGACAGTCGACGACTGCATTCGTTGGCTAAAGATTCGGCGGTCTATTGGATCCCAGAATTGTGGAATCTTTAGTCTTCGTATTTGACTACACATGGGTTCGCTTGAGCTCAAAAGCGGAGCTGGGATCAAATAGTTTGACATGATTGCAAGGAAATCGTTTATAAGACATCAAATAGTTTGATATGATTGAAAGGAAATCGTTTCTATGACATTTAAATTTTTGTCAATAAACAAGAATTGCGCAAATCATTCTAAATCTAATTTTCATATACAAAAAAAGCGAATCTGCAAAATTTATAAAATTTCTTTCAATGTTTGAAAGGAAATCGTTTCTATGACATTTACATTTTTGTCAATAAACAAGAATTGCGCAAATCATTCTAAATCTAATTTTCATATAAAACGATTTACATAATTTAAAAAAGTTAAAAAAATGTAATCTGCACAATTTATACAATTTTTTTTAAAAACTTTTCATGATGTAAAACAAAGTAATTAAATATTTGACCAATTTAACTAAACTCTTTTTCTATCCTTTGTTTCTAAAAGAAATTTTTATAAATTAAACTCAACTCAACTTGAAATTGCAGATTAAAGTTTTACAAATTTTTTAGAAAGTTTTATAAATTGAAGTGTCAACTTGAATTTGCAGAATCAAGTTTTAAAAATTTTTTAGAAAGTTTAATAAAATAAAGTGTCAACTTGAATCAAGTTGTAAAAATTTTTAGAAAGTTTTTTAAATTAAAGTGTCAACTTGAATCAATTTTTAAACATTTTTTAGAAAGTTTTCTAAACTAAAGTGTCAACTTGAATTTGCAGAATCAAGTTTTAAAAATTTTTTAAAAGTTTTTAAATTAAAGTGTCACCTTGAATCAAGTTTTAAACATTTTTTAGAAAGTTTTCTAAACTAAAGTGTCAACTTGAATTTGCAGAATTAAGGTTTAAACATTTTTTAGAAAGTTTTATAAAATAAAGTATCAACTTCAATCAAGTTTTAAAAATGTTTAGAAAGTTTTATAAATTAAAGTGTCAACTTGAATTTTCAGAATCAAGTTTTAACAATTTTTTAGAAAGTTTTATAAATTAAAGTGTCAACTTGAATCAAGTTTTAAAAATTTTTAGAAAGTTTTATAAACTAAAGTGTCAACTTGAAATTGCAGAATCAAGTTTTAAAAATTTTTTTAAAAAGTTGTATAAATTAAAGTGTTGACTTGAATCAAGTTTTAAACATTTTTTAGAAAGTTTTATAAACTAAAGTGTCAACTTGAAATTGCAGAATCAATCAATCATGCTTCGATAGTCGATTTTGTTGATTGGTCGCTAACTGTGAATTCGGTTAACTCGCTCTAAATTTCTAAAATTTCTTTATTTATTACGACAAAATTTATAGAATTCCGAGCGCAATGCAATTCGCGTTAAATTTCAAAAAAAGTTCATCAAATTATTCGATTCCAACTCAGCGTTGACCTGCGACGGACAGTTGAAACGTTTGTCTCTCCACGTCCAACTCATCTTTCGGCGTGTCATCAGCGTATTTCGTGTGCATTCGCTCTCAGAAACATCGCAATCTGTTGATATGTTTTATATGCGACGACGATGGATAAAATTTCTGCTAGAGAAAAGCACAAATCAGCGCCAACCTAAACTAAATTGTTCAACAAAAGTAAAAGGATATTATGTAAAATATGCAACTAAAACTGCTTAACCAAAAAATCAAATTATAAAAAACAACAACAACTATTCAAGCACTTCACTCTCTATCTATCAATTCGTTTCTCACATTGAACACAGGCGATTTTCGCAAGTTGTATACCTGAGATAATAGACTTGATTGGAACAAGAGCCAAATATGGGGGCACATTAAAAAATGAGAAGGGTCGAAGGTGAGAAAATCTAACAAAATTATATATTTCCTTAACGAACTACAGCCAACAACACGTAATTTCTAATAAAAAGATTATAAAAGCAAAATTATTCTATAACAACAGTAAAATATTTTCAAGCAGTCTTAGATTTCTAGCAAATACCATAAACACCAAATCAAAATGAAATTTCTATCAATCTACGCATTCGTAACAAAATTTCTCTTTGTTAAATCAAAATCATGAAAAACAAACAACGAAAATAATAATAAAGAAAAATTCAATCTCACAAAATGTTCTGTTTTTATGTGCGTTTCGTTTTACTTTGCTTCTCATTCATAAGTCAAGCTTTTAAAGTTTCAAAACCAAAAGCAAAGCAAAAAATCCTTAAACTCCCTTTCGAAAACAAAATGAAAAAATTTTAAAGTAAGATACACCAAATTAAAACAATTCAAAAATTGTGTAATGAAATTTTATTTTGATTTTCGCAAACCGCAAAAATTGAAACCAATTGAAAATCGATTAACAAAAATCAACATCAACAGATCGAAACTAACAAAACGCCCCAAAATACCCACCTGCCCACAAGCAGCGCCCATTTGCATGCAACCGAATCGATGCCAAACCACTCACAGACTCAACACCCTGCTACCTCAACAACACTGAACCGCATGCGAAAATGTTCCCATGACAATGCTACCGCAACTAAACACCGCCACAGTTACTGTACACAGCTACCAACAACAACAACACAACTCTTAACACAAACACACAACAAGGGCCACTCTGACCGCAGTGCCCCCACGAACAGACCAACAGCCCAACAACTATGAAAAGCCATAACAACAAAAAGCACTCACAGTTTCCCACAGTACTAATCGCCCGCTTACCTTCATCTCGCCCCACCGACCGACTAGCAGATGAAAGCGATTAAAATTACACTACAAATTTCAAGTTTACAACAAAATTTTTCTCAATTATTTGAAAATTTTTTTAAAAACAAAAACTCAAAATTCAAAAACAATGAATTTGCATTTGCCCCCCCTCCCCCCTTACCCCCCCTAACGCTTTTTAGTTTAACAGTACTTTTCGATTATTCTTTTTTCGCCCTCGGTTGCTTCCATAGTTCCCGCCTTTTAAAGTCCCCAAATTGATTTCTATTTCGCAGCTCCCCAGCAATTGGCACGTTTTCGAATCCTCGTTTTTTCGCAGTTTGAGATTTGAACATTCGATGCGTCGGCTTTTAATTTTGAATGGTGTAATTTTAATTCATTTCGACCGACCCATCAGTTTTGCGTGAAAAGGACAACATCCATTCATTTCAATTGAATTCTATTCGAATCTGATTTTCCTCACACTCTCATACTTTCGTACTCGACTTGCGTTGACTTCTTTGCGTTTATTTCGTTTCGTTACGTTGCGTTTCGATTCGATTCATTCCAGCAGTTTCAGATGCTCTCATTTCTCATGTTGCACGCTTTGTGTTTGTTGTGTTCAAATATTTCTTACGTACAAATTTGCAAATTGAAAATTATTGACCTAACAAATTATTTCAATGATTCATAAAATCGTAAATTGATTTGAAAAATACTCGTATGCGTAAATTAAAAAACAAAACAAAAAATAATTAATAAATCTACAACAACAAATATTCAAATTGAAATGTAACGATTTCAGCCCGAAACGAGCTAAATCATTAAATAGTCATTCTATCTATCTCTCTCTATATCTATCTATCTCTTTCACACATTTCGAACTTAACTACAATAAGAATATTAAAATTGGCGTTTGGTGTTTATTGTGTGTATTCTTTTCTCGTAACAGTACTATGGAGTTGTTTGTAATTGTTAGCGTGTATCATTGTAAACTGATGAATTTGGATTTGACTTTTGAATTTGAATTTGAAATTTGGATTGTCATTGTGTACTCGTAAAAGTCCGTACTACATATTGTGCGTTCATTTGCAGTGAATTCGTATTCGTATTCCTCTCCTTATTTGTGTTTCTTTACTTTTTCGCTATCTCTATTTACTTTATATCCCCCTATCTCTCTCTCTCTTTCTTTCTCTATTGCTCTCCATTTCATTATTTGGCATTATTTCCTCGAGTATTTTGCGTTTGAATAGTTTTCGAAATTGTGTCCTTTGTTTCATTTGCAAAGAAATAAGAAAATATCACTTAGCTGTTGTTGTTGTTAGTTTCCATATATAGTGTACGTAGCGTACTTGCAATGCAGTCAGAAAGTCGGCAATGATTTCAAAGAATTGTGAGAAGAAGCAGAAAAGTGAGGTGATTTTCTGTTTAGGATAAAACGAGTAGAAAAAAGGAATAGGAAAATGTTTGCGTTGATCAAATATTGCACACGCACAACAAAAGTGACACAACTCAAAATTTGTGATTTTTTAGAAAACGCAAAAAACTGTTTTTGAGCTAAATAAACATTTGTTTAAAATAACGCATAGACTGTTTAGTAGAAAATCCTTACAGATTATGCTTTTTGATAAGTTCCAAGAATTTTTTTTTTATTTTACACTAGAAAATCCAAAATTTTGAGTTGTAACTGTTTTGATGATATTTTAATTCAATAATTACGGAACTATTTCAAGTTATGCCACTTTTTCTGAATTTAATAATTATAAAAGACAGTTAAAAAGTTGAAAGAAAAATTTTGAAAATTCATAATTAATTTTAAAAATTAAAAATATATACAAGAATTGTCAGAATTTTGCTTAAAATTAACTTTAACAAAAATTTATTTCGTCAAAAGTGACACAATTTGAGTTAGGACTCTTTTGCATTGAGCTGCAGCCATCAAATAGCATCAAACTTCTGACATGCAAAGAGACCTAACTGTATTTTTGTAACAGTTAACAACGACAAAATATACTGAGCGGTATACTGAGTGGTAGACATAACAACAACAACACATAAACCCGAAAATGAAAAATTTTGAGTTGTGTCACTTTTGTAGTGCGTGTGCGATGAACTTTTTCTAGCTGACAAATAATTTTAGATGAACTATAATGCAGGATGACTAATGAAGCTTTTGATTGTCTCAGATTTATAAATTTCGATATCAGAGGTGCTAGAGGCCCTGGAACTCAAGAATATATCTTTCAATGGATCAGACTTTTGGTTAGGTTCATGCATAACCATAATGGTTGATTTGAATATATGAGAAATTATGAGAAGTGGCAAATAAAGTCCAATTAATTGATTAATTGATGAAAATTAAATTTAAAAAATTGTTTACTATCAACAAGATTTTTTGGTCTCATAAAACATAAATAACCGAGAAAGCAAAAGCAATTAAAAAGATAACAGTCAAATTTCGTAAATATTGAACATTCCTATTGAAGCATTTTCATATACGTAAATACATTTGTATACAAGACAAAAGAAATTAGTTGGAACATAAATTTCCGAGTAATGAACTCAAAATTAGCAACAAAACTAGTAGTGATAGGATCATCACTGGTCGTCAAGTAGAACATTTTGAAGGTATTTTGTCACCACTTAAATTAGTTGTAAATCAGATACTCTGCGTTAGTATTAAAACATCTGTACTCTAGAAATTCTCTTAGATTTTCTGTAATTTTTTCCAATACCTAATGGTTTTTAGATAAATGGTTTCCATCTTGAACTCCACATTTGAGTTGCAAATTCAATGCCAACAACACAGCTAAAGCAAAATTCAATTGCTTTTTACTACTTGAGTCCAAAATGAGAGAGTAACTAAACCCCGAAATACGCAATTATTCTCTGCGTTCTCATTTCCCATACGATTCCTAGTTGATTGTGTCGTTTCAATGTCGATAATGCGATACCAAATTCACATGTTAAATGCAACAACAATATCCATATACCATTTTATCGGTGTTGTAGCGTAAACTGTTTTTTCTCTGTGTAAATGTGATTGATAACTCTCATCGATGATTTGATTTTCTTCTATGTATAATTTTCATTCCTTTCCGATTAACATTTCGTTTGATATTTAGAATTTAGTTGCCTTTTGACTATTTCATTTTCCTTTTTCAAATATAACAAAAGCCAAACGAAGAAAGTGACATAATAGAATCGTGTGCTAGCCACGAAATCGATATCTACGCAGGAACGAGAAGGCGGCGCTGACAGCCGAACCAGCGATTAGTGTAATTTTACACGTGGGAATTACATGTGACGAGCCAAGGATGCGACGCGGCAGAGTCGAATTAAAACGAACAACGACAGCGCATGTGGGCGCGCTCCCACATTTAGATTTGCCGAGTGTAATTTTAGACTGAATTGTATCTATTGTGTATTGTATTGTATTGTGTGAGTGCGCCAAGGATAATGAGGCCTGCGCCAGCGCGATTTTGCCTTTTTGTTTTTTGTATACAATTGTACAATTTGTGTAAAAGTATTTAGTTTGGAATCGTTTGGCAGCCAATAGCCCGTAGAGTTTTCGAGTGCAGCTCTTAGCAAGTTGCGAGCCCCGTAGTTGTTGCCCGAGTAAGGCAACAACACATTGACATGCGAGTGATTTTTCGCGCTCAATGGGAGGCAAACGTGTGCGCCGACACAGCACAGCGACGAGCCCAATGTGTCATCTGTAGGCAGTGCATTGATGCGACGCAGCAAGAGCAAAGCACAACTAGACAACAACCAAGTGTACCTCAACCTGATTTCTTGTATACTAGTGTAAATAATGTAAAAGTTTTTGCGCGCTACTAGCAAATCTAACGCCAAATTTTAATGCCTGCAAGAGCCAACCCTGGAACACTGGCGCAGTCGAGAGGCGTTGATATGTTTGACGCTAAGTTTGCGGTAGCCAACAACAGTCGTAAATAAGAGCATCCCACCTTACTTGTCTCCTCTTTCTCTCTCTCTCACACACACACACATACACCCAGCCCTGTTCATTCATACACTGTCTCGCTCACTCCCTGCAGTTTTGTACTCCAGCAGACGCTGTGCCCATCATATCCGCTCCAACCCACCTTAGCACCTTTTTGGTTTGATATTACTTTTTCGTTCATACATCGCTCACAACCCGAAACATTTTGCGTGTACCTCCAACATGCATACACATCTTGAACAATTGGTCCGAATCTATCTTGTAAATAATTCCCTAACATGAGCAGTTAAAGCACCAGATACGCTCCAGGTATCAGGAAGCCAAGATCGGTACGAAAAAATGCGTGGCCAGGCATCAAAGTTGTAAACATATTTCGTTGATTCGTTCGTTGGTTTGTTAACTCGTTCGTTGACAACAAACATTTGTGTTTTGACCTTTGAACTTTCCACTTTTGCTAATGACACTTCAGTGAACATTTCTTTGAGCACCACTTAATCGTTTACCGCAGTTTGCCAATAATAGCGAATTCCAAAAATAACTTAACGTACTTGTTGATAGTAGTGCAATCACCACCAATGCCAACCATCATTCGCATCTCAAACACCGACAACGAAGCTATCAACATCATCATCAATACCCTCCCCTCTTCCCTCATCATTGTGTGGCATGCATGACTTACCAGAGGAAGCACCATTGCATCAGTGCAATAGTTAAGTGTCATCCATCCATCAGTTCCTCTGCCAAGTGCCGCATCGCACCGCAGAACACAAAGTCTTATGGAATCCAGCTGTTGAACTGATCCTCCTGCAAGTCCTACAAATCCGCATAAACACCAAACTACCAACAAATCGCCAACCAACACCTCATCCGTTACGCTGTCCCACTCATCATTGGTCATAGCTTTATTTTGCCTTGTTGGCCAAAATGCCGTGAAAACATCAAATCTAACGTATATCCTGTACCCATATTCAACTCTTTGTTTTTGGCAAAAGTTTTGCTAGAACAAAAACAACAACAACAACAGTAACATTCGCACGCATGCATGCACTTGAGCCGAACTCGAAGTAGGCGGTAATTGTATGTCACATTGTATGTATATCATAGTTTGACAGAACTAAATACGACGCTGTGGCGCCATCAGGCCCAACGCTTCCTTGCACTTCCTGTATGCATGTACTTAGTTACCTACTAACTTGCCGACTAGACCTCAGTGTATGTACGTAGTGCTTTGATTACTCTCCCGGAATGCGTTCGAGTCAGAGAATCGTAGCGAATGGAATGAGAGTAGTAGCACCAATTGCCATCCAGATTGTGGTCTTTGCGTATGATTGACAGTAGCCTTAAGGAGTTTCCACCTAACCACATACATACATACATAGCTCCTGTTTGTGTCGTGTTGTAAATTTGTATTAATTTTGGCTTGATCGAATGTTTTGATTTCACTCTTCGGTTGAGTTTCGTAAGTAAGTATTGCATGTGTGTGTGTAGCGCATGTGCACTGTGGTAGGAAACGCTACGATGGCGGTTGGTGAAGCATTTGGAAAAAACTTGAGCTCAAATCGAGGAAGAAGATTTTAATAGAATAACTTGATTTTTGATGGCCTTACTTAGTGGACAATGAGTGTAATCTGTGGTTTAAATACTCGTTATTTTTTTTGTTATTTTATGTTTAATGGAAATGCCAAATATTTCAAACAATACGGCTGACATTACACGAGAAACAGCTATAAGTATTTGGCGCTATAAACTATAAATCGGATCATAAGGATCCCTAATGTATGAAGAACATTTTTTGTTTAGCTCAAATACTACGTTTAAAAAAACTGTTCAGATTCAAATCTATTGAACCACTTTGTCAAACCACTCTAGGGTCTAGTTTATTGTGTATTCTACACAATCTTACAAGCTTAAGCTACATTATAGTAAGATATCTTACATTTGACATGGTTAAACATTAACTATGCTTTGCCACCAGTGGCGTACACACAATTTCATTTTGGAGGGAGCCGAACTTTTGAGCAGAATACTATTCGAAATCATATTTTTTATCAACAATTTTTTGTTTGGAGTGTTTGAACCCCGAATCCCTCCCTGTGTGCGCCACTGTTTATCACCATTAAATAGATGATCATTATAGGAGAAGAATACAAACCAAACAAGTCAACATTATTTATAAAAGAACAGTAGAATAAAAATAATTTTATTCACTAGTTACAGTGGCGGATTCAGGGGGGTGTTTTGGGGGTTGAAACCCCCCGAAATATTTGGATCGCCTATAAAACTATATACAAATTAAAAGGCCTTTTACAAATATTAAAGAATTACTTTT
Source organism: Melieria omissa (assembly GCA_963971225.1). NCBI lineage: Eukaryota > Metazoa > Arthropoda > Insecta > Diptera > Ulidiidae > Melieria > Melieria omissa. The sequence goes on along the minus strand of OZ020267.1, from coordinate 24,559,130 downwards.
TGAAAGCCCCCCCCGAAATATTTTCCTAGATCCGCGCCTGACTAATTACAATCTGTTTTCTCGTATTAGTTCAAAGTGTTTTTCAAAAGACTTCACCAATTGCCGATTAACTATCATTGATGTGTACATAGTTTTCGTTTTGTATGAATCGCGTAAGATTTTTGTTGTGCATTAAAGCTGTTAAAACTATGATTTAGTGTTACATTTAATTAATCAACTAATAAAACAACTATGGGGTAGCAGACTAAATAAAATCGATTTGCATTTATTTCGAAATCCGTTTAATTTGGTTTCATTAAATTTGATTTTGTAAAAAAAAAGTACTGAGTAAACTTTGCTCTATTGCTTTTTATTTATGTTTTGTGAATTTTTTATTTCTTGCAAAGTTTAAATTTACTATCACAACAAACTATACACACACACACACCCACACACACACACACACACAATAAAACTCACACGCAGGCACATACAGACACACAAGCGTACAACACAGTAAAAGTTATACCACCAGATGGATTTTTCATCCAACAACCAAACACACTCAACACCATAACTGCACTCAGGCCAACAACTCACACACACACACAGAATGCTAAAGGATTTAATTTTGAAAATTAAACCATTTAGTATTTGCAAATAAACTGAAATTAATTGCAAAGTGACATTAATAATAATATTGCAACATTCAACATTCAAAATCGTCAACTGACAACATTTTTACACACCAGCCACAACAGGGATGTGCATTCGTGACTGCACCTGTACATACATAAATAACCCACACAAATCCACACTCATACCTCTCTATAAATATCCATGTCCATTTGTTGTCATAACACACACACATACACACACATACAGAGACTCACAAAACCCATTGACAGCCCAGAAATCACCTTCGTATTTGTACCATACTACTTAATGTTAAGACACAACAGCACACTTGTACTTTGTGCAATAATCTACTGCATACTATACTTAACTATTTATATACTTACAATTTATATATCAAATACATATACATACATACATATAAATACTAGTGCATACATACGTATACTTGTTGTTTCAATGCGCACCTGCTGCCGACTTGATTTACTAATCGAATCTCTTTTTCAATCTACCCCCATCCACCCACCTCCAACCACCCCCCCACACACAATCGAACGTGTGCCCATTGCAATGCGACCGCAACGCTGCACACTGCCAAACACGCTGGGGACACCTCTCCGCCAAACGCTGCTGACGCTGATGACGCTGCTGTCGACGTCCATTATAATTGCACAGACATATTGTCGTCTGCGGACACATAACGTACGAGTCGGTGTCGCACTTCCTGAAGGATTTTCTGCACGAGGATCGCGAGGACGTGGACGTGGAAGTCGTATTCCTACATCGGTAAGTCAATGTCGGCGCATGATGAGTCCTGGCCCACTGTCTGCACATTATCGAGAGACTTGCCATCTATTTATGTTATTATTGCTACTATTATGAACGTATGAATATGTATTTATCAATTTAGACATTTTAATTTTTATGTAATCGGCAGTGATTGCGAGAAAACGTGCACACCTTCGAGTAGCTCAACTAAATGAAATACAAAAACCATTCAGTACAATGAAATGCCTTGGAAAATATAAAACGAAAACAAGACCAATAAACAGCAGCTGCAACTTTTTCAATTTATAACTACTCGACTCAAATACCGCATTTTTACAATTTGGTATTGGAAGTTTTCAAACTCGTATTTAGATTTTTATTATTCTTTGATTTTCGAACAATGGAAGGTTTCGAGTTCTGTACATGCTTTGAATTATTTTTAATTAAATTTCTTACTATTCAATTAGTGCCAATAATGATTTTATTCATTGCTTAGTTTTTGTTGTTAATTTGGAAAAATGACCAAAATCATAAATATATACAAGGTGGGCGGAAAGTTTCTGTATACAAAAAAATACCATTAAGTATCATTTGTATTGCTTTTCAAAATTTTTTGTATTTAAACCACTAAATCATAAAAAAAGTATGAGGTTCTGTTCAATGTAGACTGGCTTAGACAAATCTCAAATATTGTAAAAAAAAATATATAAAACTGTAGGAGTTATGAGTGCTTAAATTTAGCCTTCCCTCGATAACTTTGACCAGAATCGAAAAATGAATACAATGGAATAATGAATAGAATAGAATAATTAATAATGAATAGAATAGAAGAATAATGTTCGACTGTCTTTTTAGATTGGCAATGCCCCAACCTGCGTTAACCCTTTCCTTCCCGAATTATGAAATAGCCATAGAAACAAATTGGAAGTTGGTTATTTGAAACGAGAGAACAATTTAAAAGTATTTTGCATCATATTTAAAATGGTTTCGACTTTCCAGTGGGAGGTGCGAGGAGGAGGTAGCCATACTAACATACACTAGAATACACTGGGCTTTTATGAAGCAAAATTAAAAAATATTTTATATGAAAACAAAATGTCCCTTATTTACAAGTTTTTAGAGTAATTTGTTAGAATTTTAGAGTTATTTGGTGTCCTTTGTTAAACATAGAGCAATATTACATTTTTGCACAAATGTTAACAATTTTCAATGTTCCCATAAAAACAAATTGCATATTTTGCTGAAAAAGCTCAGAACAATGTTTCTTTTAAGCGATACAATTCATAGAATGGGGAAAAATCGAAAATTATCTTTATTATCTTATTATCTTTAATTTGTTGGGTATTGTTAACCCTTTCGACTACAAAGTTGCCCGATAGCAACTTCACCTATTTGTCATCTTATGGCAAAAGCTAGAATTAATTTTTGGCACCATTAATTTAGGCACCAAAAAATTAATATCTTTAGTAGTGAATGCAAAGCAAATTACAACAATTTAACTGTTACCCCAAAATAATTTCCAATAATTTGCAGCGATATCAGGAAAGTTTGTGTTCTAATTGAAGTCTACGAATTGTCAGAACCCTGTTCCTTTAATAATAGTTAAATAAATCAGAAAGTGATAATTTTGTGTTTTTTCATAAATACTAAATAATTTTTTGTAATTAAGAAATATTGTTACACAATTTATTTAACCCGTTTTAAGCTAAAACTTTTGGTCGAAAGGGTCAAAACAATAAGCATTCGGGACCCTGGAAAATTCGAATTGCAACATCATTGCACAGGTCATAACTACACATTGCAAGTGTTTTACCAAAAAAATGAACTGATTTGAATGAAATTTTGTGTGAATATTAATATGAGTTAATAGTGAATACAATAATATTAGCGGCTTTCACAAAGGTTTCTAATTTCATGGGAGGTAGGCGTGTCTCTTCTTCGATTTTTCTATTACTTTGCAAAAAAATTTTTAATGTAAAATAAAATATGTGTACAAAATTTTGTTACTCTAGGATAACTATTTCTACTGTTGTTCAATCGTTATATGAACTCGTTACACTGTGCGTCGTGTCACTGGTTTGAGTATTTCCAAGCAGTTAATTATTGCAATTATTGTAATTATTTCTTGAAAAGTTATCAGTACTTAGTAATCTAAAGAAAAGGTAAAATAATTGCCTGGCATTCTGCATATTTGAGGCACAAAAATTACCATTTAGTGGTTAGATTTCTATTGCAGATCCATTGCCACTTCACTGATATATAAACTGAATTTGTGTGCAGCTCCAACCACTACTTGGTTCTTGTTAGTACTCGTGTTGTTGATGAGCCTATCGAAAGTGTGCTTGTTTTCTTACAAAGCTTTCAAGGATTTGCATAAAACTAAGTTTATTAGCGCAACCAATAGATTTAGCACATTGGTCAAGTGTTTACCGTTTCTTAAGAGTTGGCGCTCTAATTTAACATTTAAGCATTTACTGAACCACCTCTTCATATTACTCAATAATCCCACTAATCATAATTGCAATAATGTTCGCGATGACGATGAAACGCACCGTGCGACCAACGACGCATCAACGTCAAACCAATAGCAAGGAGCCTGATCTGGAGCTTGAGGGACTGCTGAAGCGCCACTACACGACGGTGGCGTTTTTTCAGGGAACCATGATGAATGCGGTCGACTTGGAACGAGTCAAGGTACACAAACGCCACTGCATGAACGCATATATGACAGAGCAAGCCACACGTGTTCGCACACAAGAGAGCAGCACACGGCTCGCTGTGTACTGCGTGGCAGTGGAGTGGGCCACAAGGCCTCAACACTTGGCGGCTGACCACTTTGACGCACACACACACACACATACACCACGGAATTTGACGATATTGTACAATGATTGGTTTTTGCGGTTGCAAAACCGAAAGGCTGACTCACTTCATTGCCCAAATGACTATGACTATCAAAAGAATCAAGTACAACAACTACACAATTTTTTTTTTGTCGACTTGAACTGTGAACTGCGCTTGCCCCGATCTTGCTCGCCTCACTGCGCCCACATTCACGAACACCACTTCAACTTCAACCACCACCACAACCACCTCCACCACAACCACCTCCGCCACAACCACCAACAACATCATCGAAGACAATTCGTCTACTCGTACAACAACAGCAGCAACATCGAACATCGTTCGTTTATGCAACTTTGTGCAAATTTCTCATGAAGCAAGACGACTCCGTCTACCTCAACTTGCCTTCGTTTTCTGTTACGTTCCATTCCGTTCTGTTTCGTTTCGCTCCAAGTCCTTCGAGGCGATTTCGAGCATTTGCTTTGTTTATTCCGATATTAATTTCCTGCGTTCTGGTATTTTTCAAAATTCGAATTATTCCTCCAAGTTTTGAGTTTCATATGCAAAAAGCTTCAATTTCAATTTAGCAATGCGTACGGTTTCTTTTTACAATCTTCTTTCTGCGTTATGCGAGTTTTTTTTTTTTGGTTATGTGATTTTTTTATGCTTTATCAAGTGTTGAGTTTCCCCCAACTTGCTTCAAACTTGGAATGAACATTTTCATTTGTTTTCGTACTGTCGTGTTTTGGAAATTGCGAGACTTGTTTTTCCAACAGTTTCTTGTTTTGCGCATAGTGTTTTTTAGTGAACTTTCATTGCCAAATACTAGTTCGAACGTTCGTTGAGATTTCCTCAAATTTTCGATTTTATTGGATTGACTTCTTTTACTTGAATATTGTAACCGAATTTCTACTAGAATATTACTCGCCTCTCTTTTGACTTTGTAGTGCTTATTAGTGCAGAAAAGAACTGTATTTATTTAATAATATTCAAACGTATACACGTCTCTCTTTCTCTCTCTTACGAATAAAAATGTAATTATAGTATTTACAGTAAATTTAGTACCCTGGCAAATACACATTAAGTCAAAGTGTTATGGAATATTGTAAAGTGACTTATTTAGCTTAAGTAAGCGATTTGGTTAAGTAAGTCGATTTAAAGGAGCTTAACTGGATACAATTTCCTGCAACACTGGTTCAACTTGATATTATTATTTGAAATATTCTGAATATTATTGCATACAGATTTTATTCAAAACTTGTAGCACTTGATTGAAATTCACGGTTGTGCCATTAGTCGATTGATTGCATTTGTAAAAAAAATTAAAAAACTGAAAAAAAATTAAATTATTTAACTAAAAATTCAAAAATTGAAAATCAGTATATCAAAATTTAGAGAACTCTACTCAATGCAATCAGTGATTAATGACACCTCTACTAGTTTATATAGTTTATATATGCATCAATCAAATATGAAGCTTTTTCCAAATACCTTTAGCCGATAAGTTAGCAATTGTCCATACGATACTTATGTTCTTATGTATATAGTCTCCCACTGCATATATGATACCTGTATTGTTGGTTTTTAATATGTAAGATTTTCGCCAATCCTTAGAATTTATTATTATAATTTTCCTGTTAAGTACGGACCCACCCCACATATACCGATTTCGTATATTGAAAGTATTTAAGACAAAATTAATTATTTTCATATTTTATTTTTCTTCCTCATTCCATTTGGCAATAAACATAATTGAAATTCAATAAAAAAAAAACAAAATGACAAATCAAATAAATGACACACAAATGTAAAATTAAACATCAATTTAATATTGCAATAACAACAAACGCCGATGACTGATTCGAAACCACTTGAAAAAATATTTATGGCAATTTATAACCACCACCATGCCACCATTTTCAATCATCACAATGCCCCCCTCGTACCCGCGCATGATCTCAACCGATCTGCACCATTTCCAAAAAAATACCAAAAACCAAAACAATACTCAACCAAAACACTCGAAAGTAAACCACCCGATTTGGAACTTGAGGGTCTGTTCAAGCGCCATTTTACCACGGTGGAATTCTTCCAAGGAACCATTATGAATCCGATCGATCTGCAAAGGGTTAAGGTAAACATTATTGTTCATTTGTTTTTGTACATCATTTGTCTGTTTGTTGGTTTATTGTTTGTTTGTTTGTTTGCTGGTTGGTTGGTTCATTCGTTCGCTCTTTGGTTTCCTTTCGATTTCATTCAGTTCGTTTCATTTCACTTCGATGTACTCTCACTTCACGTCAATGTTACGTACACTTATGTTTGTTTCATATAACAAAAATCACACGAACAACAATACAAATCAAATGTAACAAACTCAGTGTTGACTCAGTTTTAGCAAATGCGGTTTTGTAACAAAAAAAAATCTACAAAAAGTGTCTAACAAACTTCATTCATCAACTTTACTAAACATATTTTTTGTTTGTGGTGATTTCTGTGTTCCAACAAAAAACGAATCCGATAAATAAAAATCTGTATTAAAGCTTTTCCTTCGGTTTACCAACATATACATACGTTTTGTCATATCATATAAAAATGCAACAACAAAATCAACAGCCCGCAAATCGAATATAACAAAAGTACTATACGAACTAGTCAAATCACCTACGAATCATAATGTTTAAGCCATTTTCAACTAAGCGCCCAACACACCCAATCAGCTAATCAAGTAACCGATGTACGTATGTATATGTGATTATGGTGTTTGTGCCCCGTCGACAGCTTCACTTTAAGTTTTTATAAATGTATCTCTATGTTATTGTAACTGTAATTAACATACTCACATAACTGTAATTGCCTGCGAACATGAGCAACGGCAGCCGTTGACAGTGTTCACAATCGTCACTGCCACCAAAGCTAACAGAATATTAACAGAGTAACGCGGGATTCTCTGTGGTTGTGCTGACCTTGAAAGCGAATCTCAGTGGTCTCAACTAGGACCAAAGGCTTGGAGTAAAGACTCAAACCTCCAGTAATCTTATTGATCTTTCTAGGATCGACTTTAAAAAATTACTGCTTTCTTTAAGACACCAAACAGATTATATCTCATCTTTTGGAAAAGCTTTCTTAGAGTTAGCCAAGACTACTCATGTTGTTAGAATGAGTCCATCATGACATAAATAAAGCATTTAAGGAATGGCTGGACAGCTTTATTATGATTTTTTTAAACTAACAACCCGTCTAGTCTGACGAAACTTCAGTCTAATCTGGGATACTACTAGTGTTGGCCCTGATTATTAAAGAATTTTTTCATGATTATTAAAGAATTTTCACAAATTCAACCGAATTTTCATTTTGCCATCCTTAATTGCCATTCAATACATACTTTTTTAAACAATTGACTGATAGTCTTATGGGACACCGTGATTTCCTGTCTTTTTGACGCAACGCTACGTCCTCGAAATACTAGTCTGCATTTTGTCATCTTGGCAACTGTTGCCTTAATTTCTTGTGTGACGAGAAAAATTCAGGCAGCCATTTAATTTGTACATGTTTTATATATGTATGTGTGTACAAATGAAAGTGGCTTCGAAGTTTTTTTGCCAATTACAAAAATGTGAATTTTTTGTGCCCAAACACATAAAATCTACGTACGTATGTATTTGTATATTTTTGCAGCCCTTAATAGTTGTTTACATGCCCGCACACCATCCCCCCCACTCACACACACACAGACACACTCACACACATATATGTATGCATTTCCTTTTGATGTCGCTGCATCGATGTGTCTGATCGATAGTAACGAGTGTCCTTAAGTGTTGTGTTTTAGTGATGATAAACGTCTATATGAACTGCTACTCGTACATGTGTTGCATATGTATGTATGTTTAAATAATTTTAAGCGAGCAACACATTCAACAGAGTACAGATGAGCGGTTGACTGAGAGTGTGTGTGTGTGTGTGTGTGTGTGTGTGTGAGTTTCGGCGATAGGCGTAAATGCCAATGCGAGTGATTCACCGTACTCAAGTAGCCATCACACGTATTGAGGTAAACAACTAATTTAGCGTGTTGTTTGTGTACTTTTAAGCTTGTCGTAACATTTAGTTCTATACCTATGATATTTAACTATATATAAATAAAGCAAAACTAATGAAAATAGTGCAAGATATTACTAAATCGTATAACTACTATTGAATAAAACATTTCATACTTATGTCAATGTTAATTTAATCTAAGCAATAAAAATATTATAAAAACTTTTTTAAACTTGATGGAGGCTGCATGCTCGCTACTTGAACAGCTTACTGCTGCGTTTATTGTGTGCATAGTAGACATTGTTGTAGCGTATATAAAGTTGTATTAATTTTACAACAAATTTCAGTTCATTTGTGTTGCATAAAGTTTATTGCTGCATTTAAATTGCATGAGAAGCATGATAACTTTATTTAAAAATTTTAAATAATGATTCGTTAGACTATGTAGAGTTAATTTTGTAGGCATTGCTTGGAAGAGGCTCACTGCCGTTCAGTTTTGATGATTCTGAAGGCTGGATACCACCGTTCAACAATCATTTACTCAGATGATTTATGAATGCTTAGCTACAAAGCTCAGCCTGACGTAACGCGACATATGGTTATTTGTATGGAATTTTAACCACAATGTTAGATTTTGGATGGTTAGGAATGAAAAGGAACTCAATCAAACAAGTGGTTTGTGCCAAAGATTTCTATATATTCTACACAAAGGAGCCAACAATTTCGTGGGAGTTTTTCTTCTGTCAAGCTTAAACTATTCCAATGAAAATTTTACCGAAATTTATGTATATAATTATTTTAACCCTAGAAAGACCGTAAGTTTTCCATACCTAGCAAGACTACATATTATATCCGCTGATATCTCGAAAAGAGCACATCGGATTTGGCTGATTGTAATTGTAAAACCCTAATAGTAGAACTAATTGTAGAATCCGATAAAAAATAAAAGTGATCAAAGCAAAAGTTGATAGAAATACTGAAGAAAATACAGACATTTAAAGATTAAAAACCATCAAAAACCACAAAGGTCTTTCTAGTGTTAAGGAAGTCGAATTTTGAACCAGGATTCTCTGACTTGTGTTTCAATTCCAAAGCAACTGAAGTATGGTTGTGATTTCTATACAAATACCATCGAAATTACCTCAACCAATTGCAAGTTTAACAAAACAAATATAAGTTATACTTCAAGGATTAAAAAAAAACGTCAAACAATCGTTCTCTTCTTACAAGGTTTATGATTGTTAAACATATTTCAACTAGTCGCTATTTCAATTAGTGGCTTTTAAACCGTTTGCAGTTAACTTTTATATGTAAGAACCGGTACAGAAAGTTCTGCAAAATTTGAAATTTCTTTTAGTGGTGTAATCGTTGGTTTATTGAAATATTTGTTTTTACTAGTACGAAGGCATATCCGTATAGTTATAATAATAGTTCAAATAAAATCAGTTGATACGTCGTTGTCCATAAGCCCGGACATTTCTTACAAGACCTTTCATCAAATTTTGTACAACCGTTTCGTTTACTTTTTGGGATACTGTTCGCCACATGATTTGCATTTCTGCTACAGTTTTGGTGCGTTTGCCCAATTTGTAAAGATTTGCCTTCATCAGAGCCCAAAACCGTTCGGTTGGCCGGAATTCTGGCACATTTGGGGTATTCATGTCCTTCTTCACATAATTAATTTTATGATCTTTTAATCACTTCTGAGTCACATTGGCGTAATGTGCTGGAGCCAAATCTGGCCAAAACAACGTTTGACCATTATGTTTACGTAAAAATAACAATAAACGTTTTTGAAGGCATTATGTGGCATAAATTTATGTGTTGTACGGAGTTGATTTTTTCCCGCATTGGCAGATGGCTTGCCAAATGAGAATTTTTTGCCAAACTTTTCCATTTCAATGGTTTTTTCTAAATCAGGAATATCTTCCCCAGGCTGCATAGAGTAAGATTGCTGACCTGGCAAAGTTCTTTGGTCCATTTTCAATAGGTTTCGTCGTCCATAACCACACAAAAATTTTTGCTCGCTAGTTTTGTCTCGTACAATTTCCGTGCAAAGAAAATGCTTCTTGCAGACTGTTTTTCGCTGCGCTTTGAAACTTTTTTCTTTTTGTAAATCTTTATACCATTTCTTTGTTTGATTCGAACAACTTGCACATGTGTAGTTTTGGCTATTTTGGCAATATCTCATGTCGACATAGAACGGTTCTTCTTCACTATTGCTACCACCGTCTTTTCCAGAATTACGTCTGCTGAGCCTCTTGCACGCCCACTTCTTGGCTTATCCTTGACTGAGGGATCCTGTTGAAATCGCAAAATGGTCCTTCGTGCCGTAGCATACGATGAACCAGAGAGTTTTTCCAGTTTTTGGTACCTAATATGTAAATTATTGGTCCAAATGTACAAAATTTTTTGGCGAAACTCTTTGTTGGAGTTCATTTTTGTTGCTTGTACAATTCCGACTGTATTGAATAATATTATTTTGACTTGAACTTGAACTTGAAATATGGATGCCAAGAAAACACTTTACTCGAGGTCTACTGAATTTCTAGAAAAATTTTAGGAACAAGTTGAAAATTTGCAGAACTTTCTGTACCGGTTCTTATGTACATTATTTATGGGTCAACTGCAAGTTAAATGTAAACTTACAGTGCTGAAATTTACTTTTAAAGCTATGAAATAGTTTGATCAAAAAAGTTTTGTATTTTTTAATATTTGAAAAAAAATTTGAATAATTCGTAAAATTTAAATTAGTTCAAGAAAATTGGTGCAGGTGTAGCGTTGTTGGTAATTATTCTGTATTTAGTGTTTTTCAATAATAATAATGTGTAATCTGTTTACTAAAATCAAACTAAAATCAATGCAACACTTTACTTGCATGTTGCATGCGCTGCTTGTTTTTATATTACAATTTTAACTAAAAAAAAGAAAGTTTTTTAAGCATGTCTATGTATATAGCTAAATATTTATTATTATTTATGTATTTCCTAGCATGTTCATCATTCTTTACCGTGACTTGTATTTTATGTTTTCTTCAGTGTGCAAATTACGATTTCATTTTCCTTACTTACAATGAGTTTCATATATAATTTTAAATTGAATTGAATCCATTTAAAACGCTTTGAAATAACATGAATCGATTCACCAAGCGTCACTCACATCGTCACTCATGAAAGTGTTGCATAACGTCATGTCGTCATGTCGAAATTGTTTGCGATTGCCACATCGCCAAAAAGCGTACATACTGCAAACTTTTTATGAACGTAATTTTGATGTGCAAATTTCAAAACCCCAATGAAACCAAACCCACCAACCTTTTGTCCACGCTTTATACATACTCGTACATGAACCATTAAGCGATCAACTCACACTGCATCCAATCGTTTCGTTCATCACATATTCATTCAAATTGCAACCCGGTGTAGACATTTTCAGTAAAACTTCTCTTCTCATTCCCATTTTCGTCATTTCAACGTTTGGTGGCGCGACAGGTACACGAAGCTGATGCCTGCTTGGTGCTGGCCAACAAGTATTGCCAAGACCCCGATGCCGAAGATGCTGCCAACATTATGCGTGTTATCTCAATTAAGAACTACAGCGACGATATTCGAGTTATCATACAACTTATGCAGTACCACAATAAGGTAAGTGCCGCAACGGCAACGGCCTCCGAGTCCTTTGAAACTTACAGTCGATAGTCTTTCAAGAGCCGCTAACTGTTCGTTGTTCGTTTCCATGCAGGCCTACCTACTCAATATACCCTCGTGGGACTGGAAACAGGGCGACGACGTCATCTGTCTGGCCGAGCTGAAGCTGGGCTTCATTGCACAGAGCTGCCTGGCGCCCGGCTTCTCCACCATGATGGCGAATCTGTTTGCGATGCGTTCGTTCAAAACTGTAAGTATGCTTTTTCGTTGGAAGCGCCTTGACGAGAGAGCAAGGCGTACGTCTGCTTAGTTGAATTGCGCCAGCATTGAAAACGCGGTACGCGTCAGTAAAGTCCTTCCCACACAGATCGCAACGACTGCAAGACTTGGCCACGTGTCCACATTACTATCGTCGAAACCCACGATGCTGAAATGCTGAAAGTGGAACTGAAATCTGTTTAGATTTTTTTCCTTTCTTTGTTTTACGCCGAGCCACTTGATGCAACGCTTCCAATTGAAGCCACTTTCAACTACCTCCAATATTATTTCCAGCGTCTCTTATACCAATTTTACAGTTGAATTGAGTTTTGGTTGTAATTAAGTATTTTTTTTGTTGTTAGTAGTTTACCCTACGCAAGCAGACAACGTTGGCTGTGCACAAGTCAACAATTGAAACCCAACTTGAATTAGCAAAAGCATTTATTGTCCACAAATTGTGTCTGTTATTGTCTCTAATCTCTACTATAGTCACCAGACATGCAGTCTTGGACAAATGATTACCTGCGCGGCACCGGCATGGAAATGTACACTGAGACATTGAGTCCCACATTTATCGGAATACCGTTTGCTCAGGCCACTGAGTAAGTTTGCCACATTGCAGGCATTGCCTTCCACGTTCAATCGTTCGTTCGTTCGTTTTGATGGCTTTTTGCGCGGCTAAGCGCGCTCCAGAAGGCCAGAACTTCAGCCATCCATACAACATACACTCAACCACACACATACACACACAAACACCTAAACAACCACTTGCATACATACATACATGTATTTTATACATTCAAATGCACACATTCCCATACATAGCAGCAACATTCGATCAGCATCCATTAATGTTCAAATCGTTGATTTAATTGTCGATGTCTATCCGATTCTCAGTAAATTTTTTCTTTCCAATTTGAATATATTTTGTTCGTTCTATTTGGATGTATGGATATGAGTGCTTATAGTTTTTGTGGTGATTTTCAGTTACTTTATACGTACAAATATCAGCCAAACGCGAGCCGTAAACATTGCTACAAATTTATTCATTTACAAACTAATTTTTAATTCGTTTCTCATGCATATAGTAAATTTTTGTTTTCTTTGAGTAAGTGTCGCTATTCTCCAAATTATTCAATATACACAGCTCTCTACTGTTTGGTCTAATTTAGAATTTTGTTTTCGTTACGTTTTCTCATCCGATTTTTGTACGTTCCAATGTGTTCTAGGTGTTGAATTGCCTTCGATGTTGTAAAAATTATGAAAAGTTTTTGGTTTCAATTGCGATTTAGTAAATGCAGCGCAAACGCTCCCCGGCGTCTGTTTTAAAATTTTTTTCGAAATTGTTTCTGTATGTATGATTTACTGTAAACGTATCAGCATCACAAGTGGTACATCACAAGGTACTCACACACACACACACACACACACAAATACACGACGCTCATCGTCTGCGACACAGCATCGTACTGACGCAAAACCAAGATTGATTGTTGGTGTAAAAGCAGCCGTTTTAACACTATTTCAGTTAACAGTTAGGAGCCAAAGAGCAACAGTTTTCCAAAATATTTGAATTCTTTAAATTAATCAATTAAATAATTAATTTAAATTAATTATTAAATTAATTAAAATTATGAAAATTATGTTAGGTGTCACTTTATTATTTTTTATTAATTATTTTTAATTAATGTTATTATTAATTAATTATGAATTAATTATTTAATTAATTAATTAATTTAATTAAAGTAATTAAATTAAATTATTAAATAATTTAAATTTATTAATTAATTTAAATTAATTATTTAATCAATTAATTATTTAATTTAATTTAATTAATTAATTAATTTAATGTAATTAAATGTAATGTAATTAATTAATGTAATTAAATTAAATTAAATTCAATTATTAATTAATTTAAATTAATTAATTAAATTAATTAAATTGAAAAATTGAATTTAATTTGTGTTCGAACATTCATAACGTTTCAGTCCCATCTATGAATAAAATGTGCGAATACAAGCGAAAACCGAATTCTGTTGTTCTTTACATAATTTTTTCTTCTCATAGCTGAGACGTTGATAGGGAAAACATCTTTTCAAAGCCCTGCCCCGGAGATTCAAAATATTAAAAACTATAATTACAATTGATCTCTTTTTATAGCCAATAATAATTACAATAGTTAATTTTAATATTTTATTTATTTTTTCAAATTAATTTTAATTAATTAATGTTAAAAATTAATTCATTAATTTTAAAATTAATTAATTAATTTTAATTTTAATTAATCAATTTTTAATTTAATTTTTAAAATTAAAATAAGTAATTAATTAATTAATTAATTCTAATTTTAATTTCATTAATTAATTAATTAAAAATTAAAAATTAATTAATTAATTTTAATTTAAAAATTAAATTAAAAATTTATTAATTAAAATTAAAATTAAGTAATTTTGAAATTAATTAATAAAATTTTAAAATTAATTAATTAATTAATTAATTAATTAATCAATCAATTAATTAATCAATTTTTAATTTAATTTTTAAAATTAAAATTAATTAATCAATTAATTCTAATTTTAATTAAATTAATTAATTAATTAATTAATTAACTAATTTTAATTAATTAATTAACTAATTTTAACTAATTTTAATTAATTAATTAATTAATTTAATTAAAATTAGAATTAATTAATTAAAAATTAAATTAAAAATTGATTAATTAATTAATTAATTGATTAATTTTAAAATTTTATTAATTAATTTCAAAATTACTTAATTTTAATTTTAATTAATAAATTTTTAATTTAATTTTTAAATTAATTAATTTTTAATTTTTAATTAATTAATTAATTAATGAAATTAAAATTAGAATTAATTAATTAATTAATTAATTAACTAATTTTAATTTTAAAAATTAAATTAAAAATTGATTAATTAAAATTAAAATTAATTAATTAATTTTAAAATTAATTACTTAATTGAATTAATTAATTAATTGATTCTAATTTTAATTTAATTACTTAATTATTTAAAAATTAATTAATTAATTAGTTAAAAATTAATTAATTAATTATTTAATTAATTCTAATTTTAATTTTTAATTAATTAAAAATTAATTAATTAATTTTAATTTTAAAAATTAAATTAAAAATTTATTAATTAAGATTAAAGTTAAGTAATTTTGAAATTAATTAATAAATTTTTAAAATTAATTAATTAAAATTAATAAAAAAAAAAATAATTATTAAAATTAACTATTGCAATTGTTATTCTAATTTTAATTTAATTAATTAAAAATTAATTAATTTAATTAATTAATGTTGTAAACTAAAAATTAATTAATTAAATTAAATTATTTAAAAAATTACAAAATAGTTGAATTAAATAATTAAAAAAATTAATTAATTAAAGTTAGTTTTAATTTTAAAATTAATTTTATGGGTGGAGGGCAGAGGGGGGTTTGCGTACATCTTTTGAGTTCGATTCCAGTTTAAACCATATTTTGCACCAGCAAAATTTGTATTCGGGAATATTTGAACTCCCAAAACCCCTATATGCACCAGATTTTTGAAAAATACTTTAATAAGCTTTACTTTATTTAGAGTAATAACGAAATTGTAAAAAAATAAAATTGTATAAAACCCAAAATATTCCCCGAAACCCGGGAATCGCATAAATTCCCCAGAATCTGTGGGTGAAATAAATGAACTTCAAAATATTATTCTCAACTTACTCCAACATTGCTGTCTTGGATTTTGGTCACACGCACGTTTGTGTCTCACATCAACCAATCAGTACTCACACACATACACACACACACACCCGTTGAAAATCACCAACACTATCACAGTCACGATGTGAATACTCGTACTCTATAACTACATAGTACTATATATTCTCTTACAGTCTACAACTACGCTACGCTACAAACGTTGAGATCAAAGCTTTGATTCAGTTTCGATTTGTTTGTTTGTTATTTGTTGCTACACTTATGGTTTACATAAATTTGCGGGCTTTTTGAATTGTTGAATAGTGACTGAGTGCTTAGGATTTGACAAGTCGCTATGGTGAAGCCTACTCGCCGACCCCCCTAACCGATCGCTCGGTGGCATGCGTTGTATGTGGCGCATGTTGCCCGCACAATGCATCCGCCCCTCGTCGCTGTGCCGTTTCGCTACTTGTGTTTGAGTGTATGGCCATGCGACAGCCGCCCACCCGCATCCAGTTGGCTATGTGTACTCGTGTCTATGGCGTAATCCTTTAGTTGCGAGCGCTGGCATGTCGAATGCAACGATTGTAGAAGCTGCAAACTGCAACGCCTCGAAAAAAACACAGACCCACAGACGATCCCTCGCTCTCACAAATGGCCCGCCCAACCTTCCTATTTCGCCTGAAACCTGAACCGTTCGTTTGCATAGCGCCCCAGCCATCTCTAGGAACGTCTGCAATTAGTTAGGCATCGAACCGTGGCTGCGTCTCCGCCCAGCACCCACCAACCCACGCCTAACGCGCCACTTCGCACCGCACACTACTCGACGCCGAATCTTGTTTACTGTGATCCTTAATTGTACTAAAATCCAAAACACAATCGAATCATATAAATTTAACTTTCAGTCACCAGATACTCAGGCCTGGCAAAATGATTACCTCCAAGGTACAGGGTGTGAGATGTACACCGAAACCCTTTCACCTTCATTTACCGGCATGACATTCCCACAGGCCAGCGAGTAAGACCCGAAGCAACGAATTTTGCTCATACTTTCTATCTTTATCGTTTATTCACTTATCCATTTTTTTACTTATACATTTGTATTTGCGTTCCTCCTTACTTACATTCATTCATTAACTGCATTTTTACTAGCGTAAAAAACGTTTAACATTTATGGAAAAATAATACTTGAATGAAAATGCAAACTACTTGAATTGTATACATTAATGATTAAAAAATCCAACTTAGTGAAAGTAAGGCTTGAGTGATGCCAGCCACACTTCCAATGCGAAGCTTTACTACCAACAGCACAACAAAAGTTAAATTATGACATAACTTTGACAGAAACTCTGACAGTTTCTGAAACTCAAAACAATATTGCAAAATATGGCCACACTGGCGCTGGTGTGCTGCTTTTGGTGCTGGCGTTGCTCACTCAACTCAATCTTTCCTCGTTTTTCTTTTTGGAAATGGAATGATTACAGTCTTGCATATGTTTTTGTACTAGAAACTTTTTCCTAACAGCCCCACATAACTAAATATTCCAAACATTTAACCACACACATCTTTCAAACATACTGACAACAGCAACCAGTTGAATAACTTGAATAACTTGATTATTGTACTAAAAATATAGAACAAAAAGCTTATATTTTTTCCAACTTATGTGCCCATTCACACGCATAGATTTTCGTAGTTTTCTATATTGAATTTAATGAAGTGGACAAATGTTGCAATAATGAAGAAATATGAAATGAAGAAAATTAATTATGTTGAAAATATTAATGAAAAAAATAATTAGTAAAATAAATTAATAGTTCAAGATCCACTTAAATTTAAATGAGTAATGCTAACTAATGTTAAAAACACAAAAACTGTCAAACGAAAACGAAAGACCGAAGTACAAAAATACAAATTACATGAATTAGGTTTTTGAGAAAACTTGGCTTTTATTTGACAATCAAACTGCAAAACATTTATAAAGGGGACAGTCGTTGTTAATGAGTTAAACTGACACAATTTGATTAACTATAACAACTTTGCAGCACTTAATAGCGTTTAATGTTCTTCATGGCGTATGACTAACATTACTAACTAACTAACTAACTACAGTTACTACAGTAACTACAATTGTTTGGCGTTTATTTGACAATCAAACTGCAAAACATTCATAAAAGCGACAGTCTCAATTGTCTGACTCAACTCGATTAACAATAACAACTTTGAAAAACTGAATAGCGTTTGATGTTCTTCATGGCGTATGAGTAACATTACTAACTAACTAACTACAGTTACTACAGTAACTACAGTTTCTTGACTTGTGTTTGACAATCAAACTGCAAAACATTCATAAAAGCGAAAGTCTCAATTGTCTGACTCAACTCGATTAACAATAACAACTTTGAAAAACTTAATAGCATTTGATATTCTCCATGGCGTATGAGTAACATTATTGCAAGATCGCCGACAAAGACCATTCAGACTGACCGAAAGCCATCACAAAGGCTGCCAAATGTTAGCATATTTAACCCTTTCAGTCACAATGTCCAATATATTGGACTACAGCCCATACAATTCATACAGCCCGGTTTATTTTCATGTCAGAAAGGGTTAAGGCAGAAAATAATGACATAAATGATATTTAATGTTTTATTAAAACTAAGTAAAAAGTAAGTAAAAGCTTTGCTGATTGGAAACTTGGAACAAACTTTAAAGTTTTTCATATTTGTTAGCAATTAAAACCAAAATTAATTTAAAACCAAAATTACAATAAATACGCTAAATATTGTTTGTGTTAAGCGCTCTACGCTATCTTTTTTATTGATAACTTTTTTTTTTAGATAAAGTTTTACTAATTTGAAAAATTTCCTTTTTACTTGTTTTGTAGAAAATATTTTCACGTTTTCAAATAATAATTTTCATAGAGCAAAATTCACAATTTACTTGAATCACAGGTTTACAGTGAACCAATTATTAAATGAGCTTCTTTATGCAAAATTTTAGTAAAAAACAACAGCTTCCATGAGAATTTCCATTCGAAACGATTTTCATAGTGTGCAGCGAATGAGATTTTCAAAAATGTTTGACTGTGTGGAAACAATAATTTTTGTATTAGCAAAATTTGTTATGTCAAAGACATCGATTTGGTCAAAATGAGCTATGAGGAAAATATATGCGTGTGTATTGGGTGCCTCATTAGAGCAGCAGCAACAACAACAACAACAAAACTCTAAGAGAGATGTACACCAACCGCTTCACCGGCTCCACTAGTTTACTTCACTGTTTACTTACTACATGTGCCTCCCTACATACTTACATGCATACATACACACATACCCAGCCAGCATCTTGTACGATATCCTATCCGCTAGCTCGTTTGTTTGCCCGTTCGCCCGCCCGCTCGCTCGTTCGTTCGTTCGTTTGTTCAACATGAAAGTGCTGCCACTTCACTCGACTCTACCTGCTCCACATGCCCGCTTAACCTTCGAACACAAGAACGCAACAACCTTAACAATAACAACAACAATAGTACACACTGTTAGTTGCATGTTTTTCTTATATAACTAACTAATAACTGTATTTGGTCGCATTCTGACAGCTTAGCACACTCTTTCGCCCCTCCTCACCTCCCCTACACACTCCGAGCTGGGCACAAGTGCGGCCTGCTGCTGCGCATTCCTCGCCCGTTCGTGCTTCGTTGTGCTCCTCTTTTTCTCTCTCAAACGCAGCCGCCAGCTACCAACACCACAACAATAACATCATCAACAACAATAACAACAACAATAGTCAACACATCCACCCACCCGTACAACAGTAGTATTGCATTTTTGTGTACTATACATTCTAACGGTAACGGCAACGGTAGATGCAGTTTGTACGCTTTGTCCACTTAGTGCAACACCTGGCCGCCGGCCATCGCTCCTTGGCATGCGCTGCTCCACGTTCATATTGTCTCATTTACAGTTATTCGCACTTGTGTCCACTTACGTAGCTGTGCATATGCCATATGTCAATGTTCTTCGCCCCTCCGTCCGCGAACGATGGCAAGTGCCGTTTGTTTTTTGTACTCGTACTTGTCCGCATGCATTTTTGGCTGTTTTTGCTTTTTGTTTCGCGCATTCACTCGGTCCGGTAGTAGCGTCAGTTGCATGTTTTATTTGTTACCCCACGCAACTATTGCATGCTGCACAATATTTCTTTCTTATAATTTTCGATTTATTTAATTCGACTCTTTTAATTGAATTTCGCCAAAGCAATTTATAAATACTTAGTCAACAATAAAACGAAATTGTGTAGCGCCATTTTGCTAATATTGGTTTTTCGTTCGGCGCAACATTTCCATTGCGGCCAATGTTTAGGTTATGTTTCTCCAAGCTGAAGTTGCTACTGCTGGCCATCGAGATTAAGGGCGCCGAAGAGGGTGCGGACAGCAAAATCTCCATAAATCCGCGCGGCGCCAAGATTCAAGCGAACACCCAAGGCTTCTTTATAGCACAAAGTGCCGATGAGGTGAAGCGGTAAGTTATGCGAATGTTTGTTTATGTTTTTAATATGATCGGCAAGTTTTATGGAACTGTAAAAAAGCTAATGAGGTTTGATGGTCCACATGGCTTATGAGTAACAACAATGCAGTGATAATAACACAGAGACATTCTCCCTCAATTGTCCAACCTAATACCAGGGACTCACTATGAACTTCTTCTTGTATCTTTTCTCCAAGTGTTTGTTTTGCCTATCATTAAAAAAAATGAATTGTTGCTTAAGTTATGTTGACATATGGATTGAGTTGTACAAGAAGAGGGTTTATTGTTCCCCTAAAATAAGTAAATGAATATAATGTGACGATAATGCTCGCCGTCACTGTGCTATTGCGAGGCTTTATTGGGATATTTGAGAACGACTTGCGCTTCAAGCGTGGCATACTTTCAGGAGCATGGTGATTTTGTTGAAACAATCGTAGAGATGACTAGGCGGTGATACTGGGATGTTCGAGAACAACCTAAGTTTGCTACAAGCAAATAAGTATAAAAGGCAGCCGGGAACAGCGCAGAGGGAATAGGACGGATAGTGCAATGAGTAACAAGTATAAAAAAGTGAATATTTTCTAGTTTAAAACTGCATTGAAGAAGCAGAACCTGCAATACCCGTTTTCACGGATTCCTAGTTTAGTTAGATGATAATTCACTGTAAGCATTCCCGTGATAATCCAAAAATTATTTTTTGATAAGGTTATTAATTCCTCGAATCGTTTTCTATTGTAGGACCCGATAACCAGCTTCGAATGCTCTAGATCTGGTTGATTTTCCCAGAATTGATTCCTTCTGGTTGTCTCGTCCTTTCGCAATAGAATGGAGAAAGCTCCTTTTCCCAACCCACAAAAAGGTTCTGGGCCGACAAAGGGTGTGGAAGCTCCCCTCCTTGCCAGCTCGTTTGTTCCCTTCAATGCCGGTGTGGCCTGGAATCCAAAGTACCCAGACCTTATTGTAACGGCCAAGTTCATTCAGCTCCTCAAGGCACTCCAAAATCAGTTTCGAGGACACCTGGTAGGATCTCAGAGCCTTGATGGCAGAATCAGACAGGATGGAATCTTCCGGTTCCGGTATTTCTTCACCAGATCGAAGTAAGCACACCTTTCAATGGTGTATATTTGCGCCTGGACGATAGTGGTGTGCTTTCCCGTAGATTCTGAGTATCTTATCTCTTACTCCTATCCCGGTACCTTCCTCCGTTAAGGAGCCATATGTGTACCAGGATATCATGTGCTGGTCTATCTGATATGTTTCCCATGTACCTACCCAGTTCCATTTGTTACTAAGTTCAGTTTTGAAGCGTTTGACAAAACTGAACTTCGGTGAGATTGTGTGCCTCGGTATTGCGATTTCGGGATGCTGATGCGTGAGAGTATCAATCTTCTTACGACTCGGGAATCCCTGAGCCCCGATATTAGCATCAGTCATACGTAGTAGACTGGAGATTTGCCTGGGTCTGTATATGTAAGTGAAGAGGTGTGAGTTCACTTAGGATAGTTATGTGATTTTTTTGGCGGTGGACAATTGAGGGTTAAACATTCGATATGATCATTGCCAAGATGCCTCACACAATAAACACTGATCCGTTGTCTCTTTTCGATATTTCAGCGCGTGGTTCTATTGCAAGGCCTGCCATGAGGACATCAAGGACGAGACGCTAATCAAGAAGTGTAAATGTAAAAACTGTAAGTACACCTTCCATAATTTCTGGCCGAAATATCTTGCAAATTTTTAGTTTTATTTTTATATATTATATATAAATTATTTTCAAATTGTTGCAATTTCGTTTCATTTTATAATAATTTTATGTATGTATGTGTATCTGTTTCGAAACAAAAACCAACAACTATAAAGGGAATAAAACGAACCTGTCACCGAAGTACAACATTAATGATTTACAAATATGAGGAAATTTTAGTCTTAAGTATATAAATATATGCACACTACCCACATACATATATATACTGTCATCAAACTTAGGTATGCAGTATGACACAATTACAATGCCACTATCGATAAGTCCGTATTTGAACTAATTTAACTTAAACTATATTTAATAATAACCAACAACAAACAATTTCAGCATATTCCGATATCAATATGAATATTAAAATATTCTCTTTTCTGAATATCTCTATTATTTATATTACCATGTTGGCGTGTGGCCCTACTCGACATGGCCTTAACTATCTGCCCATCTACCCACCTACCTACCAACAAAACTATCACATACGTAACTACCAATTACAAATTATAAACAACAACGAATCGCTAATGAAAACCAAAAAAATATATCTATATATCTAACATTTGAAATGTTGAAAAACTTTAACGAATCGAATGATCTATTCCGAAATATTGCAAACCACAAACCAATCAACAACCATCAAACGTTAATGCATTCAAACAAATATCTCTTGAACAGTGACAGTACAGCCAAGGAACAAATTTGATGATTTAGGTAAATCATTCTTATTTTAAGGCCACTAACCACAAGTGAAAAACCAAAACCAAAACCAGCCAAAAACAAAAAAAACATGCCAAATTGAAAAATTGTTATTAATAAAAGAAACGTTCGAAAAACAAACGAATGTGTCCCATTTAACCTGATTTTGTCTTTTGTCTCAGCTTCTGTCCCTTTTTAAATCTCTTTATGCAGTTTTGTGTTTTTGGATACTTACGTTGAACTTTCAATTTGAAACCCCCGTCAAAACGAACCAAGCCAACCCCCACCGGACCAAACCAAACCAAACCAAACAAACCCAAAGTCCAGATCCGCCTAATTTCCGCATTGTTTTCTTCTGTCATTACTAGCCGCCCTAAAGACAATGAGTTTCGTTCCGTTCCGTTCTGTTCCGTTCCATTCCGTTTCTGGTTTTCTTACATTGCTCAGTTTTGCCTAAAACGCAACAATACAAAACTTGTACTTTTAACTGAGTTTAGTTGAGTTCGAGTTCCAGTTCTGTTTGAAACCTTTTCCCCACTCACCTACTTACTTGCAATATTTTCGTTCGTTCACTGGTTTACCTTGTTTCTTTTACGTTCTCTACTAGTTTACTCTAATTGACTTTGATATGTACTCGAGCAAAGTAAACAAAAACGAAAATAGCCAAAGCGAACCACTGTAAATGTATTTTGTTTCGAATTTAGCTGCGTTTACTATCGTCTCAGTTCCGTTTGTTTTGAATTTGTTTGAATTTGAATTTGGTTCGTTTGAATGTTGGATTGGGATAAGCCACCACCACATAATCGTATTTCTAATTCGCTTTTTTTCTCACACACTAACTTAACTCCGTTCTCTCTCGTTCGCTGTCCGTCTCTCCGGCTAACTCCCACACACCGATATCCGCTAACGTTTTCGTTTGTCCTCCAATAACTAACTATTTGGTTTTGATTTTGTCTGAAAGTTTGTGCGTTTGCGCCTCTAAGTATACTACTATCCTTATTAACCGTTATTATTTGTTTTGACGGCGCGCCTAGGCCCACACCTCCGAATGGCTGCTTACCAAAATTAACTATTACATACTCTCATACACGCATATATAGCCTTCTAATCGTACCATTGATTTTGTACTTTGTAAATATGTTTGTGCGCAATGCATCCTCGCCCGGCCCTAAACGTGTATTAACCAAGCCACAAGTGAAACGACACGACACTCCCACACACCATACCGGACTCATTTCAGCCCAAATCAATAAATAAATATGATAGTTGAGCGAACGTTTACGTGCTACTTGAGCGATTTGTGGCGCTTCCATTCTTTGCATAATTTGTTGTTTTTTTTCTTCTCTAGTTTACCATAAAAGTTATTTGTACAAAAAGTTCATGCAAACAAAAACCAATTCGATTGTATTGAATTAGCTCACACTAACGGATTGTTGCCAACAGTCTCAAGTTTTCTTTCAACAGTCCTAAATCCGCTTTTGTTTCGTACTTTATTTTTGTACAACACACACGAACACACACACAGGGTCCAGGCTACATACAACTTCCTGCCGCAGGCAAACTTTTTCAAATTCTCTTCTCGATTTTCACACAACTTGCCACAAATTTTATTAATTTCCTGCTTAATTAATTCGATTAGTTTTATTGCAAAGTTCCGAAATCTCATTTGGCATTTCGTGGATTAAACCCGATTCGTAGTTGAATTTAGCGTAAAGCACACAAACCCCACCACCAACAACAACACCGCAGCCACTACTACTCTCACCGTTACTTTTCCTAAGCAAGTGCAAACGAATACTCGAAAATGTTAATCAATTCCTTTCTATTTTGATTCCGCTCACTTTAACGGAGTTTGACGTATGGAACATTTAGTTGCGCCATGGAACGAGTTCAAGTTTACACCATTTTTTTCCGTTTTCCGTTTTCCGCAAATCAACAATCTTATATAATATACTTGCCTACGATATTTACTTACGTTCTCTTACTTATTATATACTCTGCACATAATTGCTACCTCTTCTTTTCCTCAATGGTAACTTATTTTTTCGATTATTCGTTCGTTTATGAAAGGTGCATGGACCGGCACAAATTCTCAACTCTGAAACTCTATCTACTTAACAGCAAACCATATACATATATATAGATATATAACTATCAGTTAATGACTTCTTTACAAATGATGCGATGCTCACAAGTAGAAGACTCAAGTACCTCAAGTGCCAACTTTATTGCCCACTATGCATTTAAGTTATTCAATTTTCAGCTGTCCAGGCTGATGTAATTTTGCGGCAGATATGCTAAGATTCTCTCAATACTATATATGCTCAAGTGTGTAGTTGAGTGAAAAATCTCGATTATTCGAAGAAACTGACACTAATCCAACAGTTTATTTGTCGAGTTCATAGTTACAAGTTGCTTCATGTTAAAAAAAAATCAAAATTCTTTTGGAAGAATTGGTGATTTGTTTGGTAGAATTTTGAATTACTCAAAAGTTCATTGTTGAAATAATTGTGGAAAAATAGCCATGGGTACCAAATGAAAGCAAAACATTAATCATGGTTTTAGAGATTGTAAACAATAAGTTACATTTTTCGAACAGCCTTGAAGACAACAATTACACGTTCAGCATATATATTTTTGGTGTACAGTTGTGTAGAAAATATTATGTTCAAAGATCCAACACACTTTTCAATACATTACTTGGTCATTCAGGGTGGACTACAGAAAGCAGACTTGCTATGACCACAGCTTGTTGAAAGTTGTGGGTATTGCAAAGTTGGCAGCTCGTATCATACACAGTGTGTCCCATGGAAAACGGAACTTTTTCAAAATAAAGACAAAAATTCAATATTCCGGCAAATCTCATTTATTTTATCAAAATAGTCTCCTTCCGCATCAATACAACGTTTTGCACGATCAATTACACTCATACACTCTGGTACGGGATAGACAATTATCGCCATAAACTTGTTTCAGCAAATTATGCGTCTCAGTAAAGGATTTACCGAGTTTAAAACAGAACTTAATATTTGCTCTTTGTTCGAATTTCATTTTTCGACCGATGCACAGTGATTCGACTCCATACAACCGCGGGACAAAATTAGGAGTGGTCCGTTCTTCATAAAATTTGGTATACTAGTTAAACATGGTCTGCAGAAATTTCTATTTGGTTTTTCTGAAACTGTTGTGGTTTGGCAATGCCTGAGACTTACATTTGCAAATTTCGTCATTTTTGTTGAGCTATAGCAACGAGTGTGTCGGCTAGATTTTTCAGATTTTACATTTAATCGGTAACGTCAACATTGATTATTCCAAAGAGTAACAGAAATTGTTTCAAAACCCTCTGGTTTTGCAATAAAAACGATAATTATAGATGTATGTTTTGCATTTTTGCAGATTTTATCATTTTTCGTGCTGATTGCATACTTTTAGGCATAAATAAAATAAATTTTGTCGAAAAATACATGTTTAGACCACTTTTCAAATAGAATTATTTTCTGAGATCGGAAGATATCGGAGGATGTAATTACAATATCCGGCAAAGAGAGAATGCTTCTTAAGATAAAAAAAATCCAGGAACATACTTTCACATACTTTTTAGATATTTTCCTCTAAGTTTCGCCAATTTTCAGATTTTTAATTTAGAAAAATATTTTGAATTAAAACTGAAGTAAAAGCCCCAGCTTGGCAAATTTTGAGAAAACATCAAAAGCGAAAATGGCAACATAATTTTTTTTCCCATATTGAAATTTTCGCAACTTATTGGTAACCATTTATTTTTACAAGTTTTTTTACTCAATACACTAAAAAACAGAAACTATAAGTTTCAATTTTTTTGAGAAAAAAGTTTCAACTTTGAGTCGCTTTTGCACAAACGCTAATTAATTTTTTGCACAGAGTTTTTGGGGTTTTCTTAGTTGGAGTTTTTTCTTTCAAATGACATCTAAATCGTTTAATTCTGAGACCATAAATTTTTTGAATTTTGTCTATGGAACGAATCACTGTGCGATGCCACAAACACACTGTCACTTTGAGCGCGATATTTTAGTTTCCATTGAACCAAATGTCATACAATTTTGACAGGATGTCAGTTAAGAATGTACCTTTCCATTGCTAACATCCACCAATAGGTGGCGCCAAGATAAATCGATGTTTTGAAAAAGTTCCGTTTTCCATGGGACACACTGTGTATTTATAATTCACTTAATGTTTTCAAGTCAGCTCATTTAATAACGTTATTTCAGCAAGAAACAGCCCATCATGAAATCATGAAAAATTTGTGGTACACTTTTCGAAATATGGTAGCCGTTTTCATTGAATTTATTATTAATTAGTCAAAGAACAATTCGCACACGCACAACAAGTGACACAACTCAAAATGTTTAATTTTTCAGGAAACGCAAAAAACTGTTTTTGAACTGAAGAAACATTTTTTTTAAATAACGTATAGACCGTTTAGTAGAAAATCTCTACAGATTATGCTTTAAGATAAGTTACAAAGATTTTTTTATTTACACTAGAAAATCCAAAATTTTGAGTTATGACTTTTGTGATGATATTTTAATTCAATAATTACCGAATTACTTTAAGTTATGTCGCTTTTGCTGAATTTAATAATCATAAATGATACTTAAAATGTTGAAAGAAAAATTTTGAAAATTCGAAATTAATTTTTTTTAAATATATACTAAAATTGTCACAACTTTATTTAAAATTAACTTCAACAAAAACATATTTCGTCAAAAGTGTCTCAATTTGAATTAGGACTCTTTTGCATTGAGCTACAGCGATCAAACTTCATCAAACTTCTCCACATGAAGAGAGACCTAACTGCATTTTGGCAACAGTTAACAACAACAAAATATACTAAGCTTTTGCTTATTGATATATAGATGCATTGTGCACAGTTTTAATTTAATTTTGAGTTGTGTCACTTTTTGAGTGAGTGTGCGATATGTTCACAGTTTTCAGACCAAAAATACATAATATTTTGCACACAACTGCATACATTGCGAATCTTAAGCTTATTTCTAAAAAAAAATGTCCGTAAATATAACACAACCAGCCGCCTGGTTTGTACGCATCAGGGGTTATGGTTACACCTACACGTACATTTATATAATTTTCAGCGCACATGAAGCCACCCTACTCGTATATCTATACCCATATAGGTCCAGCCCATTGTATGTACCATTAATGACCCCCAAAAAAAGCACCACACAACTAAGGAAACTAACTGTAAATACGTTCGTAGTCAGTTCTTTGTAACCAAGTATGTAATGAAAGTAATGCATAGCGGTTAGAAGCGTAACACAACACAACGTTTGCTGGCTGCCAGCGCGCGGCCGCACCAACTGTACATATTAGAGACCCACTTAGCGAGCGATTTTCCTACTAATTTGCGAAAGCGCGCAATCCCCGGGATGCAACTAACCGGCTTGAATTAGTCGCGTGTACAAATAATGAACTGCCACAAGCTCACTAATGCATCGCAAGCACCAGGAACCAGCGCCGGGAACCAGCCAGGAACTGCGCTTCGGACACCAAAATGAATCGATAGCCACATTGCATGCAGTTGGTTGCGAGAATGAATTTGGTGGCTGTTTGGTGAAATGATGATCACTCGACCCGAAGTGATTAGCCGTAGTCAGTAAGTGATCGACGTGGCTTCAGCTGTGTTCGTCGCTACCCCCGCACAGCGCTGAGCGTTCGTACGCCTATGTATAACACTATGTATGCGCGTATGTATGTGTGCGTGTCGTAGTAGAGTTTGTAAGTTTTCAGGCGCCGACATCATTCAATCATCAGTCATCTCCATCATTTCACCTACCAAACACCCACAAATCCGCTGCAAACCCATGAACCAACGCAAGCTGCGCTCTCGCCCGCCCCCAAACAGTTACAATACAGTTACATACATGGGTACTTATACATACATACACTCGAAAATGTGTGTATTCGCAAATAATATTATTGTACAATTTACATAGCTATGTACGTATGTCTGTTAATTGTAGAGCGTGTGTTTACGTATTACTTAAGCAAAGCAAAACCACTTGTAAACCATCTTACAGATGTGGGCATGATTATGATGCAGACCGGCATGGTGAATCAAGGCATTACCTCAGTCATTAACCAAATGGAGGGTACGAATCGCAAGCTAAATTTCCGTTTTATCTAATCGTTGCGTTGCCAAGTACAACTTAAATAAAATTGCCTACTTAAATGCGTGCAAAAGCACCAACAAAACAAAAACAACATCAACTACTAAAAAACAAAACAAACAAAAAATTATTACGCCAGCAAGCAAGCAAGCAAAATGTTCATTCTTACTTACTTAATTGTCTACTTGTTGCATAAGTGCCAGCTGATTTCTTCTGATTTCATTTTCGTATTTCTGGCTGCTAAAATCGTTTTTTAATTATCGTAACATTTTATTCCTTATTTGCTAAATAATAAAAAAACAAAAAAATATGAAATTTCCAAAACACAACCATTGCGACTCTTATCATAGAACGTAAGAACGTAACAGTAAAAAGAGCCCCAAATAAATTAATAATTGACAATGCCAAGTACATATTTACTTACTACTCGTATTTGTCGTGACCCAATTGCGTTAACTTTTGTTTGCATTCGAGCTGCATTAACCGTAGCAGTAAGCCACGCCCAGCCAATTTAGCTGACAGTATGTCTAGCGCCGCGCCTCGCCTCGCCACGCCACGCCTCGCCTTGTCCCGTACGCTACTAGCAGCCCAGTTGAACTAACTAACTAACTAGCAACCCCGTACGCATTGAAGCACAGCAGCCTTAAGTATTGCCCGCCATTCCCCTTTGGCGCAGCCCCAAAGCATTTGCCAGGTTATACAAAACAGCGAAAAGCTGCGGCCAACAACACGGATACTGCACAACGCGGAAAGGAACCAATGTGTGGAGCCAATTCCAAACTTGTTTTCCGACATCTACACACATAAACACACAAATGTGTACGCATACTCGTAACTCGGCAATGATCGATTCGGTTCAAAATTTGAAAGTACGAGTAGAGATCAAACTAACGCTTTGCAGCTCAACATTTCTTCAACGCAGATAACACCGTGCGACACCATTTTTCACACTGGAAAAAATCCATATGGGCGTGAAACTAGAGACCAAACATAGCAATATTACGTACTCAGTTTTTCATTTCTACATCCTTTGTCCTTTTAAAAAGACTTAAACATTTTGAAGGGGATGAAAAAATAAAAAAAATATTAAAAATACTTAACCTATTTAGAATATGGCGACATGTATATCAGATGAAAGAGAAAAGGCTCAAAAATTTAAATAAAATTGATTTTTTATCTATTTGTAAAACAAGGATATGAAAGCGGTCCTTTGAAAATTTTAATCCTATATATCCTTGAAAATTTATGTAGATTTTTCTTGAAAAGTAAGTATGTTACAACTCAAAATCTCCTTGATCGCGTGTCAAAATTTCATTACTCTAAATTTGTTGGTTCGAAAGTTATTTAAAAAAAGGCGGAAGCTGCAAGTCTAATGAAGTACAAAAATTTTTAATTACTTGAGAATCAGTATTTTAAATAATAAATAGATACAAAATAAATTGAGCGAGAATAATGAAATTTTGACACGTGATCAAGGAGATTTTGGGTTCAAACATACTCACTTTTCAAGAAAATTGTATATAAATTTTCAAGGATATAAAGGATTAAAATTTTGAAAGGACCTTTTTCATATCATATTTTTACACATAGATAAAAAATCAACTTGATTTAAAATCTTGAGCGTTTCCTCTTTCATTTCATATATATATCGCCATATTCCAACGAGGTAAAGTATTTTTTATATTTTTTTTATTTTTTATCCCCTTCAAAATTTTGAAGTCCTTTTAAAAAGACAAAGGATTAAGAAATGAAAAACTGAGTACGCAGTATTACTATGTTTGGTCTCTAGTTTCACGCCCATATAGATTTTTTCCAGTGTGAAAAAATTTTTTAATTTTTCTCGCACGGTGTAATGATTAGATTTGAAAGAGATGGCAATACTTAATGTGGGATATTTTGTGAATGTGCTATTCAGTGTTCATTACAAATAATGTCTTTCCAAATTGTTCTTAAAACATTTGTATTGTCTAATTAATGGGGTATTATTTTCCATTGACAACATCCCACACTATCTTATATCAAAATTATTACATTATTACAACAACAAAATATGGTACTACAGTCGTGTCTGGGTATAGTGAACCCCCTATATAGTGAACACCTTGATATAGTGAAGAGCCAAATTTTGCATCGAGCATCTAAATATGGAACAAAATTTTCAAGCAAAAAACAAAAAGTGTTTTTTGAGCAAATAAAACGAGTTTTTGAACAAAAATGTTAACTTTGATATCGTGAACAACCTCAATATTGTGAACAGGCCTTGCAATAATTAGTTCACTATATCCAGACATCACTGTACTATTATTCTGAACCTGTCAACAACGAAATGCCTTGAAAAATTTCGAGACATGGCCCACATATTGCAAACAGCGTAAATAAAATCGATTTTCCATATAGCATTGCCTTCGATCTACTACATCATGAATTCATATACATAAAGACATATACATAGTTTTTGCATATATACAGCAGGCCTGTATTGAATGGAGGTTTCAGTGAAATTAGTTTGCGAAATCATTTAATTTCAATCAATTTCACAGATGTTTTATATTTTAACACCTATTTTTGTGATTTTGTGATTCAAACACTCAGCTTGAGAGAGAAATTGTTCAGTTTATGTAAAAAGATTTTCATGCTAACAGATCGATTAGTGTCTTTTTCAAATTGCTGTTGATTTTCGATCTCTATACAGTGTTGCCAGATACCTGAAATAACTTTCTACTGAATCTTAAAAAAATACTGAAATTTTCTCCCAAAGTTTAAAAAAATCTCTTAATTTTTTTTTTTTAATTTGCGTCATTTTAAAGGAATGAAAAGACTCATGAGGCTTTTTTTTATTCATCTTTAGTTTAATAACAAAAACTTGACAATAACAAACATATAATAAATAAATTTAATAAAAAATGCCAATTTTGGCGGGACTTCATTGTGACACCAATAAGTGAGATCGAGATAGAACGAGCTTACATTTTGTAATCTTGAACATTTTTAACACAATAGGGTGCTTTGACTATTAAAACAGTTGCCAAAGTATGTTTTGTTGTCAGTGTTCCCAATACATCATATTTCATTATCCAAAAATCTCCCGAAAATTCACTAAGGATCCGAAAAATACCCCAACCTGAAATATAAATCTCCCAAACTTTCTCCTAAACAATTCTTCCTCCTAAAAGGCCAAGAATCCCCTAGAACTATGAGGAAATCTTCTGATCTGGCAACACTGTCTCTATATGCCCACATAACTGTCCGATGAAGAAGGTTTTACTAAAGTCCTATGCTGCCTGGACAAATGAACAAAATGTATTCACAGGAGTATTTTGTTGTTGTTACCAGTGGCGCACGCAGGATTTTGTTTGGGGGGGGTTTAACTTTGTTAAGAACTTTGAATTAGAATACAATTAGAATAGAATTAGAATACAATTTGAATTAGAATACAATTTTTATGTATGAATCTACAGACTGAGATCCAAAACATGTATGTTTTCCCTGACATATTTTAGTCCTGAAAGTTCAAAATAGAAAATTTAGTTAAAAGGAGACAATGTTTCCCTTTCATTTGATATTTTTCCATATTTTTAACATTGCACAACCGCAAATATTTAATAAAATATTTGAAATGTGTATGTCCTTAAAATTTTAAAGTTCTTTACAAAAGACTTTGAGCCAGAAAATGAAAAACTGACTATGCCAGGTTACTTTAACCCTTATTCTCATACCCAAACTTACTAACGTCGTTCCATTTCATGAAATTTTTAAGTTTTCAATATTTTGTTAATTAAAAAGTGATTTTTTTTTTTAATATATGATTTGTTCGCTTTTCACCTAAATAACGAGGATCCGGAAGGTACAAAAAAATTTTCATTATTTGTCAGTTTTTTTCACGAAAATACATCGCAGTGAGCACCCGGGTACCCGGGTATGAGAATAAGGGTTAAATGACCTCTAGTTTCACCGCATATATTAACATTAGGCAGGCGCGGATCCAGAAAAATATTTCGGGGGGGGGGGTTTAAAAAGTAATTCTTTAATATTTATAAAATGCCATTAAATTCGTATGTAGTTTTATAGTCGATCCAAATATTTCGGGGGGTTTCAACCCCCAAAACCCCCCTGGATCCGCCACTGACATTAGGATGTGTTTTGGCAAAACAAAAATGTGTTAGGCTTAATATTTGCACAAACAATACTTATGTCTTTCATCTTAGATTTGAAAACCAAAGAAAATAATTTATTTTGTCTATAAAAAAACATTCGAAAATTTATAATTTTAGAAAATGGTGGAAAAAATCACTTTTTTACAACTTTCACCGTTAGAAATTTCTCCAAATCTTATATGATTTGGACAATCTGTATATTTCTGGAAATTTTCGAAGATTTTGCCCCTGTGTGCGCCACTGGTGGTTACACTTCATCCAGCCACATTCATGACTGTCTGTCGTTTTTTAAAAATCGGTCGGTGTTAATGGTCTCAACTCAAACCAACCAATTCTATTTCTTCCTAGTGTCCACCACTGTTGCCAACTTAATGCGTTTCGCACTAAATTTAGTGCTTTTTCAAAATCAAAACGCGGAAAATATTGAGTTTGGTACTTGGTGCGTTTTTTAGTGCTTTTATTTTATTTAAGAGACACCCAGACTAATTCTTGCTTGAAACAATTTGGCTGTCTGCAGTGTTATACAACACTATATTTAATTTAACAAATATATAACACTAACAAAATATCAGAGGATACAAAATATCCTTAGTTCCTCTGTCACATATTGCAACTTACATAAAACGTGAAGTGATCCTTCTTGGTTGAATAGCTACAAGGGCCACGGTTGCCACTGATCTGCAATAATTTTTCTAGTATGTGACACGAAACATTGGGACAACTACCACCAATTGCTCTATTTTTTGTTTTTTTGCTCATCAGTGCGTTCTGAGTAGAAAAACGTGGTTTTAGGTGCTTTCTGAATGAAAAGTTGGCAACCGTGGTGTCAACTATTTTGTATATGGGCCTGTCGTATATATTGCCGCATTCATAGTAGTTCGATAATAATAACATTTTAACTATTTGTTATCAACATACTAACTTTCGATTCCAAATACTTTGTTGAATTTGTACATTTTCGAAACGGTTCTCGCCAAACAACATCAGCTGCCAGCATAAGTCTTATGTATTTTCCACCTCGACTACTTTACTCTGTATTAATTACTTATATATATTTTACAGATATCACATTTTTTACTGTCCTAATTTTGTTGTAAACATGGTATAACTCTAATGTATTTCACAACTATGATTAATTTGTTGTATTTCTTCAGTATTTTCTTGTCATTAATTTGTAAGTTGTATTGCTAAAACTTTATACTTGATTTCTGTTGTTTGTATTATAATCGTTTGGTAATTTAAGTGAGTTTTTATTTATTTTAGTTTGGTTTTTACCAAAGCTCTATCATTAGTTTTCCATTACCTTTTCACACAATCCTATAAAAACGAAAAATGTATTTTTATGACCAAAACAGTGGCGACGTTCAGGAAAGGCGTCCGCGCCGTGCAAATGGTAGGACGTGCAAGTACGTATATATTACAATACGCATTTTAACCATTCTATCATTTTAACTAACACACCGTCACCGCCCAAACGCCAAGCGCCAGCGCCCACTGACCACTACTGCCACCAAAACACACACACATACTCGAACACTCCAAAAACATATTCAAAATTGGAGAAAACAACAACAGCCTGAACAACCTTTCACTAACACTTGTCAGCCGCCGTCTTACACCGCTGCCGAAACTCGGCCAAGCAGCAACACTCAGCGCCCAGCCGCAACCAAACACACCAACCACCCCCAACTCGTAACCGAACCGAGTCCTGTACCCACTATACGTACATACTACCTCTGAATCGAAATTCTTCATTGATCAGCCAGCAACTAACCCCACCACCCAGTATCCAATGCGTGTTCTACTCTACTTCATGTTCTTCTTACTCGTATTGTCGTTCGTACTCGTACTCGTATGCGTATTCGTATTCGTACTCGTTATGATTCTACTCACATCTTCATATGCCTCACTACACAACTATCTACAATATCCTATATACATTTTTCGTATGTGTGTCACTGTATGTGTGCGCGTGCGTGCGTAGCACCAAACGAATCGCCGAATCGTGCACTCAAATACACACACACACACACACACGCACACAACAAGAATCAATCATATCCCACACCACACACGCAACACACACTTGCATTCACAATGAATATCGGTGTTCATTTCGTTTCTATATACTCGTATTTTTATACGTATTCGTACTCATAACTGTAAGCGTAATAATCGTTACTTTTGTTTCCACACCTACCCGATGGCATACTTGGCCGGTTATTGCAACCGATAGCCGACCATCAGAGTACACATCGACTCCGAAAGTCTTCGCAAACTGTACATTTTTCGTTAAATGTTGCATTGATGTTTACACAAGTACCACACAAAAATGTTATATATACGTAATACAACAACAAACACCGCCAACACAAATTAGTTTCACACACAAGGTGTACATTAATGTGTTCTTCTTCATCTCCATCGCTCTGTCATTTTTTTTAACTGTTTTTGGTTTTTTAAGTACTTCGACGTGAAATATGTTTCCTGAAGGCCTTCATTGCTTGATACTTTTAAAATTATTTGCATTAAATGGCAAAAATCAAGAATGGGATCATCGAGTTTCTGGTCTCACAACGGTATCGTACATAGACTGGTCCTGCTAAACTGGCAATTCTTATGGGCAATCTTGTTTCTATGCGAAAGAGCATAGCAGCAAAGACATTCTACGTCCCCAGTTTCCAAGGAAATCATATATTTAATAAAAATTGACTTCAAATTTTCCAATACAGTAACTTATAAATGTTGTATGTGTCTTTTAGAAGCACAGTGAAATTTAAATCCAACGCTCAATAAGTTTTTATTGAGAGAAATACATCTTGGAGGGAGATACAATTGAAGTGAATCGTTCATATCAGTTGCCCTTGAACTAATAAATTCGTTTCATTTAGTAAACCAAAGAACTTAATAAACCTAAAGACACTTCAAATAAGACAGTAACCAAGAAGCAGTGTTCACCCAAAGATGAAATTTCACTTATGAAATACTGAACCCTTTCGACCCCAAAACTGCCTGAGAGCAACTTCACCTATTTGTCATCTTATAGCAAAAGCTACGATTCATTTACGAGTTTAATTTAAGTAGGCACCAACAAATTTATATTTTTAGAAGTGAGTTCAAAGCAAATGACAAAAATTTTACTGTTATCCTAAAAATAATTCCAATAATTTGCAACGATATCAGTGAAAGTTTGTGTTCTAATTAAAGTCTACGAATTGGGCGCGTTTGATCAAAACCCTGTTTCCTTAATAACGGTTAAATAAATTCAGAAAGTGATAATTTTGTATTTTTCCATAAATATTAAATAATTGTTCTGTAATTAAAAAATATTGATAAACAATTTATTTAACTCGTTTTAAGCTAAAATTGTTCAAAAGTAAACTAACTCTAGAACTCTAACAAATAGGCGTGGCAACTTCAAATGTTTTGTGCACACTTCTTAGGGAAGTGTTTCATGATTTAAATATCCAGAAGTAATATCGAGAGACAGGGTAAAGTTCGGGGTCGAAAGGGTTAAATGTCCATTCAATTCTAGCTTATAATTCATTCCGAAATCTTATTCGATTATCTTGGTTTATCAACAAAAACGTTGGCATGTTCTCCTATACATGACCTGCCGAACTAGAATATTATCCATGCAGAGCGATCACAGCAGCCCAGATTCATAAGTGCTTCATTAGTCATACGATTTATCGTCATTTATCGATTTATCGACTCGTACCCCATCACCAAATCGATTAGCCACGATTCAAACCATTCGACTCTCAAGCGCTAAAGATCCGCTTTGTACAGTCAGCCAGCTACAGTCTTTTACTTTGCTCTGCTTTCGGCTCACCGTCGTCCATCTCATGCCCCGACATCACATAACTATCGGACCCCGAAAACCCGGCCGCCCATCTAGCTCGACTCCATATCGATCCTGTGATGCCCAAAATCATTCTGTGTATACTTAACCGAATCGTTTTCGTTTTCTATGCCCTCTTTTCTCCACTTCATCATCATCTCCAATCAATTGAACAAAAAACAAAACCTACAAAACTCATCGACCTTTGCAATATGAAACCAATGACAACGTCACATCGAAACACGGCTCGTGTTTGGTGGTTGCCTTCGTGCAGAAGACGACGAGTACTCGCTGTCAAGTAAGTGCATTTCAGTGGAGCGCGTACTGCATCCACCTACCCAATTGCTCTGCGCTGCCATTTTGCTTCGACATAGACGTATAGCGAGATTTCTTGGATTCTGCATTCTGCATTTCTAGTTAGAACTTTTCGTTTCACGTTCCACACTTCACTTCCTCATTTTGTCTACAGACTAAGTCTTAACTACTATTACAGAGTTTTTGGTCGTATTGTTGTGTTATATTTTGTATTATGTATGGGTTCTTCTATTTTCGATTGTTTGTTTAGAATTTACGCAGTTAATTTTTAAACTATTTACTTACAATACAGTAAATCTGTCTATGACTACTATAACTATCTACTCGTATTCACTCATCTATTCATTTAAATACTTACGTATGTATGAATGTAAACAATACAAAAATCTAAGCTATAGTTATACAAACGCAAACAAACATGTTGCAAACGCGCCTAGTTGCACTCGCACTCGCGGCATCGGTGCGGAACTACCGGCGCACCGCACGCATTCGCCAAACGCCAAACTGGTAGAACCAACCAAGAGAATGGTTTCCAAATAACTTGCAACGGTGCTGGAAGACCGCAATCGCAACCGCACCCGCACCGTCACCGACACCGACACCAATACCGCTGTCCGTGCAACCGCTTAAGGCACATCGCACCAACAACACCGTCGGCAAACGTACCGAGCACAACTGCAAAGGAGATCGTAGCTTAAGCGCACTTTCGCAGGTCAACTACGGAATTCCAAGCACCACCAGTGGCCACATGCCAATGAAAGCAATTAGCTAAGTCTGCGCTTCTTCTTCTTCTTCCCGTACACGTTGCGCAATTGATTCAAAAAACCACAAACAACAAAACCAAAATAAACCCAAATTGAAAGTAGCTATTCGTAATTAGCGTTAACAAATACGTTCTATAGTCGTTATTGTGTATTGTGTAGTGTTGACTAGTGTAACCGCAAGACGCCAAGTGCATATGAGAACCTGCGTATGCCGGTCAGTACTTAAGTATGTATTTAGTAGATATGCAAGTAAGCATTTTCCTGCATTAAACGTTCTACAAGTGTCTGACGAGGGTTAACCGAGCAGTCAAGTCAGGCCTTTCCGAGGCACCCACGTACCGGCAAGAGGCAATACTTAACAGCCGCAGCTACCCGAACCAACTGCAGCGTGACAGGGCAAAGCATTTGTGCTCGGTTGCTGGGCCAAATGCTTTGCCGCTGCAATCCTCATCGCAATCGCAATGTTTTGGCATATGTACATACATGTGTGTGTACATAGGCAGCAACTACATACGCACGCACCGAGTGCAAGACACGCAGGCACAATTGTATGGACATATGTACACTTTCGAATGCTACTCAAGTGCACCTCTTACTCCTCCTGCTAATTCACGACTGTTGCAAGCCAGCACATCGGCACAACGGCACTTCGTACTCAACCGGCCTTCCAGCCCCCAAAGCCTTAGCCGTAGACGTAGTCAATTGCCTTAGTCCTATATAGCTTTTGCAGCACGGCATGTTCTTCAGTTGTCGAGATATTTGCCAATGTTATATAACTTTACACGATATGTAGCCAGTAGATTATTGTTGCATGTCTGCAATGTGCATATCTCCAATTTGTAGTTGTAGTTGTATTTGTAGTTATAGTTACTGTTTATAAATTGCCTGCTAAAAATATAAAAACAATTTTGCCATGAAATACGCTTCCCGACTCGAATTACTTGCATCATTTTATAATATTTTCTATTCTGATTTCACCGTGTTAAAAGTTTAAAGTGTATAACCCGGTTATCCAACTACCCTCCAATTGTTCGAATATACTTCCTTCCTACATTCCTCGCCCCCAGATCTTTCTGTACCTCCGAATTCTTTTATGCTTAAATTTGTGTTCTTTTATTTTGATTCCTTAAGAATTTCGAATGGCATTTGGTGATCAAAGCTTTAAATAAAAATATGATAAAAACATTTTTAGAAGAAAGGCAGAATTCTACAAATAAAGTATTTCATTATTCAATAATTTGTCAGCAGTGCAACAATTTGTCAGTCTTCTGATTTGCTTATTTGCTGAAAGACCGCCACAATTAAAAAAATATAAAATACAGTCGTGTCTGTGTATAGTGAACACCCTATATAGTGAACACCTCGATAAAGTGAACACCCAAATGTTGACATGGAACCTCTAAATATTGAAAAAAAAACTTTGAAACCAATTTCAAGCAAAAAGCAAAAAGTGTATATTGAGCCAAACGAGCAAAAACGAGTTTTTGAACAAAACTGTTAACATTGATATAGTGAACAACCTCAATACTGTGAACAGGCCCTGCAATAATTAGTTCACTATATCCAGACACGACTGTATCAACTAAATATGACGTTACTTACAACTCGAAACCATTTTTGATTTATGACAATCTTTCTGTCAATGAGATTGTATGAAAAAATTCTTGAAAAATCATTGAAAACTTTGCCAACTAAAGTCGCCATGAAAGCCATTTGGTGTTAGTGTTAAAAAATCGTTCACATATTAACCCTTTCGCTAAAGGTTTTTACTGGGGAAAGTTAAAATTTAAAATTTTACGTCTTAGGCTTCTTAGGCTTCTCTGTGGTTATATTAGCAACATTCCATACAATTGTTTTTTATTTTTATACTCGAACCCTGTATTGTAGTGTT
Source organism: Melieria omissa (assembly GCA_963971225.1). Classification (NCBI taxonomy): domain Eukaryota; kingdom Metazoa; phylum Arthropoda; class Insecta; order Diptera; family Ulidiidae; genus Melieria; species Melieria omissa. The sequence goes on along the minus strand of OZ020267.1, from coordinate 24,519,147 downwards.
TTTCTATGAGAGAAACCACATCGTTGTGGCTGTAATAATTACTTAGACATAAAAATTTTTACGCATAACGAAAATTTGAAGATTTCTTCATTTACTTTAGCCAAAATAAGAAGGAAAGAAGTAACTAAATTGAAAGAAAACATCAAATTAAAAAATTATCTAAAGTTTTCTGCTTCTTCTTCCTATGCTATGTCAAGATATCCCATTAAAAAAACGCGTATACTTCTCTTCTTTAAATTTAAATATTCAGTTTATCAATTTTGTATTTTTTCTAAAACTTTAAACTATTCTAAGGACCAACAAAAAAATGTATTCTTGCAACCATAGAGGATGCAAACGCCCACAGAGTAGCATGTGCCAAATGGCAACAAAATAGCGAAAGGGTTAGCAAACAAACACAATTATTAAATATTTAATTAAATATACATTTAGGATTTTGGAGTTTACTTATAAACTAACTAGAAAATATTGCAGTGTATGAGACTTGATTGAAAAAAATTTTTTAAATACTTTTTAAAGACGTTTTCAATAATATCAGTCAGAAAGATGTAGTTTGAAAATTAAAAAAATTAAAAATTTTCATAGCTTTGGTTCGACTTAACCTCAGCTAAGGTACTAGAATTTTTTACATATTTAGGTAGATTACTTTTTTTATACATTTTAACAATCAGTAATTGAGCTGACTTGACAAAAGCTTAAAGCTCGATAGCTATTAAATAAAGCAATTTATTCAAAGTGCCTATTTAATTTAAAACGAACTAGACAACAACAACAACAACACCAAATGCTGGATAACAATAATAATTTTTAATATCATAATTTTTTCTGTAAAAAAAAATTTCATCAATTCAACTTTTGCTCCCCATTTGTTGTACCGTCTATGATTTCTGCTTTTGTTCTTTTAAACCATATTATTTAAAACCACAAAAAATTCCAAAAAATTTTGAAAAAATTATTATTTATCAAAAAAAAAAAAAAAATCGCAAAATACAACAACAGCAAAGTAAATAACAAAATCCAATCAAATCGTATTTCTTTTACACAAAAACTAAACTTTTTTGTCTACTGATGCGTCTGAGTTGAGAGTGAGTCTGATCGTTAAATATCTTCCAGATGATCACCATCCTGCACCCACATTTACGCCGCCTGAACTACCCAAGCGGGTGCATGTGCGTGGATCTGTGTCGGGTAAAATATGCCAACATTTTCATAATTCTAATTAAATCTACCATAACTACTCATATTTCGTACAAAAACAAAAAAAGAGAGGAACGAATTTTTTGAACATGCGCCCCAACCACATTCGATTTAGCTGCAGTCGAGAAGCACTTGTCCAAATTCAATTCAACTCATAACTATAGAATATATTCTATGTTTGTAAAACCAAAGTTGCTCGCCCACGTGTACAATAGGGTGGAGTGAAAAAATTGATTTTAAAATTTTAAGAAGCTAGTATATTGTAAATGTGCCAAATGTCCATGGTACCAATCCTGCAAAATTATATTAGTTTCTAACAACTCCTTGATCGCCCATCACCTAATTGAAATATTTTTTTTTAATACTTTTTTCACTTTCGTCGAAAGAAGTGAAAGTCGTAATTTCAACTCAGTTAAGGATTCAAAATAAATCTCAGTAGCCTTTGCTTTAGGTTTGCGGGTTTTAAGTTATTTATTGTAGCAGTCCTGTTTGAGCGAATAAAATATTACAAATTACAATTCGTGTTTTAATCGTTGGAATGTGGCAAACCCCGCTAGTTTAATTCTGTTTATGATTGTTGAATGTTCACGATTTCCTTGTGAAGTGACCGATTCGAAATAAACTTGTGACGTTACATCTGATTTAATTAAAAAAAAACAAAAAAAAGGTGAGTACCTGAACTTGTGCGCAAAAAGGTAGGGCAGTGAAGGGTTACTAGTTATTTCTTTATATTTTTAAAGAGATGACAGTTACAAGAGACAAAGTTTCGTGCGTGATATTTGGCGCTCCACGAAACCTGCCGACCAATACTCTGCCGACCTACACCGATCTCATGAAGAAATATATTCAACTTTGACAAGATCTGAAGACGGACAATGGTAAATACCCATAATTTTTTGACATATCTCAAAAACTGTGCTATGAAGTCGAAGAGATATGGCAAAGGGCCTCACTTCCAACAGTAACGCATGCACAAGCGATAGAAAAACTTAGATCGTTCCACGACAAATACAACACAATGCTAAAAGTCAACAAATGTAAAAGGAATCAACCAAACTACCAACGGAGATTATCGGACTTTCGTGACAAAGCTAACACTCTGTTTGATCTCAGCAAATGCAAGTGCTCCGATATGGTGGCCAATTGCAAATGTACGAAACACAACAAAATTCCGGCAAACGAACGGCAGTTCCTTCAAGACCAGAGAGGGCCAAGAAAGATGATAATCGGTGGTACAGATCAAGTGGTAACATCAAAATTGAAGAGAAAAGCTGAAAGAGAGGAAGCAAATCTCAAACGAATGAAGATTAAGAAGATCGATGACGATGCGAGCAAAAGTCAACCCTATTCTGCCGAAAGTTCCGAATACGACACGGACTCGTCTGACAGTCCCACTGTCGATGAGTACATCCCAGATAGAGAATCACTCAAAACTAAGCGAAATCAGGATCGAGAGTGCCAAAAAATTACTATCTCTCTGCCTTCCCTCGCTATAGCTTGCGATCGGACCGGAGTTTCGAACAGATCAGCTGCTGTATTAGCAACAACAGTTCTGCATGATCTTGGTCTCGTATCACTCAACGACCGATCCAAAGTAATCGACCGAAGCAAAATCCGTCGAAAACGCAGTAAAATTCGAAAGGAACTGAGGCAGAATGAAGACGACCACACTCACAAGGGCATAGATGGACTATTTTTTGATGGCCGCAAGGATAAAACTTTAACACAAGTCCTCGCCGTCGACAACAAGTACCACAGAAAAACCATATCGGAAGAACACATAACCATCATCGCAGAGCCGGGTTCTTCGTACTTCAACCATACGTCTCCGTCATCAGGCTGCAGCAAAGACATAGCTGAGTACTTAGTCGCTAGTATCAAAGAGCAAAATGCGAAGACAGATAATATTAAAGTTGTCGGGTGTGACGGCACAAACGTAAACACGGGACAAAAATCGGGCGTTATCCGGCGACTTAATCTATTCCAGTCACTCGATGGCGGGACGACAGACCCACACGGATTCTCTGGATTCACCAGATGCTTGTCAAGTCACGTTACCTCAGCTCCAAACTCAAGGGAATCGTTGACCCCGTTATTCACCGTAACGCGTACTTTGCTCACCCGGAGAATGTGCTCCTGGCCATGATGACGGACCATCGACCACATATACGTGAACTGGGCTTACGACGAGTGATGAAGGCCAGAGCTACAGCAGTCCCCAGTGGACAAATACGGAGGTTCAAGGTTCCTGCAAAACTTAACTTCGACGCGACATCCGTGCACGCATTGCTTCTCGTCAGCAAATGCCGGCGTTCGAGTCGAAGCGTGATTTTTGTCACTTCACCCTGTAACCATGTGTTTATAACTTTGACATCATTAAATATTGTAATTAGAAGCGTATTTGATTTTTAATTGAATTTTAAGATGACTATCTTTAATGTCGCGTAATACTGTGAAATTAAAAGTTGCGATGGGAGATCAAAAAATTGTTTAATTTCTTTTTAATTTTTAGACAGCTTTATATTGATGTATTGGCACATTTTGAGATATCTAGCTAATTGATATTCCAAAAAAAATTTTTTTTGGCCATTTTCACTCCAGCCTAGTGTACAATATACCAAATGCATAGAAACATAGAACCAGTCTAGTCCGCAGCAGGAACGCTTCATTGATTTTGTTGAGTTTTTTACAGTCTTTACATTTGAAAACTACTGATTTCTGTTTGGTTGTTTGATATTTAGCATTGTTTCGTTATTGTCCTCGCTTATTATGCAAAAGCAAAGCCTAGTCCAAGCCTTAGTTCTGTTGTTTCTGGTTTCGGCCGCCGAAGTGAAGTGACACCCCCAGAGTTGCAGCGTACAGCTTCGGCGGCGATAAGTAACTGTATTTAAGTATAGAAATCTGAAGACTTATCTGAAGCATGCTTTTCACTTGCGAATATTTGCGTTGATCATTTCGTAGTTCACTCTGCCCTCCATCCCGTCCATCCCACTTTGAATAATTTCTCAATGTCTTTAAGCTCTTACTTGCATTACCACCTAATCGTGTTGTTTCGGTTTCCTCAGTTCGTTCATGTATTTAATTACAATTTGATTACAAGTTTATTTGCCAATTCGAGCATAGCGAGTGGCAATTTCCAGTTGTCGGCTCGTCTCTTCCTATACAAACGACTAGCGGTGTAAAGTACAGTTGTGTGTTTTTAGTTACAGAGTTCTTTCGTTCTGCAAATAAATAAGTATTCAACTAATAATAAACGAGACTTTTGTTCGTGTATCTACTACTCGTACTCATAACCGTATCTAAATATTTGAAATGATTTGCTCTTTTACCAATGCTTGTTCTTACTTTCCTATACATACCTAACTACTATTCACTCGAATTACTCGTACTTACTCGTATCTTGTTCATAATATTGATATTTTATTTGTAATATATAAAAAGTAAACAAGTTGAACTCTTCTCTACATACACACTCTGGCTCCAAACAAAATTCCGAATCAGTTATGAACGACCCCGCTTACTCTTAACGCCCCCCAACTAATCGCGCCAACTATTGCTAGACCTGCCTTTATTTCAACCAATCTCCCAACGTACGCCCAAACGCTAACCAATTGTACGAGAAGATCAGTTAACAAGTCGTAGTCGCAATGCGCGACGGCTGCACTTGCCTGCCACACTAAAACTAAAACACACGCGTACAAAATGTTTAAAAAATTTACCTTTCTATTCGACCAACCGCCGCTCTTACTCAGCCCAATCCGCTAAAGTTCTGTTCTTCTATTCCGCACTGAACAGGTGACATCACGCGCGACCGGGAGGACATTAACCGTAAGTACCCATTGCCAATTGCATTGTTATTGTATCAAATATGTGTACCTATTAGTGTCCGGCCGAAACAACTTTTTTGGGCCGAAACCGAATTTCGGTTTTTTTTTAATATTCGGCCGAAACCGAAACCGAACCTTTCTAGTTGAAATAAAAATTACCATATCAAGTTTTTTTTTCACTCGCTACACAATAAAATGTAAAAAATATTCTAGAAACTATCGGTTTCGGCCGTTCGGGCATTTTTTGGCCGAAACAGAAACCAAAACACTTATTTGAGCTGAAACCTAAACCGAATATTCGGTCGGACACTAGTAAGGGAGAGGGCTGGGATGTGAACCGGGTTTTGTTTTTTGGCTCTAGCTTTATCACAGAATTAAGATATCGAAAAATCGAAGATACCGTTGGAAAGGTAAATATAAAGCGCAAATTTGTTATGAAGACAGATTACCGTTTTGATTAAAATTTAACTCTCTACGTCCAATTTTCTAAGGACGTGATTTTTCGCTTTTCCGAAAAAGTGGCTGGGTTGTGAACCATCTGGCAAATCCCTATTAAAGTCGGAAAATACGAATAAAACACCCATAATTTTTAAATAAGTTGAAAGTTTATTTAATCAGGAAGGCTCAAGAGGTAAAAAAAGGTTATAATGACGCCACTTAGGCCAAAAAATCGCAATGAATGCAAGTGCAAGTGCTCAAATAGGCTGCATATAGTGTTAATTATTCTACAGAAAGTCACAGTAGTTTATGTAAACTTTGAAGGGACTATTTTAAAATCAGATATACATAGGTTAAACAAATTTTAAGACTTCAATATACCAACATGATTAGAAATAAGTGTCTGCATTATGTAAATTAGTTATTATGTATAGTAAAGCCTTGAGTGATGCCTTGACGCCATTTAAGCAATGCACATAGTGATTTCTATGGCAGCACAAACCATTCTGCTTTGGCATTATCTCATCTCATCTTATATCCGAGTAACTGTACTCACAGCACATCACATCTGGTTACTCTCTTGCAGTCATAAATCGCAACGGCCGTCGCACCAATGGCACAGGAAACGGCAGCACTGGCCTGCACATGAATTCGATAGCTGCTAAACAAGTTAACAAGGTGAAGCCGACCATTAACCGGCAACAGATCGAGGGCCAAGTGATATCGCCCTCGCAGTATAACAGGTAAGTCTGTGCATCTCGCACGTTCGTCCATGCGACAAGTGCCAAAACACTACCAGCACTTACTATCAGCTTAACGAATTGTAAAAAATGACTGCGCACAACAACAACAACTACATCTGCATTTTTATTATAATAATTTCGTATATATATTTTAAATGCGTCCGCCGTACGTAACATCAGACTGATGAGGGGCTTTGTACCATATATATAGATGTGAGCCTTAGGGCGCTATTAGTATACAAGTTGCGTTTTGAGGTTAGGTTCATGTTTTGTACATCAAATCGAACAACACCAATTGGAAAGGAAATTGCATCACGCATCAATTATTACGTTGTTATGTTGAATTTTCTTTACACATTGCCGCTGTAACTAAATTTACACATTTCTTACTACTTTACGATTCAATCAATCAATCTGTTCTTCACCTCACAGTTTCTTACGTTTTATGTTTTGCCTTTTGTTTCGATTAGCCAAAAATCAGATGTATGTCAAGCAACGCTTCCATACCTACAACTCTTGTACAATAATTAACTCATTATTTATATAAGGAATGACACTGAAACCGCACAACAGCCTAAATAAGATCAATAACTAACCAAAAGCCAACAACGAAAACAAGAAAACTCTTAATCGCCATTTTGTTTCAGGCCTCCAGAAACCGATGCTAACCCATATGCGGGCTATCAACTTGCTTACGAAGTTAAAAAGCTCATGTATGCGTCCATTCTAAACTATCTACTACTACTACTAAACACTACTAAATTACTGCATACGTTTCCGTATACTACCGCCACTACTCTACTACTACTATTAACGCCATTTCTATCGTACTTTAAACTCTGTTTTGAATTCTTAACCACTGCAATTACTCGTAATTCGTAATGCGTAATGCGTACTCGTACTACTTGCCTATGTATTACATAACTACTTACATACATACATATTTGATGCATAATTTGTTTGTCATGTCGATGTCATGTTTGCGTGTGCGTTTATGTGTGTATCTCCATAATGCAATACAAACTATATACCTACCTACATACATACATATAGTACATACATACATACTAAATTACAAACTCGCGTAGCTCAATTCAATAATTACTCGTATTCATAATCTCTCACTCGCCTGTGTCACTTGTCTTGCCGTCACAGCGTGTCTTGTTTCCGTCTGGCTGTATGTGTGTATTTTGTGCCTTTGTGTGTGTTTGTGTACCTGTGTATGTACATGTGTTTGTCATGTTACTGTTGCTGATTTCTTTCTTTAGTGAACTTTCAAATCTCTTGCACTCTGCCAATCATTGCCACACTGTGGTATCAACTAACACACTATCCTTAGTACTCTCACTGCCACATCAACACCGAAACTTCTACATCACTCACATACACAACTAGAAGAAACTTAATGCACTACTGCCATTTCGTTCTACTGTGGCGCATTTCTTATGGCGCTGAAAGACTTGGAGAAATGACTGAATAAACTCAAAACAATTTGTACAAAATGAAAATGAATGATTTTTTGTTGGCATACGACGACTCTAAATTGAGCTTTTAAAGCTACTCTAGCATTAATTATTCGGGACAAACGCCAACCATTACATCGAATCCAAGGATTGAGTCAGAGTGTACAAGACTCTCAGAAACTGTCTCAGGCAATCAGTGCCTTAAACTATCCACAAATTATTGGCAAAAACATATAGATTTAGAAATGCTTAAGCATGAGAGCCGAACCTAAAAACTACTATCCAATCCAAAACTCAAATCCAACTACTTCCCAGCCCAGTTTCTTCTTCTTTCTCTTTCTGCTTGACTAATAGTTTGCGCATTCCTTTACAAACACAAACATTTGTCCTCACTTTAAATAACTACAATTTCCCAATTCTTCAATGACAAGATCGATCTCGAGTTCAGTTTTCATAGAAATCAGATCATTTGGAAATGGAGTGAAAAGTGTATCACGTAGCAATCAAATCCTTTTTAGAATTGTCTCCTTCATGTTCACCGATCTTTTAGACTTAAATGACATATGAACTTAAAATCGGCTCCTAAGCATGCAAATCATTGAATAGCATACGAACACACCAAATTCAAATTAGAGAAGCATTTATCTTTCGACTGTCCATTCAATTAGTTTCCAGTTTATCACAAATCACTGCCAGTCACATCAACAACACAACACCAACACTTGTGTAAAATAAAATGTACCCATTGCTCGTTTTAACTACTTTCTACAAATTGTTTGCACTCGTCTTGAGCGACTTTTATGGTATTTTTGCACGTCGTCGTCAATGTAGGTGAGGTTGTTTGAGTTTTACTTCTTCTTCTTCATACTCTTGTATTGGTTTGTTTTGGTTGTTTCTATATTTTGCCATTTGAATGAACATTTCGACGCTGCGCACACGGATCGCATCTATTCGTTTTTGGTGCATTTTGTATTTTCAAGTTGTTAAAGGCGATGATGCCAGTGTGTAATGCCGTCATCAATATTGTAGTCATCATTTAACAACAAAAACTTCAACAACAACAACAATAAAACAATAAAAACTAAGCCCATGTTAGGCCAGTAAACGACCCCATAATTACAATCATACAACAAACAATGACAACAAACAATACAACAAACAAACAAACAAACAAACAAACAAACAAACAGCCAAACAGCCAACCACCAACAAACATTCAAACTACTTTTTATCAGCAAACAACAAAGCCACCGAACTTCACTCAAGTACTCACTTACTTAAGTATCTGTAGCTGAATATTTTGTTGTTGAGAATTTCATGTTGTAAGCACATCTATTCAGCACTCCTAGCGTTACATTCTTTGCATACATATTTACTCGTACGTTGTGTACCTCATGAGTCGCGTAGCGAGGCGCCCGCTTCATGCGCGTGCGCATCCCTACTGCCCGTCCGGCGTGCCAGCGTCACTCACAAGCATTCTTCCGTTTATTTTTTGTGCGTCGCCGTCACGTAGGCCAACCAGTCGGAGCTCCGGCACCGGTACACAAAATCAAAATGGCGGCGTCACATTGCCGGCCGGCATTGCGGACGACCAATCGAAGGACTTTGATTTTGAAAAGACCGAAATGAAGTACGATTCGACGGGCATGTTCCACTGGAGTCCGGCGAAGAACCTAGAAGACTGCATACTGGTAAGCTCTGTCCATAATATCGACCAGTTCAGTTTTTCCTACTACAGCCACTTGTTGCGCACCTCGCAGGATCGCAATCAAGCGGCAATGACCGTTCTGAACGGCCACGTTGTCGTATGCCTTTTCGCCGATCCGGACTCGCCGCTGATCGGCCTACGCAATCTGGTTATGCCGCTGCGCGCCTCCAACTTTCACTACCACGAGCTCAAGCACGTGGTGATAGTCGGCTCCGTGGACTACATACGGCGCGAGTGGAAGATGCTGCAGAACTTGCCGAAGATATCCGTGCTGAACGGATCGCCGCTGAGTCGCGCCGATCTGCGCGCGGTGAACGTGAATCTGTGCGACATGTGCTGCATTCTGTCGGCGAAAGTTCCTAGCAACGACGATCCGACGCTGGCGGACAAGGAGGCCATTCTCGCGTCGCTCAACATCAAGGCGATGACCTTCGACGACACGATCGGCGTGCTGAGCCAGCGCGGCCCCGAATTCGACAATCTGAGCGCGACCGCCGGCAGCCCCATCGTGCTGCAGCGGCGCGGCTCAGTGTACGGGGCCAACGTGCCCATGATAACAGGTAAACTGCATCGCACTAAGTTGGCTGTGTTCGCGACCGAACGACCAAAGCGCGACGCAACGACGGCGGCCGGCAACGCAGCTGGCTGGCTGCAGGCTGGGAACACTTGCACAGAGTCCACTTGTCCACTGCAACTGCACTTTTACTCACTTGTCAGTCGCGACTGACGACTTTTCACTGCATGAAGCGTCTTGCGACTGCGACGGCCACTGTGCTGCCGCGTCGCAGGTCGCTTGCAATCCCAGTCACTGCGCCAGCCAGCTTCGATCCCTCGAACCGACGCCGTTGCGCCAAATGCTACTGCGCCCAGTTTGGGCGCAATCTGGGGTAATCCGAGCGTAAAACTGTTTTGGTTGTTGTTTCAAGAACTGGTCAACGATAGTAACGTGCAGTTTCTCGATCAAGACGACGACGACGATCCAGATACCGAGCTGTATCTGACACAGCCGTTTGCCTGTGGTACCGCCTTTGCCGTTAGTGTTCTCGACTCGCTGATGTCGACGGTAAATTGTGTTTAGCTTCAGCCCACAGCGGCGGCAATTGCCAATCGACTCTAACTCATCAATTTTCTTACACTCACACACAGACGTACTTTAATCAAAACGCTTTAACGCTGATACGCTCATTGATCACGGGTGGCGCCACGCCGGAGCTGGAGCTGATACTGGCCGAGGGTGCGGGCCTCCGCGGCGGCTACAGCACAGTGGAGAGCCTGAGTAATCGCGACAGGTGAGTGCAAGCTGCTGGGGGCTGCGTGACAATGCATACAAATTGGTCGGTGTGTGTGTTTCCTTGCAGATGTCGCGTCGGCCAAATCTCGCTGTATGATGGGCCGCTGGCGCAGTTCGGTGAATGCGGCAAATATGGCGATCTCTTCGTGGCCGCCCTGAAGTCGTACGGTATGCTGTGCATAGGACTCTACCGATTTCGCGACACCAGTTCGAGTTGTGATGCGAGCAGCAAGCGCTACGTTATAACAAACCCACCCGATGACTTTTCACTACTGCCAACAGATCAGGTGGGTGTCTGTCAGCGCTGTCAGTGTCTAACGTGTCCGCCTACATTTCTCTACTTTGTTTCAGGTATTCGTATTAATGCAATTCGATCCGGGCTTGGAGTACAAACCGGCCGCTGTGCGTGCGCCAACCGGCGGCCGCAACGCCAACACACAAGGCTCCGGGGTCGGTGGGGGTGGTTCGAATAAGGATGATAACTCTTGATTGTTACTGTGTAGCGCCTTAACTGATGGTCCTTACTCATACATTTGAACGATGGAGCATACGATTGTGTACAAAATGGCGCATTTCTGGCAACTAACCATTGGCAAACTTTGGCATAAGATCTGCACAATGACCTTGAAACGTTTCCGATACTGAATTGCAAAAGACAGGCAAAACCAACAGCTAAACTTAATTACAGCGCAATTAGGATAGTTAACTAGATTCCAATTGGCACACTGACAAATGCGCCATTTTGTACTTTTATATTTGCACAGACATTTGCCCAACCGATGCATATCCTGTCCAACAATCAAAGGATATGCGAACGCAAACTGTCGCCGTCAAGTGTCTTTGCAAATATAAACCAAAAAAACTTGTTCATAACTCCAGCACATGATCGACATGATCAACAAGTCCACCCATCGTTCAAATGGTAAAAAGATTGCTTCCCACACCATTCCGTATGCCGTTTTAGTTCGTTTGCTGCAATCTGTCGCCCTTAGTTTCCTGCCCCTTCCTCGCATTATGTAAAATTATACTTTGTATTTACCGTAAGTTTCCTCTAGTCCAGGTGGCGCTTGCCCACGCCCACAGCTTTATGAATAAAGACCAACCGCGTTCTACACTTAGAGCACATCTACTCGCATATAGTAAAACTGTTGCATAGTGCTTTTAAATTTAAGTTGCCTACTTTTAAGTTCCACCTAGAGCTACATTTATGATTTAATTTAATTTAATTTAGTTTTGTCATTGTTACGTACCGCAAATTTTTCGGTTATACATAGTAAAATGTTAAGTGATACCAAAAGTGCCCCATGAGAAAATTGAAAACCATTGTTTACGCAATAAACAATTTCGAATTCCAACACAAACCGAACAATCCTGGTTTATATCTACATCAGAATGCATGCATATGTTTTGTTTCATTCGCTGAAAATCCGCAGTTGCAATTCGCATTTCCCGCTGCTTGACACGCTCTCACACCTCCCGGTAGGGCCCACCCTTCCTGCAGACATGCAACACTCTTCGCACACGCCACCACCTCCTCACACTTCAGCTATCGCATTCGTATCGCATTCGTAACGAGCGCCTCCTAATGATTACGACAGACATTTCTAACACTCATTTCTCACTGTTGGCAACGGGGAGGTACGTATGCACTCTGTCACATGATTTCACTCGATTCGCATTGATTTCACTTTACACATTATGCATTTACTCCAACTGTTCATTTTCGTTTTCATCTCGTTCGTTTCTTCGCCTTCTGTTCCTGACTCTACTCTACTTTAACTGGCACATTTTACGATCGCACTCGCACTCGTTCGTGTTCATTTTCGTGCACCGTTTGGTTGTTCTTGTTTCCTATGTTCTGCACACTTCCTTCACAATCCAGTACTCAAGTCCAGTACTCGGACTCGTACTCGTACATAACGAAGCAATAGCGAGTCGCTTGAACGCATCAACGATCGCAATCGAACCAATCGAACTCTCACGTTTTATTTGAACTATTCGGAAACCATCCATCCTAATGGTGTGACGTAAGCAATTGGGAACCATTAGTGAGGTAAGCTACACATTAAACAAGGAACTAAGGATATCCAAGAAACAACAACAACAACAACCACAACAACAACAATCAACATTAAACCACACACGCAAACGAAAAGAAGCGAATCGAATCGAATCGAACAAATCGCAAGAACGCTAAACGAAAGCGGAAAAAGACGTGCAAGCTATAAGTAAATAACTGCAAATAGCAAATATGTGTGTGTAGAAAACTAAGTTAGGATAGGTCGCCGATTCGACGGCGACTAGATGTTAGTGACGAGTGCGTAGTCGTAGCCTGAAAGCACTGCTTTGAAATTTAAATTCTAAAAAAGAACAACAACAACAAAAACACTTAAACGCCTAAAAATACTAACTAATCATTAAACAAAAGAACAATGCAATTTCTCTACGTAGACTTATTTGTAAAACAGCTAACGCACAGCTGGAACTGGCAGAAAAAACTATAGTAAAAGCGCTGCAAGAAGGCAATTTCGAAAGCAAACCAAAACCCAGTACACGCTGCATTGCAATAGCACTTGTGTAGTCTTCTTCTTCTTCTTCGGTGTGAACGCAATAGGCGGCACTCGGCAATGGCGAGTGAGTGCGTAGGCGAATTTCTAAGTAGTTGTGAGCTTAAGCGTGACGTAGTATATTCTAAATATGGCGACGAAATCTATGCGAAGGCTTTGTTGGCACAAAATTTTAAGTAGGAGAAGCAGTGAATTGCGTAATTTCGAGATGGTGCGGTGTGAGAAAGGTGTAAGAAAGGCATAGACACACACACACACACAACGAATTCAACAGGTAACAAGTCAGCCCACAAGTATGCTACAAAAACGTAAGCTTTGCGCAGACTTGAGTTACTGATCGAGAAGTGACTCGCTTTTGGAATAGCAAAGCAATCATTCAAAGGCGACAAGTCAAGGCCGCCAAAAAATTCGTTACTCATATCGGCAGGTAGGCATACATACTTACTATATATGTTTCTAGCATACATTGCGGCGAACACAAATCATGCTGTGTTGTGTGAGCTTCACACAAATATTTTGGTAATTACCTGTTTGTTGAGTATGTGCGTGTGTACATTCGAATGGCAAAGCATGCGCATAAATTTGTATGTTTAAACCGCAAGAAACATATTAATTTCCGCATTCAGCACTCGACGCCTGCTCACTCCATCACGCTTTCACATGCCAATTCATGTAAATACTTTGTAAATAACACTTTGTTTCCTTTCTACAACAACAAAATCAAAACGATAACCATCCCACAATCGCCATTTACGAGTCATTTAAACGAAACGCAATTCAGCCAATAACAAACAAGTGAGAGTCATCAACACGAAATAAAATAGTAATTTTGAAACATTAAATGGAAATCACTGCCAACGCGATAAGAAGCATACAAATAACATAAATATTCACTTATGTTGAAGAAGAAGCACACGCATTACATAACCAAACACACATGCACCAAGATTTCAGACAACAAAATTCCAGCCCTCATTCATGCCACAAAGTACATAGACGTACAGCGAACAGACAGACGAGCACAATCTATGCAGGAAACCTAGAAGAATGTTACAAAACCTCGAGCAATGCCAAAGCGTTAATCTTCTGGCAAAGCGAACGAATCAAATAGCTACAGTCAGTGCAGTTGTAAATCGGAATCAAAGTAGCAGTAACGCTTTTCTCTTTAGTTGCCTGTGCTCTTCAGTTGTCTCGTCCTGGTACAGGATTTTTTGAGTACATATGAGTTGCTGGCGTTCTCTACATTGCATAGTCCATCTTACGTTATATACGTTAGATATATATATGTAATGATTATAGACTTTTTCTCCATCAATAATGAAGCCTTATACTTAATGTTTTCAAAGATTTTGGATCGTGTTTGATTTTTAAGTCATAACACATGCTTTATAAAATAAATTTCGCGTTTGAGTCATATGTGACTCATTGTGTGACAGATTGTAGTTAGTCACAAGTTCGATTTCACCACCTCGAAGACCTGCATGTGGTTGCCATTTAGAAAGCTTTTGATTAGCTGGTGAAAATGACACTCAAACTAAATGCAAAAAAAAATAGAAATTTAGATTCACTTGTCAGAAGTCAGAGAGCTAGTAAAAATCAAAATCTGCCTATAGGTGAGGCTTACAATGCTTAGGCAATTGAGCGAAATTTATAAATGTATTCATATAGAAATCCATTGAAATTGCTGCGTGTGCATTGGGACTTTAGGTTTGAACTGTAGCAACACATAAGTCTCGCATTTCAGTAAAGAAACCAGCATCGTACCAAAACCAATTCACACACACACACTCACACACAGTCAGGCGAAATTAGGCGAATAGTGTGGAATTAGCGCAGCATAATCGTTAATGAAAACAATAGGTTTTAGTTTAGCTTTTTGTAATTGAGACAAAACACAAGCAGGCAATTGTTAGGATGATAAAAACGAATTCGAGCTTTTACAAATTAATCAATTGTATTATAAATTATGAACGTAAGATGCATAAAATAATTCTTAACAACTAAACAAACACGAATTATGATTTGTAGCAACGTAAATAATTGCAAGCAAAAAAAACAAAAACCAAAAATAAAATACCACAACAAAACCAAAGATTGAAAGCAAAAGTAAGCGAGGCAAATCAGCAGCGTAAGTGTAGCAAAAATTATTTTAGCATAAAAAAACAGACCCAACAAGAAGAAAGAAAGAAAGAAGAAAATTACAACTAAAACAATTTGGAAAATTAAATTGTGAATAATGTGCGCCTTCAAAGTTATTTAAATGTGAAAATGCAAAGAACAAAAGCAAACAAAAAGCAGTAATCAGTTTTAAATTATAGGGACTTAGCATTAGCGAATGAAAACAAAAGAGAAATTGCAAAAACTCATAAGCGGTAACAGTGTTTTGTATATTGTACATTGCAGAAGCCTAATTAGAGTAGCCACACACGCATACACCCACACAAACACACACACACACACGCGTAGCGATGCGTTCGCGCTCAATTTACACGCATTCATTTGCTGCGCCCAGCCCCCAAATGCCGCGTCAGAGTGAACGCAATCGGAAACCTAAAAACACCTAAAAACAAAGCACAACAACACCAAGCCAGCAGCAAAATGTTTTGCGTGTAAATTTTGCGTCATTGGACAACAACAACTACACTCTTAAGCAAAACAGCCAAACGAGCAGCCAAGTTTGCAGTTGCGCTGACTTGAAGGAAACTTTTGGAAAATGCTAAATATTCAATAACACAAACACGAAAAAATGCAAAAAGTTAAACATATTTTAATGGTAAATAGTATATGCAGCAAAATGTTGAAAATAATACAAAAAAAAACTACAAAAAGAACTCTCGATGTTGTGAAACTTGATAAAATCACGTTTACGATATGAAAAATCTAAAAAAATAATAAAAAAACTAAAGTAAATTAAAGATAATTTTTAAATAAACTATTGCGAACAGTTTCAAACATACACACATACACACACACATGCGTGTAGAAAATCTCATCCACACATTTAGGCAAAGACGAAATCATTTTAGACGAATTACAAAAATTTAACATAACAAATCATTGAAATAGAAAAGCTGCGCCCCATTTTTCAGTAGTTAGAATCTTTTTTTTTATAAAAACCTACAATAAAGAAAGCAAAAACATGAAATAAAAACTGAAATTTGCAGCTACAGCCACATAGACTCACATCAACATGAACACACAGCGCAAAATTATGCAAATAATTTATTGAAGAGTTGTAAAAGCAAATTGAAATCAATGAAATTAATTAAATGAAACCACAAACCGCAGAATGACCGTAACTTTTTTAATGCGATAAAAACTATTTAATACAAATTAAACTTAAACTGATTGAGATGTGAAAACGCAAGACGCAGATATGATATTAATTTTTCTATTATTTCGCAGCACTAAAGACAAATTCAAATGAAAGAGAAATTTATATAAAGCAATGCGAATTAACGGTATTTAATGCAGCATTACAAAGGAAATTTATTATGATGTAATTAAAATTCAATTTTTACTCGCTATTTATATATATACATACAAATACATATATAGGTATATATATACATGCATATATATATATATATACATATATACTGGTGAATATTTAAAGTAGATTTAGCGCAACTTGCAGTAAAACAACACAACCAAATCGATTTACTTAAAGCAACAACAAGAAATCTACATAACACAAACGATATAGACCGCAAGCAAGCAAAAGCAAATCAGCGATAAAACTACAACAACAATAGCAATTAGTTTAAAAAAAAATTCTGATGAGCATTTTTATTAAACTAAACCAAAACAAAAGAAAAACATTGTAATAACAACAACCACAACTGAAATAATGCAAATTTAATAATACGAACAAGAGCAGCAAACAAATGAAACGTTCAAAACGATTTGTCGAATAACAAGATGCAAAGCGTTTAAATAATGCAATAACACAAACAAAAACAAAATAGAAAAAAAAGAAAACATACACGAATTGTAAATGCGAAGCGTGAAAATCTAAAATGATAATGAAATGAATACCAAGAAATGAAATTATGTTGTTAATGTTTAAAAACTTGTTAAAATAAAATATTTCAAAATAAAATATGCAAAAAAATGAACAAATAAATAAATGAAAATAAAAGAAATAATAAGAGAAAAAATTATAATACATAACAATTTGTGTTTTGGATTCAATGAAGGGTTTCGGTTTTAGTCTTCAGAGGTTAATACGATTTTATTTTATTTTTTTATTTTATTTTATTTTATTTTATTTTATTTTATTTTATTTTATTTTATTTTATTTTATTTTATTATTTATTTTATTTTATTTTATTTTATTTTTTTTATTTGATTTGATTTGATTTGATTTGATTTGATTTGATTTGATTTGATTTGATTTGATTTTATTTGACTTGACTTGACTTGACTCGACTTCACTTGACTTGACTCGACTTCACTTCACTTGACTTGACTTGACTTGACTTGACTTGACTTGACTTGACTTGGCTTGACTTGACTTGACTTGACTTGACTTGACTTGACTTGACTTGACTTGACTTGACTTGACTTGACTTGACTTGACTTGACTTGACTTGACTTGACTTGACTTGACTTGACTTGACTTGACTTGACTTGACTTGACTTGACTTGACTTGACTTGACTTGACTTGACTTGACTTGACTTGACTTGACTTGACTTGACTTGACTTGACTTGACTTGACTTGACTTGGCTTGACTTGATTTGATTTAGTTTGATTTGATTTGATTTTATTGAATTTTATTGAATTTTATTTTATTTAAGTTTATTTTATTTTATTTTATTTTATTTTATTTTATTTTATTTTTTATTTTAACAGCTGTGTCCCTCGATAGGTTAGGTTAGGTAAGACAGGCGGTTCTCAGCAAGTACACTCGGAGGCCCCAAAGGCCCATTGTGATGCCCGATGAGAGTGTGGGGAGCCCTTGTCATCCTGTATTCGGTGCTGGCTGAAACCAACCTAAGCGTCAAATGAATCTGGCAATATCCTTCAGTGGCGTGGCACAAACCAAGCCCAAATCGCCCAGCACTCTGCCCCCTAGAAACCGGTGGCGTATGCTGTGAAGGGCACGGCCTTCGCATAGGAGGTGCTGCACGGATCAATTTCCTCCTTATCTTCGCAGCTGCGACAGTAGTCTCGATGGGGCAAACCGAGTCTTTCCGCAAAAATGCCGATGGCGCAGTACCCCGATAAGATCTCCGTGAGAATACGAAGTGTTGCTTTGCTAAACCGTAAGAGTTGCAGAGTTCTCTTTCGGCCACAGCGTGCGTGAGATCTTGCAGTCAGGCCGAAGGCTCCATTGATCATTGGTGCGCTGGATTGCCTTCCAATCAAGATCAATGTAGAAGTCTTGAAGTGGCGGGTAGATTCCTGCCACCATGCTTGCATCCGTAAGCTCCGATCCTTTCCGAGCCAGTTCATCCGCTCTTTCATTGCCAGGAATGCCTTTGTGGCCAGGCACCCAGCACAGTGTGTTATTGTGGTCCCTGATACCATACAGAGAGTTACGACAGTTCCTCGATAAATCACCACCAATTCTCAAACGTGTCTGATATGAATGGATCACATAATGAATGAATAACGAAATTTCGATACATATTCCTGCGTATTAAATAGTTTTTAAACATAGTTAATGACGTTTTTAGCAACACATATCACAATTATTTATAAAGGCATAAGGACTATAAACATTTTATAAAATATTTATATATATTTATAATTTAAGAAAAATGTATCTGGCACGGAAACATATTACAGCTTAAAACATACTATCCAATTGGAACAAATAAACAAATAAAACGATCGAATAATCATTGTCATATTGCTTCATTGCCTTCACGGATCTGTCATAGTGAAATTTGGTTTTATATCACCAAAAGTTTGACTTTGATTTCAAATGTAAGTAAACAACAGTTGACCAATGCGACAGGCGCAAGCGGAATTGTCGCAACGAAAACAAATAAAAGCAGCATTAGAAACTCCAACGCACTTTACAACGAACTAAACTAAGCAAATACTCAGCGAATTGGCAGTAGGTATTTTTAATTAATTTGACGAATTTCATAATGAGTAGCGTTGGTGCACGTGTCCAATTATCCACCAGCAAATCCAACACCAACGCAACTCCCAACCCAATGGTTGTGTAACATTTTCTTTTATGGCAGCACTTTCTTTGACGACCGCGACGCAACAAATCGCCAGTCGCCTCACCGCTGTCGACCTGAACTTAGCACAGAATTGGCCTTCGGTGCTGTCATGCAGTCTTTTAAAACGGCTCAAAATTTTCGAAATTAATTGCTTCACCCGCCATTTAGTTAACTGTGAGTGGTGGCAGTGACAGTGGCGCCGCTTCATTAAAATGCACAATGCCTTTTCGCGCCAAGCGACACTTTCCCGTGTCCATAATTTGCGATTCGCATACCGACTTCCTATTTCGCGCGCACTGCCCAAGCGGACTGGAACTGCGGCTGGCGGGCAGCGCAATGTGGTTTGTGCTCATCAATAGCTTTTGCACCTCTTACGCTTTGTGAGGAAGAGTCGCAGCGCGAGAAAGATTGTGCTGCGATTGCCACTCGAACTGGTCTGCATTAGATGCGGCGCGTGCATGCGGAAAGGTGAGTGTGGCAGTGTGCGGCGGCGCTTACCGGCAGCACTGGACGCCGGCCAGACAACACGCTCGTTTGGTCATGTTCGCCTGGTTTTTGTTACTTTATATGGTCAAAAAATAGGCGACACTTACACACGCTATTGCAAAACGGCTGCAGTCGACACAACAGCCGACTCTGCAACAAAAAAGTCAAAGAAGAAGTAAACAAGAAGAAATTAGTCGACTGTAAGAATAAGTTGTAATAAAGGAAAGTAAGCAGGTAATAGAGAAATAAGCAGCCATTATCGTAACTGTAAAAAAACGCAACTGAAAATGATTTCAGATAACGGCACTTGTGGAAAATGTAGCAATGCCTGGTAGACGACTTGAACATAACTTCAACTGCTTTGTATATAAAAATAAAATTTACTGAAATAATTTTTTTTCAAAATTATTTAAGAGCATATTTGGTGCATGAACAAATTAATAAACCTTAATTTTGAGGAATATTCTTTAAAATTTCTTGTTCATTTTCGTAGTGTTTGAATATAACACAGCAGTTTCTAAATCCCCACATAGTGATATTATCTGGCGGCATACCAATTTGTCAGCTGAGGCGCAACCGTTAGCAGAAAATGAGGAAGACTGCCTGATGGATAGTTTGGCCGATGATTTGCGTAGCTGGAAAGAGCGGACTAAAACGATAGACTTTGATTTTTTGAATGGTGAAAAACCACCAAAAAATATACTATATTTCCTAAACATTTCACGTTTTTTACTTGAATCTTTCTATTCTTTCTCGCATCTTACGTTTCTAATACTTATAAGTTTGTTGCTTAAGTCTTTTGTTTTTTTTTCAGTAACAAATGAAGGCCCACTCCGCATAAACTGTTTTTTGTGAGTTATCCACCGCTGAACTTTCAACCGCCACATTAAGCCCCATCCCGACCATGCCCTCATGTTTTAGTATCGTAGTATTTTCGTTACATTTTTACGACAGTTTGTTTTAATTCCCTTAACATAGTATTTCACGTTATTTTACTTGAATCTTTCTATTATTTCTCGCTTCTAACGTTTCTAATACTTATAAGTTTGTTGCTTAAGTCTTTTGTTTTTTTTCAGTAACAAATGAAGGCCCACTCCGCATTAACTGTTTTTTGTGAGTTATCCACAAATGAACTTTCAACCGCTGACCCGACCATGCCCTCTCCACAGCATGTTTAAGTATCGTAGTTGTTTTCGCTAAATTTTTACGAAAGTTATTTTAATTGCCTATGATTCCCCGATAATTTAAAGAAATGTATAAGTATACAAATATTTTTAAGTAGTTTTTTGTGCACTGCTATGTCAAGAGATATTAAAAACGCTGGAATTTTGCTGTTAAAGCGTCTACTGCTTATGACTGTAGCGTGCTCAAACACTTCGCCCACAGCGCACATAACACTGTGCGTGAAATTTACCCTCAAAAATTCAGACATGGGGGGGAACTACTGAAAAAACAAAAGTATACATTTTTATATTTCATTGTAAAGGGAATTTCACAGGCTACAATATGATAGCAAACTTATTGTATTGTAATGGATTTTTTCGAGAAAAAAATAGGAAAAAAAAATTTTTATATAAAAATGTTTTTTTCGCTTAAAACTTTTTCTTAGTACTTCTTACGTATCTAATGTTGCACATCAAAAGAAAAGTTTCAAAAATTCCTTTCGTTATGGATATCGATATGAGTATCAAATATCGTGTAAATCAGTTGGAGATTAATTGAGTTTTTTGATAAAAACTTTGAACTTTGACACCGAGTCACGCCTTTTATGGGCGTTTCCCAGGCAAAATTTTTAGTTTGTTAGATGCAGGAACCAACCCTCTGTATAAAAGCATACCCATTTATTTTTTTCCCGAGGGTTCGCTATACTGTTGTTGTGCCTCGACGAAAGTGGGGTTTTTGGGACATTTTTGTCGAAAACACAGTTTGAATGTATTTTTTTTTGGATTGGTGTCTTGAGCAAATTTGTTGGTCATTAAAATGTCTACAAACTTGTTGAAGACAGTAAAGCGATATTCGGAACGATTTAGGACCAATTAGCATTTAAACGTTCGAAGACTTAAGCGACGAACTCGACTAAAATGAGCAAACTTTAAAGTCGGATTTCTCTTAAACTAGAGCCAATCCAGCCAAACGGCTGGTGGATCTCAACTCAGTATACCTATAGAAAGTCGCTCAGTAGGTAACCCCCATGTCTGAATTTTCGACTTGCACAGTGTAACTATCAAAAGCGTAGTAATAGTGTTTGCGTCCGTCTCTGCCCGCCGATGAGCGCAAACTAATGCGCGTGTTGTAGTTTATGTTACTGCGCATGCGTAAAATCGCATGTCTTTTTGTGTACGGTGCGCTTTGATTCGCGTTGTTGCGGCGTGTTGGCAAGAAGTGGCGAGCAAAAAGCGCGCCTTGCACGCCATTGCTGGCTGCCATGGCCAGGGCCGCGTGTCTGTGCGGCGCGTTGTCGCTGCCGGCACATACAGCGACTGAATCGGTGAATCAGCAGATAGGCTGGTCAGTCGGTCGGCTTTTTGCCGCTTGCTTCTCCGCCATAAAAGTGCTGACCACCAACAATACCATCAGCAACAGCAGCAGCACTTTCATCGTTTTCCAAAGCGGCATGCCGCACGTACACGTCGCTAACGTTTAGCGCGCCACGCTGCGCTGCATTTGTGGCATTGTTGTTGTTGCCGCTACTTAGTCTGTTGTTGTTTTGAAAGCAAAGTTGTTGACGATTGCGCCAGCCGTTTGCGCACCAACATGCCGACATGTGAACAAGTCGAGGTTTTGTTTGATTCTCGCATTGAAATTTCTTTCAGTCGACTTTGAAATTTCCACCGCGACAGACAACGACAATTCTGTGTCCGCTAGTGTCCACTTGACAATTGCGCGACGCGAAAATCCAGCAAACGCTTGCTTAGTGCTTCAATTTCTGTGACTTTCCTTTTCACTCGTTGCAAAGAAATATAAAAAATATCTAGAAACATTGTTACACCTGCGCGTAATTATTCAGCCGTGCTGCGGAACCTTTAACTGTCATGAAGCTGCTGGACGTGATCATTTATCTAATTGCGATTTTAATCTTTATATATCTTTTGCTGGAGTAAACTGCTGGAGTAACCTCCGCTCGCCGCAAATACTCTACTTAAAGGCGTTCTTCTCCAATTTCCCTCATCTCAGTGCTGTTGCCTCTATTTTCTCAACTATTTGGACGACTTTCGAGAAAAGGTTTAGCACCGCTCAGACGTTAAAATGAAGGTAAGAAAAATGCATGTGCAGTCACGAGTAAAGAAATGCTTGTTCATAGAAATGGGTCAAGGCCACTTAAGCGAGCGGAATGCGACTTTCTTCTGCTTGTGCTGCTGTTTGTAACCAAATTACACGTAGCAATCGAAATGAGTGCAACTCGTATGGCACATAGCGGCCAACTATCCCACTTCCTCAATGACTGCTCTTGAAATTCAGCGCAAACCGGTTCGATCCGATTCAGTATAAAACAGTGATGCGCTTTGTAGACGGTCGCTTTTGATTTTCCTGTGATTGCAAGGCAAGAACAACGCTTTTCCCATTATTTAGATGTTTCAGGCGTAGCCGCTTGTCTCCTAAGAAAATATTCACTGTGTTGTTAGCAAATCAAAAGTTAAACAAATTTTTTTACGCCTTGCAACAAATGAACGAAAAAGGATGAAACGAACAAATGAACGAAAAGGATGAAAGGACGAAAGGATTTCAGTCGAAAGGATTTCTGATGTCTGAATCGGAACCCAAATTCAGACATCAGAATTTGAAAAAAAGGTTTTCCTCTGACGGCAATTTTTTTATAGTAAAAATAATAAAAATAATTCCCAGTCGTCACCACGGATGGTGGCTGTGGTTGTTTTTGGCATTTATTAAGAACTGCCATTTCATATTCATATTAACACATTTTAAGCGGGTAGCCTAGTATATGAAACTATGCTGCGTAGCGGGCATTACTTGCAAAACAAGCAAAAATTGCGCGATCCAAAATAAATAAAACTTGAAATTTATGAAACTAAAATAATTATATGAAATAATACTTTCAGTTTTATATGAAAACCAATCCGGTAAAAATACCGTCTCCCGCTTTTAAAGTGCCTACATTCAAAAGGTAAAAATACCCGCCCCGCTTATAAGCAGCAGTTTTCACAACGGGTAATTTTACCCGGCCCGCTTTTAATGTGTTAATTGATATAGAAAATATTTTCTAAATACATAATTTAGATGATTTTTTTTTTTATATTTAAAACCATAATTACGAACACCTTGAAAGGCATATTTCCACATTTTGGCTTGAAGGGTTTTCAATTGAAATCAACAACACACATTCCTTAGGGTATTTTTCATACTATTTTTAAAATATTTTCTTAAAACCTCAGTCATTGTCTTAACAATATTTATTTTATTTATGATAGCCAACTTGTTAATTAAAATTAAAATTAATAACTTCAATCAAACTGAAAGTGTCTGAAGTGGTGTTACCGTTGTTGATAATTGCTTGCAGTGCACAAACAAATGTTTGCTGTAAATTTTCGCTTAAGCTTGCTTAACTTTTGCAAATCTCTCTCTCCCATTATTTTTACAAAAGCATTACAACAACAACTACAATAACACACATATTTGCTATGACGTTTAAATACCAAATTAATTTTTCACATTGCACTGAATCGGACACTTTGAGCAGTCGTTTCATTCGAAAATAATCGCAATAGCGGTGCGTAAATTATATGTGAGCTTGCGGCGCCTCGCAGCGGAGCTCAACTTGGCGCGGGCTTTAAATGTGCTGCACGTAGTGTTCGAGTGCGCGCAGTTTCACCTCGGCTTTTAACGGTCGAGCAACTTCCATTGATTGGTCAACTGTTCGAACGACTGTCTGCCAGTCAGTCGGCTTGCGCACGCGTACCTAGCGCGATAATTGTCTAATAAGCGCAACAACAACACATAAACACAGTGGCAATAAAATAATAAGACGCACAATAAACGCGAACAGGTGAAACTGGCCTGGCCGCACCGGGCAAAGCGCGCCAAATTGACCGCGCGGCTTGAGTGACACAAATCACAGAGACAACTCAAGTCGCGTAGGAACGGCCAGCTGAAAGGGACGCGCACTGGACACATGAAGACGGCCGACGTCGAGGCGTTCGCTGCGAGACACGCTTTTCACTTTCATGCTACACGCGCAGCACTTGGACTATTCGCCGGTCGTGGCGCAAGGGCCGGTCGGGTGCTGACCGACGGCTTTCGATTGGAAATTGCGAACGCTGCATTGACACGTTCACATCGCTGTAAATGCGATTTAATTGCCGTTAGAAGCGACCATAAAAATCGACGAAAGTGAAAAGTGGCGGGCAGTGAGGCGAATTTTCAGATGGTTGCGCGCCTAAAATGCCTAAAGCGTCTTGAGTGCGAATGCGGCCGGTTGGGACGTGGTGGAATTCCAAAACTGTCAATGCTGTTGTCATTGCTATAATTGTAAATTACCCAAATAATTGAAAAGCGATGGTAGGCACTCGGCGCGAGTATGACGAAAATCGATCGGTTTGATTAGATACGAAAATATTTAGTATTACAAAGAAAGTTAATTTCTGGGATGACGACACGTGTAGTGGATGAACAAGGCCAGAGTTTCAAATTAGCAAATCAAATTGTGTGACCCACTGGGGATTTCAAACCCCCCAAATACAAAGTTCCAGATTCCTAACGTGTGGGGAATGAAATACGAAGAAATTTTAAATGTCAGCAATAAACTGTTACATACAAGCTATAGGGTTTTCCAACAAGAGGTGTTATTTTGAATCACCCGGTATTTCGGTAGCTGTCACTTTTGAAGCTTTTATTCTTTGACATATGACAAGTAGAAACTACGCCATTACTAAAAATGGAACGATACACGCTTCAACAACGCATTGAAATTATTAAAATTCACTAAAAAAAATGGTGAAAATCTTGCAGTCACAGTTCGTAAAACTAAAGCATTTTTGGGTCGTCGTGAAGCACCTTGTCGGACCGCAATACAGAAATTGGTGGAAAAATTCGAGCTGTTGGGACAAGTTAGTGATGTGAACAAGGTGTGAAGATGTGAAGGTGCGGTTTATGGTCCGGCGGGGTCATTGGACCTTACTTTTTCGAAAATGAGGTTGGATCAACAGGTCAGATCAACAGTCGGAGTTGGATGGTATTGATCTGGACAACGTTTACTTTCAACAAGACGGCGCTACGTACCACACAAGCAACGAAACCATTGCTCTTTTATGGGAAAAGTTTCCGAACCGTGTTATCTCTGGAAGAGGTGATCACAATTGGCCACCGAGATCTTGTGATTTAACACCTTGCGACTTCTTCCTTTGGGGCCACGTGAAAGATAAGGTGTACGCAAGACCTCAAAGATAGAATTCGTGAGGCTATCGAGTACATAGGGCAGCCACTTTGCGATTTGGTTATGGAAAATTTCATGAAAAGGATATGGTCCTGCAAGCGTGGTCCTGGTGGCCATTTGGCTGATGTTGTTTTTCATTAATAACGGCATACCTTCCTCTTTATTATGAAATAAATATCCGATCATTTATCTCAAAAAATTACATTTTTCTTTGAATACCAAAATAATACCTCTTGTTGGAAAACCCTATATTTGATTTGATTACAGTTTATTAAATAGCTTTGACACTTCGGTTAATTTACAAATAAAAAATTGACTCCATTGCGGCTCGCTTTCCGTATGTTCTGAGGAACTTTATTCATTGACCTCTGAATTCCATTTGTATCAGTGTTCTTTCAGTGTTCTGCACTTTTGGGGTTTTATAAATCAAGCAATCCACATTTCTGACGCGATATCCGTTTTCATATACCGTTCTTTTCAAGTTTGCCCAAAAAGTTTCGATTGGTCTTAATTGTGGAACATTTGGGGATTAAACTCCTTCGGTACAAATTCAATTTTGCGCTTATTCAAATTGTTTAATGTTACTTTAGCGTAATGTGACGAAGCTAAATCGGGACAAAATATAATTTGTTCACGTCGATTATGTTTTTTGATGAAATTTTGGAGTGCTGGCAAATATTTGTTCATGTAACTTTGCGCGCTTACAGCCAAACCTCATTTAAAAAATATTGGCTCACTGATACCGCGTTCGCTGATAGCCAGCCTTCTTCGCTGATAGAACCTTCCTTGGAAATTTTGTTTTTCAATATGCTTTTCTTTTTCAGGCGCTTTGTGGTCATAAAACTCAAAATAATATTTTGGTTGTCATTGATTCGTCTCAATCGTAAAATATGACTCATCATCCACTACACACATGTGAGGCGAACCACACGAAAAATATTTTTTGAAAAGTCAGCTTTGCCAGGTTTTGATAACTGCTGCTTGCTTGTTGGTAGGTTAGGTTAGGTTAGGCTGGCTGACCCACGGAGGGGTCTCACATAGACCAAGCAGTGGTCCATAGTGGTACCAAAGATTCTGGAGTTCCAGACCTATATGTAGTTTTTTAAGAACGTTTTGGCAAATCTAAGTAAGTCGCCGTTTTTTTGCTCCGCAATTCTTTCCAAGGAAGGGAACGATGCGGGTCCGAGGCAGCTGACCCGTGGTCTGTACAGAGCAGGGCAGTGGCATAGCAAGTGCTCCTGGGTACCTTTGGCATTGTCTTCACTACATCTTCTGCATGCATCACTTGGTACCAACCCAAGTTTGGCAGCGTGGGATGGTGTGAGACAATGTCCCGTGAGTACCCCAACTAGTAGTTTGCAATCCTCTCTTTGGAGTGATAGTACAAATTCTGTGATATTATGCGCGCGAAGCATGATTTTTTCTGTCCTGAGATGCTTGTTGGTAATAGCTGGAACATTTTTTTGGAATTTGCGCTTCATGTTTATTTATTCGGCGTATTTCCTGATCGTTTTTTTGTCAACATCTCATTTCCTTGCCAATTGTCTGTAGGATTTAGCACTTCGCCCAACGATATCACTTTTCAAATTGGAATGCACTTCAATGTCCTGTGAAGAGTCCTTGTTTTACATATCCTTTTTTCTTTCAATGATTATTTTATTCTCGAACAACTGAATCGTCTTATAGATGAAGGTTTTTTTTGAATCCTATGTTCTTAAAGTGGTGGAAAGCTTCATTCTTTTTCGTAGTGGGATTTTCTTCATAAGATTTCCAAATCAGTTGTCGACGTTGTAGTTCTGTAAGCACCATTTTACCAAGATAAAAGCCCAAAAAAATGGATTTGTGGTACTTATTGGTTTAAGATAATTATTGTTTAAATTTTTGCACAAATATATTTTTTGTCTTTTTTATTTGCTCGTATTTCATTCTCTACACGTTATCACGTTAAGCCGTGTTTTCAAATATTAATAGTTCATATGATTAACGTATGTTTCACATTGTAAAAAATGGGATCGTTGACTGCTAAACCGATTGCTGATGGTGTAATAAGATTGTGCTCGCGTCAGCTGTCGCCTAAGATGTAATCATCATTAAGTAATATCAAATCATCGATTCGAAATGGCAAACTGCATGCAATTAATACACGCAACTCTTCACTAACTGCCGTTTCGTTTTGCGTTTCTTTTGACAGACAATCCAAAGCCTCATGTTCCTGTTTGCACTCGCAGTGCTTGCGTGTGGCGAGCCTTCGGTATCAAAGCGTCAGCACGGCTATCGCAACTGGCCAGCAAAGAGCGCCAAACAGGTGGCTTTCGGTCGCAATCCCGCCGGCAAGCAGCGCACGCTCGTGGTGCAAATTCGCAGCGACGAGCCGGTGCCGCTGGTTTTTAAGGGACGCGGCAACAACCACGCCCACCTTCGGCATGGACCAGCACATTTGCGCGGCGCCCGTCCCATCAAACTGACCGGCCCAATCTATATCAAAAACGGACCCGCCCCGGGAAAACAGCTGCCACGCAAGCCGCTCAAGATCAAACTGAACAATGCCAAGCTGAAGCTCAAGCCCGCCTCCAGCTACGAAAGTCCGTTACGGCCCTTCAAGTTTGAGCAACCCACATCGGCGGCCATAGCGTACCCGCCACTTGGCGGAGAATCGCAGAAATTGCCGGTAAGTACTTGCTGCATGTCGCTCACACACACACAGACACACATGCACACTGTTTTTCTTCCAGTTGGAGACACAGGCCAACTTCGTATCCGAACATTTCGCACCCATTCACACCATACCCGCTCCTAATCTCTCCTTGCATGACAATCACCTGCAGGAAACCTACCTACCACCTCAGCCCCAGCCCTACCATCAATCCAACAACCAATACAAGGTAACCGAGGACACCAATGATCACACCATAGTCGATCCCTTCTCTGGCGAGCAGAAACTCTTTGCTCCCGACCCTGACCCGTCCCTGCCCACTACTCAAATCCGACCCGCTACTGAGTCATTCAATCGGCCCAGTAACGGAAAGCCACTGCCCGTCGACGTGCAGACCAACTTCCTGGTGCCTGCGCAACCACTCGTGCAGATTGTCGGCGCTCAAGAGGTCACACCCGAGATCTATCCCATTCAATTCACGCAGCAGGCGCAACTGCAGCCACTTGTCACGGCCCATGTCGCCGCCGTCCAGGCTGCCCCCGTGCCCATCTACGATCCCACATATCTGGTGACACAGTCGAATCAGCTGTACAGCGCGCACCAGCATCAGCAACAACTCTTCCAACCCAGTGCCAGTTTCATCCAGGCGGGTTACGTAAATGCTGACCTCACCCAGGAAGTGGCTAGTGACGGCCAGATACTGCAAGCAGCCAAGGACGCACACAACAACATTCATCCAGTGCTGGACAGCGCACCACAATTCGCTGCACTAATTGCTGCACCCGCACTGGGCGAGCAGCCGGCACACTACGCTGCTGCACCAACAGCGCCTGAGGGCGGTTTCGTTGTTTCGAATTACTATGACGGTGGCGTGCAGGACAACTCGCAGCTGCTGCAGGCTTATGCCGAGGAGGAGGCAGAACGACAGCAGCTGGAGGCCGAACAAGAGCAGCAGCAATTATTAGAGTTACAGCACCAGCAGAATCATTTGCTGGCGTTGCAGCAGCAGCAACAACAACAGCAACAGCAGCAGCAGCAGCAACAACAACAGCAGCAGCAACAACAACAGCAGCAGCAGCAACAACAACAGCAGCAGCAACAACAACAACAGCAGCTGCAGCACCCACGTTATCAGCAACAACGTTTGGATCCAGCTACGGCCGCCTTCCAGGAACACGAAAGACTCGTGAAGCAACAACTAGGCGGCGATACGCCGCTGCGAATATTCGTGCCTGACGATGAGGGCGTTGCAGATGGAGTAGGTGTAAGAATTACGCATCAAATCATTCAATGCTAATCGGTTTTTGTTTACAGCGCCTACAGAAGCGATCGGACAACCTAAAGAAGGGCACCGTAGAGGATGCGGACACCGCCAACGATAGCACGGCCAATGACGATCTTTTCGAAGTCTCTTCTTCGGTGGAAGTAGCCAGCAACAACAGCAAGGACGACAAGGATGCGACTAGTGACAGCCGATAAGCCGAACAGCAGCATGCAGTTTCCTTAACTGAACTTTTATGAAAACGATATTATGTCAATTTGCGTAAATGTCTCGTGTATGATACGTAATAAATTATTTATTTATTTATATGGCTATTGTGTGCGTGGACAGATGGTTGTGGTTGTTGTACTATATACTATTATCTATCCATAACTTTGTCAGCATTCCAGATGTAGCAGACTATCTGCGATACGCGCTGTTCCTGTAAGACGCCCACGTGGCGTAGCATAACGATGCGGTTTTGCTGCTTCTTGTCCAGCATTTTGTTCATATGACGCGAAATATCACCAATCGTTATAAAGTTGCGTCCTGAAGAAAGCACGTTGAATTGATGGAATGTTTCATTTTCGTTTAACTGGAGCATATGCAATCCTCTCTTGATTTTTACAATTACCTGGCACATAAGAAACCTGCTGGTTGTAAAGTCTCCACAACTCCAAATCATGTCGATTGCGCAAAGTATTCCGCTGACGATGCAGAAGCTGATACTTTTGATTAAAGCACACTATAATGACTGTCTCCAAAAAGATGTTCAACTCCTCCACGGTCTCACGGCCTTTCATATACCTATGCGGCAAGCAAAGAGAACGCAAATAATGTATACCAAATACCACTGCATTAAGTCACGTTTGCGAACTTACTTTGGTATTTTATCGAACTGCTGTGACGAAACCTGGTATTCAAAGTCGAGATACACAAAAGGTATGGGATTGATGCGGCAACGCTTTACCAGCGGCGATCCCTTGTAATTGCTACCCGTTGTAACATTGGGTGTGAGCGGGTATAAATGCATGTCCTTCATTTGTTGCGCCAGCGTTCCGCGGTTGGCCGAATCCTTCAATATGCTGCCCTTTGGCCTCGTGACACTCGACGCGAACTGTACATTTCTGTTTTCTTCTGCAGATTCTATCAACTTTCGGCGACGTTCCTTTATCACGTGATCCAAAATAACGCATTGCAGCTGCCGTATGCGCTTTGCGGTTGTCTGGAATTCCAACTTCACGCTGGCCAATTCACTCTGCATTGCCGCACTCACCATGACCATCAGTTCGCGTACTTTTTCCACTTCTTTCATTATTTTGAACGCTTCATCCGCCACTTTGTTGCGTCGCAGGCTCAAAGCAATGAAATCCTCAATCAAATTGATTCTTGCGTTTGTTTCTAAACACAGTTCATCCATCTTCCAGTGTTAAAACTTGTACGTTGAACTGTGCTAGCAAAATTTCTTAGTAATCTTCCACAAAAAGCGTTTACAAACAATTCAATTGAAAAAGAAATCAACGTCCGATTGCTTCTTCTTTTCGAAGTTACCACATCACAATGAATGAATTTCGAAAACTTTTACCAAACGTAACTTGTAACTTTCTGATGTTTCAACTACCTACTTAGAATATTACGAATATTAGATGTGCGTTATATGAGAAGATGATTAGGAATTCCTAAATAAAACATTCCTAAATATACAAAACATAGTCAAATGTCAAAATAGCGTATTTAACCAAATATAATTAAAAGCGGATTCATTGCCCCTGGAATTAATTTAAGAATCAGTTTTGTGTAAAATTTATTGTAAAAAAAGTTTTCAGTACATTCGAACTTTTGCTCGTTTTTTACTAGCACTGCAGTATAAAGTTTATAATGAACTGGAATTTTAAGGTGTTTGGATTTGTTTGTTGGCAACAAATTAAAACAAAGTTAATGTAAAAAAACAGCCGTGGTTTTCTTCAGACTATCGGCTCTCCAGTGCAAACGTGTACTCACAGTTAAAAAAGTTAGAGAATTGCCATTGATCGAATTAACCCTTTCGCTACAGGTACTGGAGAAAGTTAAAATTTTAAATCTTACGCTTTAAGCTTCTATGTTGTTATATTAGCAACATTCCATAGGAAATTTTTTTATTTCTATACTCGGACCCTGTATTTTATAGTGTTTTTCTATGAGAGCAACCACATCTTTGTGGCTGTAATAATTACTTAAACAAAACTTTTTACGCATAACGAAAATTTTAATATTTCTTCATTTACTTCAGCGAAACTTAAAAAAGAAAGTATCTAAATTGAAAGAAAACGTCAAATTAGAAAGTTCTCTAATTTTTTTTGCTTCTTCTTTCTTTACTATGTCAACATATCGCATTAAAAAACGTGTATACTTCTCTTCTTTAAACTTAAATATTCAGTTTATTAATTTCGTATATTTTCTAAAACTTCAAACTATTCGAAGGACCAACAAAATATTTATTCTTGAAATCACAGCGGGTTCAGACGTCCACAAAGTAACATGTTGCCATATGGCAACAAAATAGCTAAAGGTTTAATAAACTAACAATCAAAGTAAATCCAAAGTATTAAATAATGGATTTTCTTTGCTAACGATGCTGGTGTGAATACCTCTAAAGACTATTTGCCATATTTGAACATATGCCGTTTACAATTAGTGAAAAGATACTGTAAATGGCATTGTACCCATTATAAGAAGAAGAATCACAACAAAAAACGCGCGGAGATTGTGCAAAGTGAAGTGCTTTTCCACGATTTTTAATACGGTTCATAAAACCACAAAACAGTTGATGTTATAATGCTGTGTGGCAAAATATCTACGGGGAAATCAAAGGACGCGAACACCAGTCTGAATTCGTCTGGCTCGTCCTTGGTATCTCTCGAGCCGTTGCGTAGTTCCTGGGCCGACGAAGTGCTGCAGGCTGAACGTGATGAACCCAATGTAAGCCAACACGCCAGTTGCAACATTTTTTGAAACATGTTTTATTGCATTCTTTTGTTTCAGTCGTGCAGATCGTTAAACAGTAGCACAGGAAGCCACAATGTGAGCGGTAGGAAGAGTTTGCCAGAAGCCATGGAACACAGCAATGTGTCGGATGATAATTTGTCCGTGTCGCAGGATCGTGAAATTTCGTTGGAGTTTATTGATGGTAAAAACGAGGAAAAATTTGAACGTTTGGTGAAGCAAGAAAAGCTAAAGACGCCATTTAAGCGACGCCATTCTGGAACGCCCAGCAACGAGAGTCGTTCAAACAGTCCCAGCAGCTCGAATAGTGAGGGCGATGCGGTTGTGAGCGCGCAGCGAACGAGCAGCAAGGAGGAAGCGCAGAAGCGACAGCGCAACAACAGCTATGGGTCGTCGTCGTCGTCCTGGTCAGCGTCAAAGGTTGAGTCAGATCCAGCTATACTGGCTCGTCGCCAAAAGCAGATTGACTACGGCAAAAATTCGCTGGCCTACGAACGCTACATCGAACTAGTGCCGCGCCAAAAGCGCACGCGAGATCATCCGCGCACTCCAAACAAATACGGCAAATACAGCCGACGCACCTTTGATGGGCTGATCAAAGTGTGGCGCAAACAACTGCACCACTTTGACCCTCCTGAAGAGCAGAAAGTGACATCGAAGTCCCCTGCCGGTGTCAATGCTGATAGCGATGATTCAGATAGCGATTCTGATTAAAAGCAAATGTGGCAAATTTTCCGCCTATTTTAGTCCCGAAAGGGGCTAAATAGGGTTAAGAAAAATATTATCTGTACTTTGTACCAACAAATTATAGCCATAGATGGTTGTTTGTGTTTTTGCGTTTGAGAATGATATATTAATTTAATAATAAATAGAAGGAATGCAATTTGTATCCATAAAGTAATTGTCGGAGGGTGGTTAGTTGCACTATTCGAGTTGCACATTGGACTAAACATGATCTTTTCATAACTGTTCATCTATACATTTTGTTGAAATTAATCTCATTTTAATTAATGCGTTAAAATTTTTAATCATATGGCCGAGCTTCGAACTCTTGCGGCGGTTGCTTTCAGCAAGAAATGGAAATAAATGGCATTACTATTCAACTAATGGTAACATTAAAATTTTCTGCTGGTAATGCTGACCAATACAGCAACACTGTTTCCCCTTTGTTTGTATACAAAAAGTGAAATTTCTGCCGCTACAGCATAAGGAACAAAGGACTGCGGAAATTGTGCAAATATTTTAAATAATGGACTCGGTAGTGAATGTTCGAGTGGCCTGCAACTGGAACCGTATCGGTGGATGTGAACTCTCGCAGGCGATTCAAACCAGAATAACACACGAGGACATTTTCATAAAGTGAGTATACCGCAAACTGATGCGGTTCTTTCCCCAATTCTCTTGCTCCGTTTTTGCTATCGCCGACTTCGTCCGCAGACCTGAGCTAGATGAGCTCGATCTGAAGAAACACGCCATGCTGCTAAGCAGCCCACCAGAAACTGATGCTGCCTGCGAGTTGCAACTGTGCCTACACCCGGTCATCTACAAAATCGAGGCGATGACGCTGGTATGCACAGCGCCGAAATTGGAGTTGTTCATAGGGCCACTTAAGGAGTATGCCGAGACTTCCTACGGAGCAATTGCTGAGGACAGTGGCGATGGTGAGCCGTTTTCGTAC
Source organism: Melieria omissa (assembly GCA_963971225.1). Lineage (NCBI taxonomy): Eukaryota > Metazoa > Arthropoda > Insecta > Diptera > Ulidiidae > Melieria > Melieria omissa. The sequence continues at coordinate 24,484,280 of OZ020267.1, read as the reverse complement.
CGCTACGACATTGAGGTGGAAAAGTCGGGTGTTATGGAGCTCACACTGAAGGTATGTATGTCTACTCAATTGTTGAACTAGAGTTAATCGCCGTATTTTCTCCCCTGGCTCACAGTTGTTGACCTCATCTGATGAGATTTGTGTTTTTGGAGTACTGCTGCAGATTGCGCCCAATCCGAATGGCATAACAACGGCCTCAATAAACTTGGATAATGTACAGAAACTGCTTGGCAACAGCGCACAGAAGCTGTCGCCGAACGCCGAAAAGTGCATGCTACTGATGCAGAACCAGGGCGGTCAGTCGTCGAGTAACCTGTCGCCAACGGCACTGTTGACCCACATGCGCCAAGTGCTGACCAGCAGAGCGCAGACTGGCAGCGGCGACGATCACACTAACAAGAATGCCGCTCTCCAACCCGAATTACCTCCCACTTTGGACAATGTACTGAAAACCCACATGGACAAACGTCTGCAGGAGCTGGAAGACCGAATCAGTACGCGACTCAACGTTATGCAGGCGGAACAAAATTCAAAGCTCGACGCAATCTTGCAATTGTTAAAACAAAGAATTGAGTAATAGCGGAGATAGAACTGGAGTTTGTTGTAGCGATAGCTATAAGCAATGTCGTTTTTATTCAAGAACGTGTCATCAGTGTTGTATGTTGTATTTGAAATTAAAGCAAAGGGTTGCGCTATAAAGCGCTCAGTTGATGCGTTCGATTTTTACATCGTTGATCCATTGATACTGAACGTAGTTTGAGTACAGTTGGTTCTGGATTTGTGCTGTCGTCGTCGTTGTTGTGGTGGTCGCCGTCTGTTGGTCGTTATTGCTCCACTGCTGCGAAGCAGGTTGCAACTGCTCATCCGCTAGCACTGTGGTTCCTGTCGACAATACCACACCGTCTGCCACAGTCCATTCTTGTACCGGCGACAGTTGCGGAACTGACACTACGACGCCCACGTTGGACAGAACTTCGACTATCCCGTCCGTTGCGACATTGACATCAACGCTGCTCTGTGCTTTGTCGTTCTTAGTCTTCCGCACCGCTGCACGCACAATCGTTTTGTCGCCCTTTTCTGCTACCTTTGGCGGTCGGAATGCTAAATTGAACTCCTCGTGGAACACTTTCGAGTACCAATGCTGCTTAAGCGCATCCTTGGCAATTTCCGTGTACATCTTATACATACGTGTTAAGTTCAGTTCGGCCGGCAGGTAGCGCTTTTTGCTGCTGCCGCCGCCTAGGCGCATGCTGGGAAAAGACTTGATGTGTTCGCGTATCTCCTCGAGGCGAGCAGCTAGATTCGGTACACTGCGCTTCCGCGTCTTGCCTCGTAGTGATTCGCGCGGCATACACGTGTCCTCTTGGTAGCAGTGCTCGTAGAAGTAGTAGATGCGGCGCGGCGATATGTCTAACGTGGCAAAGAAGAACTTGCTGCATACCGGCAACAGCTCACCGCGCACCTCAAAGCGATACTTGAACGTGCAACCACGCTTTGAAGTCTCTCCGACGGAGGGACGCCGACGCTTCGGCAGTACGCGCGACGTGTACTTCCAGTAAAAGTTGTTTTTCTGCTCATCCGATAACTTCCAGAAGGCGTTGTGTATTAGTTGGCGCTGCTCCTCACTAAAGCGCTGCGTGCACTTCAGATGACAGCCGATGCCGCAGCCTTCGTGTATGCGTCGCTCGGCCATCACCTTGCCCTGGGCATTCACGTACTCCTGGCCAGCTTGTCGTAGCTTTTTGCGCACCACCTGTTTCCAGCTGTCCGGATTTGCCTTACGCCGTATGCTTTTGATCAGTTTTGTGTCGTTGGTATCTGTGGTGCCTGGCGGAGTTTCCATTGCTAATGGGTCCAAGCACTCCTCGCTTTCGCCATTCTGGAGCGCGCCCTCCATTTTTTTCTTCTTGAACGACATACTGTCTGATCGCAAAAATCACTTCCCAGTGTTTTGGTGTGTGCTTTTTCAATGCAATTTAATTGAAAATTAAAAACAATCACGTCGTACGACAATAACAAACCGTTTACAAATGTTTCACTGCTTCCTCTTTTCAATAACATCGATCACAATGAAATGTAAACAAACACAGCTGCTGACAGAATGAAATAATCGTAGTGAAATAATTAGTTCACCTTGTATATTTCGTCATATCTGTGGCCGTAAGGAATAACAGCCAAAGTCGATTTTATGAAGTTTTCAGGAGAGCACTTTTAATTTTTGAATCATTGCCTGAAATCAGGGTTTTAATATTTGATAAATATTTGTTCACTTATTGTAAGCAAATAAGTAGTATTTTAATTTAAAGTTCGATTTCAACGTAAACTTTGTTTTCTTAAGAGATATAGACAAAATAAACAGTTTAGCTTTTTTTCCTTATTTCTTGTTTAAAAGTTTTGAATCTTATGTCGAATTTGGCTGTTATTCCATATAAAATTCTTTTCCCTCGCAAACTTATCTAAAGATAAGCCATTATTCCAGCGATACAAATTATGTTATTGAAAACTAAACTTTACTTTGGCTGTTATTTCAAGCGTAAGTAAGAAATAGTCGATATACTTTAGCTATTATTTCAATTATATACAAAATTTAACCTGATTGCTTTTACTGTAAGAAATGTTATAAATTAAAAACAACGAACTTCCTCTTGTAAAAAAATTGTTTTTATTTATTACTGCACATTACTTACTACATTTATGCGACAGATTACTTCCTTATTATTAATATTTGTATTTTGTATTTGTATGTTACATTTCATTTACATTTCAGTTATAGTACTGTTTTAGTTTGTTTGATTTTGTGTTTTTCTATCAATAATATTTAATTTTTCATGAGCTGCGATTATTAACACACTCCATTCCATGTTAATAAGTTGTGTCTTCCTGTTCTTTATCTAGCAAATCTGGATGAATATTGTTAGATTCGTTTAAATTTTTATTCATATTTTCGTAGAACGCATGAAATTCAGGATCAATTAAGTTTTTAATAGCAATCAAATCTTTCTTCTTTTCAACTGATATTTCTGGGACAGTACTTATGACTTGCAAATTAGTTGTAGCGATAGAACTAATTCCTCTTTACTTATTTTAAGGACTTGAAATGGCTCCTCGCTGTCCAAAGAGGTTTTGTAATAAATAGAAGAAATATCTTTTGTATAACGTAGCCATCGCACTTCGTTCCAAATAAATTTCTCACCATGTTCATTAAATCGTCTCCAAATAAACTTCGATTTCAATAGCTCTGAGAAATCAAAAAAGTTGTTTGCTCTCATTTCAACAACGTGCATTTTTGAGTTAATAGATCCCACGAATTGATACCAATCCCTCGGAATTTGAACGTTGGATTTTTGTTTTTTGCGTTCAATTAAGGCATGATCTGAATCACACTCCATACATATGTGTATGGCCAGGTTCTAAGAACTTGTGATCTACTTATATATTCAATATGCGGGTTGTTATGCACAAAAGTAAGAAACATTGAAGACACATATGAGTTTTTGTTTTGTCCAGTGCAAGAATCGCTATAAAAGTACATTTTGGTGATATTTTTGTCAATCATTTGTAACTGTCTGTAGACACAGGACGCAATCTCGTTGCCACCTCTACGAGCAATAGCTTCATGCCACATGAAACACTGAACGGAATCGTCTTCTAAGTCATGAACTGTAAGATTATACGTCCATAACTGACGCTTGTAAAAAGTAATAGAGCTTCTTAAAAATGGTGTAGGCAAACACTGTTGTAAGTCGAATGTAAATGCTTTTGTGTTTATGTTTTCCTTCGAGGACTGCTTATCTGCTCGCTTGTGATTGTATGCATTATCAGCTTTCTCAACATGATGTTTTTTTAACTGCATTAAATCATGTTCTTCTTCTCTAGTGGCAATATTTATTTTCATTTGTAGCGAATCACAAGTGTAACAGGTGTCTAGTCGTGGAGATTTGAATTTCAGATTCATAGTCTTGAATACTTCGGAGTATTTAGAAAGACTCACAGGATTGTCAGTTTTATCAGCATACAACTGGTGCATCTTTGAAAGTGTCAAGTCCGAGTGAAGATATTTTTGGCTTGTGTCACGTCTAGTGTAATGACTCTCATAAGCCGGCAATTGATTTATATGGTTTTTAATCTCCTCCAATTTTTGCGAATTTATTTTATTTGATGGTGACGATTTTCCGCGAAGATTTTTGAATGGTATAGATGGACAAGAAGTTTTTTTACGAATTACGCTTTTCACGAAACTCTCTGTTTCACCAAAACACTGAGTAAAGTGTCTTCGACATACCTTCATTGTGTTTCCATCAATATCTAAAGAATATTCTACAGTATTATCTCGTTGCCTTATTCTGTTACTGGAGTTCACTAAAGTATCACATTTTTTTCCTTTAATGTCCATTAACGATCCAATATAAATTACGCGAAGATCATATGAACCTAGACCCCAATAGTGATTAAATAGTTTTTGACAGGATTCATAATTGACTTTTGTCTGACACTTCACTCGGCATATATCAAAAGGCTCACAAACTCTTTCTTTGACAACTTTTCCCGATAATGTTTTGTACGACTGGCCATTATTACAACATTTTTGACGAATGATTCTATTATTTGTTTTTGTCGTTTCGTTGTTTAGTTGCTCAACGTCGGAATTACCTGGCGAAATGCAAAAATCTGGATCGTTGACTGAATCATCGGAATCTTCAGAAAATGATAATGAAACGTCACAATTGGAATCTGAAAAAGTTGCTTTTGTAATGCAATTGTGTGGATATATGAATGTAAATGAAAATATACCTTTCAATATTTCACTTATATCAAAGGAATTTTCCTTGATACATGATCCGGTCTCATTCTGAACTACTGGTTCATAAAAGGTTTCCATGAAAAAGTCCCCCATAACGTCGAGTTCATCATTTTGTGTTTTTTTTGGCCAAAATAAAATTTTATAAAATAATATTGATCAAAGAAAATAATAATTTAGAACCTACCTTCACCTTGTTTAATAGCCAATTCTAACATTTTCTTAGCACGAGACATTTTCGACTTCACCCGTCAACAACCAAACTCGAACTAAGCATTTTCGTTTCGTATAACATAATTTGGAAAAACAAACCTAATTCTAGATAGGCAATTCTTGGAATAAAAGTCAAATAGGGAAAACCAGCCAAATTAAAGTTAGCCTTGAAAAAATTTGAATTTGAATTTTTGAAAAGTGACCAAAGCCTACTTTGAACTTACAACAACAATGTTTAAGTTTTGGAGTAAAGACCGAACTCGACTTTGGTTATTATTCAAAATTTGAAAAATTAAAAAAAGGACTGAATTTTGACTAAACTCGAGTTTGGCTGTTATTCCAAATTTTAAAATGTTGTTATAAATTAAACGGAATAACGACTTAAATGAACTTAGGACGAAACTTGGCATCGGGATTAACTCGCGGCACGATTGGGAATAAAATCTTAATTATACTTAGGCCACTTTTTTGAAAATTTTTTTAGTTAGGCTGTTATTCCAAAATCACGAACATAGAAAACCGACTTTAGCTATTTAGGTTTTTGGGCGTAAGACATTCATTTTATGAGCAAAAGCCATAGGATTTTGTGTGGTAGTACATTTGAATACGACGAATGCAATGGTGGTAATAACTCAATTTTGTCCTAACTCGACTTTAGCTGTTATTGCTTACGGCCACAGATATAACCAATTGAGCATAGTAAATTTATTTCACTATGCAAATTGGGATAATTATAAATTTATTTTAATCCCATTAATACATCCGAACATCCAAACTTCTTACAAAAAACGAGGAATGCAAAGACAACGCACCGTTTTATACTCACCACAAAATTATCAGCTCCAGAACATTGAAAAAGAAATTATTGTAAAAAAAAAACATTAGAAAATACTAAAAATAAGATGAATCTTTTCAAATTAAGTTTTTTTAATAAATAACTAAATTGAAAAACGTATTTGACATCCCTGCGTTCGCATATTGTTAATTTATTATACAACCAATTGCTGGGCTGCTGAATATTCGCGGTGCTGTCAAACGAGAAATGACCTTGTTGCTGTCATCTATAGGTCAAACGAGCCGATTTTTTTCTGCTCGGCTTTTCACTTCAATCGATTGTGGCGCTTGGGCACTGAATCCGTACGCCCGTGTGAACCTTTTTAAACCTTTGCAAAATTTCCGTGAAGCATCGAACGCTTGCGAAATGGCTGGAAAATACAAGATTGTTATGGTTCGTCACGGCGAGTCCGAGTGGAACCAAAAGAACCAGTTCTGCGGCTGGTTTGATTCCGACCTTAGTGACAAGGGTCGCGAAGAGGCTGTGGCCGCTGGCAAAGCTATTAAGGACGCCGGACTGAAGTTCGACATAGCGCATACATCGGTATTGAATCGTGCCATATGCACGCTGGAGGCCATCCTCAAGGAGAGTTGTCAGACGAATTTGCCCGTTTGCAAGTCTTGGCGCCTGAACGAGCGCCATTACGGCGGTCTGACTGGCCTTAATAAGGCCGAAACGGCTGCCAAGTACGGTGAAGATCAGGTAAAGATCTGGCGTCGCAGCTTCGACACGCCACCACCACCGATGGAGCCTGGTCATCCCTATTACGACAACATCGTAAAGGACCCGCGCTACCAGAACGGTCCCAAGCCAGACGAATTTCCTATGTTTGAGTCGCTAAAGCTGACCATACAGCGCACGCTACCCTACTGGAACGATGTGATTATACCACAGCTGAAGGAAGGCAAAAAGATCATTATTGCAGCGCACGGCAACAGCTTGCGCGGTATTGTGAAGCACTTGGACAGTGAGTACTCAAGCGAAGTAAACACTTGTAACAATTAAAATGTAAAGTGTGTTGCGATATTTGCAGATATGTCTGATGATGCTATCATGGGACTCAACCTGCCCACTGGCATTCCGTTCGTTTACGAATTGGACGAAAACTTCAAGCCCGTGGTTTCTATGAAATTCCTCGGTGACGAGGAAACAGTTCGCAAGGCCATGGAAGCGGTTGCCGCACAAGGCAAAGCCAAGTAAACGCTTACGCACAACGTAGACAGCAGCCCAAGCAAAGCCAACACCTGTTCATGGATTAAAAAAAAAAATTGAAGACTCGAAATGCTGGAACTCCCAAAAGCCAGTTCAAAATTACCAGTGCATTTCATGCTCGGCTCCAGCGGGTGAACGAAACAGCAGCACTTGCTGTCAAAAATTATCCCTACCAAATTCACTCCATTGACCTAGAAATTGTTACCGTTGAACACATTAGCCAATAAATCATTTAATTTATTTTGATTTTGTGGAAAATATTTTTTTTTATTCTTCCCCGCACGCTGTTCAGATTTAATAAGAAAATTGTTGTTCAGATTTAACGATCTTTGCACATGTGGAAGGTAAAAAGATAGAGGAGGGTGCCGGCAGAGTGGAGTATTGACTAACGTAGTCATTAGTATTCATGATGAAATTAAGTGCATATGAGTCAGTTTGCGGAAAGTTTGAATATTTTCATATTAGAAAGATTGAAGACAAAAACGACATTGAAATGCATTTCTTATATATTGCATTGCATAATTTTTTCACGCAAAATTTTCAAAAGAATATAACTCAAACAATTATGTGAATGCTTAGATCAGCTATCAACCTTTAGTGCCTAACGTAGTGCCGTCATATACCGTAGCGGAACATTTTGCCAGATTGTCTTCCGACATCTGCAGAGGCGACGGTTACACAAATTTGTGCAGAACATACATATGTGTCATCAGTTTATAGATGCATTTAATTAAAGAACTTCAGAAATGCATTTAATAAGTTTTAAAAAATATAAATTCAAAATTTGCTGCTTCGGGGGCCACCAGCAAAATAAATTACAATAATCCTTGAGTCTTTAAGCAGCACAGCAGTAAAAACACGCGAGTCTCACAAACGATACTAAAGATTTCTCCGAGTTTAACATAGAGCAGACGTACTCGTGGCCACTATTTCTTCTTGTGCTTCTTCCCGTCCTTGGCTAGTTCCAAGCCCAGTATGCACTTGGGCGGCACCTTATACGTCTCTGTCAGCAAGTTGTAGATGAAGCGCACCTGATTGCCTTGTATCTGCAGCTGTTCGCGTTTCTGGTGCGGCAGCTTCACCACCGTCGTACTGGCTGCGGCTCCTTGCTTGCACAGCTTGATGAACTCTGGCACAATGATGCCGTAGCATTCCACATTGCTCACTAGCGTCACCTTCTTGTTGCCGGAGCGCGTCGCCAGTGACATCTGTATGAGGGGCTTATTGGCGGACACGTCCTTCGCGGTGCACATCTGGTAGCTGTGCTCCATTTTGTCGGTGATCGTCTGACATATTTGCTTCAACGGCGCTGCGCTACACTCGCACACCTGCGCCAGTGTTTCGTCCAACTGTATCGACTTGGTGACTTGGTCCGCTACGCGCAAGTTCTGCTTGCTGATGTACTCGCGTACGATCTTCTTGATCTGTCCGACGGGTATACCCTCGCCTCGCTTGTAGTTCATCTTGGTGAAAAACGGCGCCGTCGCGTCGGTCACCAGGTAGAGCTCGGTCAGTTCGGAGTGGAACAGCGGCTGCTCGGCGCTATCTGATTCAGCCGCTGTGGCTGGCTTCTTGTAGTCCGTAATAAAGTTCACCACTTCCGGGTGCTCCAGATCGATGGCGGTGATCTTGTCCACACCCTTGGTTTCTTCGCGCACCACAATAAAACCCTGATTGATCATCTCGGCGAGAAAGTTGGACAGTTTTTTATATTTTGTCTTTTTCAGGTCAATAGGTGCCGCCGCCTCAGGCACCACGTACAGCCGATAGAAATTGCTCGTGAGCAGCGGCAGCTGCAGCGCTTTGCCATGATTCTTGAGCGCCGCAAGAAAGGCATTCTTCAGCATGGTATCCGGTGACAGCTCCCCCTCGCTGGCAGCACTAGCGTCTGCAACCGAGTTGTCATCGCAGTTGCTGTTTTCGGCGAGTGCCAGCTGTGTCATATCGGGCAGTTGTATGGCGTCGTCTGGTGATTCCTCATTTTTGGCACTTGCCAAAATATCTGCCAATGTTTGCGGCTCATCTGATTTGCTATCGTGCAAGGGCTGCTTGGCAACTTTCCGTCTGTTATTGCCCTCTCCAAGCGCCGGGAAGTCCTCACTCGTCAAACTGGCCGGCTTCAGCTGTGGCACCTGCTGCACAAGCGACGGCTCATGATCCCACAGCTTGTCACCAAATAAATGCAGCATTTTTACTGCCACCCCCTGTCCACCGCACATGTACAGGTCATCACTGCTGCGTGGCAAAAAGCCCACGCCGACTGCCGCATGATTCGAGGTTAGATTCACCGCTACCAACTGGCCTTTTTTGAAGTGCCCGTGGATATTCATTCCGGTGCCCTGCGGTACCACGCCGGGCAGCATCAGATCGGCACCGTTCGACAGCTTGGGCAGAACTGCGGGAAATGTGGTGAAGTACGGCAGCAGTGTGGGTACTTGCCACATGGCGTACAGCGTGGGCACCAGCTCGCCGCCCTCCATTTCGAAAAACATCGGCCGCTTGTCCACGCAGAAGACATTCGTCTGGAAGCCACTGTGTGTAACCAACTTCAGCAAGGTTACCGCGCTTTTGGGCGGAAACAACGTTACCAACTGCTCGGCTGTTGCCTCGGGAAATGCCTTTTCGAGCCGCTGACGCAAACGCTTTGTCTCGGAGCCCTTTAGCGGCGAGTTACTTTTCAATTTATACGGTTTTAGAAACATTTTCCAATTCCATTTCCACAACTACTGCTTCTGTTGGGCTGGCGTTCAATCGACGATCAGCTGTTTATTATGTTTGTTGTTTACTGTCGTGTGACAGCTGTCAGTTTTTGTATGTGCGGCGAATGCGACAAATCAAACAAAACTCAAAAAATCCATCGAACCTGGTATAACGGTAGCTGGAAATGATTGATTAAGGGGCCCGAACACTGTAAACTGCGATTTTTCATATGTTTTTTATTTTATTTATTAAAATAAAACGGACGTTCCGATTTACATGAAACTTTACACATATGTTAATAAATGTTTAGATTATCGAAAACAATTTTTTTTTTTTTTTTTGGCGGCCATGTTTGTATTCTGTAGCTGATCCAAAATGTCGTCTTCTTAAAATTACCCTTGTCGCGTTGACAGCAAATCAGCATAACGGAGCATCCTAGAGCAAAAACCAAAAAAGATTCTTGAAATATACAGTGGCTCAATCGCATAATCGGACAAGCTCCATTCCTTTGCTAAATGCGTGATTTGACCCCCGAAAAATTTGAATTTTATGTCAATATGCACTTCGTTCGCTTTGTTATTTTCCCATCTATCAAATTTATAAAAAAAATGCAATACTTTTCCAACTGCATAGCTAAGGTGCACACAAAACCAGTGAATTCAGCGTTTTCACCCCCAATCAAATAATCGGACAAATATTTCAACTTGTATATTTTTGCGATTTTTATTGCAATTAATATTTGGTAGCGTAACCTTTTGCGTCAATTACGGCTTTTAGGCGCCGTGGCATCGAGGCTACCAGGTTTTGGCAAAATTGTGGTTCAATATTTTGCCATTCTGTAAGCAGCGCATTTTTCAGCTGTTCTTCGGTTGTTGGCTTGGTTTTGTAGGCACGTCTTGCCAATTCTTCCCACACGTGCTCTATGATGTTCAAGTCCGGCGATTGGGCGGGGGTTTGTAACAGTTTGGGGCAGTTGTGGATTAGCCAGAGCCTTGCAACTTCCGAAGTGTGCTTGGGGTCGTTATCCTGGTAAAATGCGAAATTTCTGATGAGGCCCATTTTTTCTGCACTTTGCTTAACATTTTACTTCAAAATGTTAAGGTAGCCGAATTTGTCCATTTTCCCCTTAATAAACGCTAGGTTGCCCACTCCTGCAGCCAATACACAGCCCCAAACCATTACAGAACCCCCTCCGTGCTTTACGGTTGCTTGTGTGTTTTTTCGTTCAAATTCCGTGTTTGGTTTACGCCAAACATACGTTCGTCCATCCGAACCAAAAAGATTGAATTTGCTTTCGTCTGTGAAAAGGACCTTTAAATTAAGAAATTTGATTAGATCTATTTCGCAATATTTGCAAACAACGCAAACTTACCGTCTTGCAAAAATCACTCGGTTTGAGTAGGTATTCTTTGGCGAACGTTAGCCGGTTTTTCTTATTCTTCTGGCTAATAAATGACTTTTTTCGGGCAGCACGACCATGGAAATCGTTACTACGTAATACTTTTCTTATAGTTTCGGCGCAAACTCTCTTTCCAAGGTTTTCCTCTGCAAAATTTCTTAGCTCTGCCGCACTAAGAAAAGGATTTTTTTTAATCTCCTTCGTAATTGCTCTCTCGTCGTGTTCATTGAGGATCTTTCCCTGCCCTTCTCTACTTTTATTTGCAAGGCGGAATTCCTGGACATATCGCTTTATTACGTCATGGACCGTAGAGCGCTTTCTTCCAACCTTTTCCGCGATTTCCCGTACGGAAAGACCCTCGCCATGTAATTTCACGATTTCGTGGCGCGTCTCAAAACTGGTCTGCTTTCCTTGAGGTGCCATTGCGTTAAAGATTGAAATAATTTTTTGACGTTTTCGAAATGAATATTTTTTCAATGATAACGGTGTTAAATAAAAAAAATATGAAGTGTCCGATTATTTGATTGGGAGTGAAAATGCTGATTTCACTGGTTTTGTGTGCACCTTGGCTATGCAGTTGGAAAAGCATTGCATTTGTTTTATAAATTTGATAGATGGGACAATAACAAAGCGAACGAGGTGCATATTGACGTAAAATTCAAATTTTTCGGGGGTCAAATCACGCATTTAGCAAAGGAATGGAGCTTGTCCGATTATGCGATTGAGCCACTGTACATTACTGGCTACTGTTTGACGTAGGGGATTTTAAAAATATTGATTAGAAAAAAAATGGCGGCTGTTTGAAGAAAAAGTTTTTTTTTCGCGTAAAATTTTGCACTAAATTATTTGTCGAGCAGAAGCGACACTATTCCCGAATAGAATGCAATTTGAATCAGGTCGATCGGATAAAAACTTTTTCAGTTATGCTGTCAACGCGGTCAAAAAACATGGTTTCGAGATAATCGCGTTTTAAGTTTTGAAAGGGGCAAATCGAATTAAAAAAGGTAGTAAAAAAGGTAATCTAAACATTTATTAACATATGTGTAAAGTTTCATGTAAATCGGAACGTCCGTTTTTTTTTAATAAATAAAATAAAAAACATATGAAAAATCGCAGTTTACAGTGTTCGGGCCCCTTAAATGTACGGTTACACCACACTCCGTTTTTGGAGTTAATACCATCTAAACTATATAAAACTCTTGTACCAATTACAAAATCAGCACATTACCATTAACCCATATAAGCCCAGCAATTTTGTTTGTCAATATTCGAATGAAACAGTTTTTTTTTAGGTGAAATGAGGTCGGGCAATTCAAATTTGGGGTCACAAAAATGTTCCGATTTTTGGTTTTCGAGATACAGTGCTTTCGCTTAAAACGAACCCGTTTAAAACGTTTTTCCGCCTAAAACGAACCAATTTCAAAAGTACGCGCTTTGCATTTTCGCTTATTACGGACCCCTTTTAAAGCGAACTTTCGGTTAAAACGAACCATTTTGCCCGGTCCCTTGAAGTTCGCTTTAAGCGAAAAGTACTGTATGTGGTGTTTGATTAATCGAACACCTAATTATAAATATATATTCTGGCTATAATATTGGTTTTATGCGAAAAGTGTAAATATGTTTTCAAGAGTCTGATAAGTTTTTAACAAGACTGCATTGTTACTTTTTCAAATATTATTGTTTTTTAATGTTTTTCGATGCTTTTGAAATTATGTCAAAAATTACATTTTGTTTGGGGATTTTATACAACTGGGAAGAGGTGTGAGAAAGGAATATATGTATTTATCCCATATTATACAAAATATCCCACATTAACTTATATTATCCCATATTACAAATCATACCATCATATCATGCAAAACTTTCGCGTTTCAAGTTTAAAAAAGAGCCCAAAAAAATGTATGGAAAATGCTAAATTTTACTGTTAGATTAATTGAACATTGGGCCGATATGGATTAGGAACGAAATTAGTAAAAAACAAACCAGAAACATTAAAATCCATCATGAAACAAAGCATTCACTTTAATATCGATAATTTGTAGAATTTTATTTTTAAGTACGTTTACACAGATTTTACACAAATTACACTTAAATACAGTGAAAAATTAATAAATACAATTAGCTGCCTAACGTACAGTTCTATACACATTCTTAATATACATTCATGAAATTGAATTTAATAGAAATATTTAACGTAAAGTAAGTATGACAATAAAGTGTTGCTGTAAAGTAGTTCAAAATGGCTTAGAATACTTAAAAATTTTGGCATTGCATTGATAGCCGCACGCTTACACCCTTAGCATGCTCTTATTCCTCAACAGCGACGTCGCTGCCTCATCGCGCAGCCACTCCACTATCGACTTGTAATTGTGTGTCATCCACTCCACGTTCACACTAACTTGCTCGACGATTTGCTGCACCAGACGACTACTCTCCTTCAAGTCGTTCTGTACAAACGATTCCAGTTCGGCTAGCAGGAACTTTGAGTTCATATTCTTTGTTGCAAATTTTAACAGCGTATTCAAATTCGTATTTGGTGAACCCAAGCTATTAAAAGAAACACATTAGTTGTGTGTTGACTTGAAATCAAATGCAGAAGAACCTACTAAGTCTTGATTTCCTCCCAGTTGCTGCGTATAAAGTCGAATGCGATCTGCTGACCCACCACGTTATTTGATACTGCGGCGAATACACGGTACACGTCTTGTTTGCGTATGTTGTTGCCTGCGATGGAACGTCGCAAGTACCGGAACAATATCCATGGTTCTCTGGAGCATCCGAGTGCGCTGAGCAAGAGTTCTTTCTCAGTGGAAACGGTACTTTTTAGGTAGCGTTCGAACGCAAAGTCCCACTCAGCCTCTGTGCCAGACTGTATCGCCGAACAGTAGACGATGCCACGTAAATTGGGCGAAATTCTGTGTAAAATATGTATTCTTTAGATAAAAGACCTGTTCTACCACTGCACCAACTTACGGATTACTAGCATCAGGGTTCGGGACTGCCATCCAGTTGTGGAAGTGGCGACTACACTCGGCTATGCAATCGTGATGTCCCAAATGGCAGGCCATAATTAATATTTCCACACGTTTGAAGAGCTTCAACATATCTTCCCGTTGGCTGGAGCCATCCGTGAAGCCAACTTCATTGTACACATTATCCAACAGCTTCAGTAGGTAATTCTGTAAGACAAGGAGATGTACCATACCATACCTTACATGTAAATTACAACCTACCTTTAGCAAATCGTAGTCGCCTTGATTCACAAACATGGAATCAATAAAATTAAATGCCGTAATGGCAGCCTTCCACGGCACGTGATCCTCCTCATGCACTAAATAACGCGACAAATTCAAGGCTACGTTGTACGTCAAATAGCCGCCTCTGGCCAAATTCATTACGTCATCGATTAGCTGGGCTCTATTTGCGGGCGCAATTTCCTTGTAATGCATTGGTCGCATCAGATGCTTCGCAATGGCGTCCCAATTGTCCAGCTGGTAATTTGTACGATAGTAGCCGGTTTGCTGTACGTTGAAGATAAACCAGTCAGCGGTGGATAGGTTGCGACTTTCAATTTCATACACTTTGGTGCGCGGTACCCAGGTAAGAGGACGCGTGTTTTCGAAATTCAGCTCCTTTGAGGTGGTGTACGTGATGGGTATCCACCATAGCGGAGCTTCAATGGTTGGTGTGTTATTCACGAACACAAATCGTTGCTGCTCCAGACGGATCACGTGTGTGCTCGGATTGCGGCTAACCGTCAGCACGGGATAGCCAATTTGCAGCGTCCAAGTGTCCATTATTTCTTTTACTGTAGTACTTTTGTCGAGCAGACCTGCGGCAATTGCTTCGGTTGTTAAAAAGTGCCAGAGGTCATCCTGCGTTGCAGAATTGTACGCCCTTAACAAACAAATGTAATTAATAACTGTTACTAACAGCTTCACTTTAACTTACATATCTCTCAGATATTTGCTCAAGCCACGCCGAAACACTGACGACGTCAGAAAGTGGCTCATCATACGTATGATGGTAGATCCCTTGCCATACGAGATGCGATCGAATATTTCCGATATTTCATCTGGATTAAAGACCTCGACGGAGATCTTGTGTGACGTTGAGAGTGCGTCCAACTGGAAAACGTTTTGCAATTCATTTACGACAAACTGATCCAACGTCTTCCACTCGGGTTCAATGGCGTCGACAGTTAAGTACTCCATATATGTGGCAAAACCTTCGTTCAACCAAATGTCAGACCACCAACTGGGCGTCACTAAATTACCAAACCACTGATGCGCCAATTCGTGGCCCACCACATTCGCAACACGCTGCTTGTTGGTGGTGGCTGAAACGCCCTCCTCGAAAAGCATGGTGGTCTCTCTATAAAAATAAGTTGTTGCTTTATGTGATTGCGAACAGATTTCTATAGTAGTTGCATATGAATTACCTGTACGTTATCAAGCCCCAGTTTTCCATGGCACCCGCTTGAAAATCGGGCAGTGCTATCATGTCGATCTTGGGCAATGGAAACGGCACATCAAAGAATTCTTCTAGGAATTTCAATATTTTCGGTCCTACGCTCAGCGCATAACGGGCCGATTCTATGGCATCACTCCGCGCCCACACGGAAAAATTCCCATCAGAGATGTGGCTAAAGTCGGAAATGGCATAGGCCACCAAGTAGGTGGACATTGGTATCGACTCGGCAAAGTTGTCCCAAACATAGTTTGGCAGAGATTCACTGCAAAATGTAGAAAGTTTTCGACATCTTTTGACAAAGATAATACAATAAAACTTACTGTTTTCTGCTTGCAACTATTGGCATATTGGAAATAGTAGTCAGATTTTGCGGACGAGCAATGTTTAGCGTAAAATTTGCCTTCAGCGACGGCTCATCAAAGCAGGGAAACGCTCTTCTGGCATCGGTCGCTTGGAATTGTGTCGAGGCCAGCCACCTGCGCGAGATGCAACAAACAAACATCTACATCCATTCCATTGCATTGCAACCCCTTGACGGTTGACTGCCGCACTTACCGCGTTTCGTTACCCGCTCGGTACGAGCTACGATAGAATCCCTGCAGGTAGTCTTGTATCAGCCCCACAAATCGAATACTTATCTCGTATTCAGAACCGCGCGTTAATTTGTCATACAGCTCGATGACGAAGAACTGCTTCGCCTCGACCATGTACTGCTTGCGTATTCGCAAGCCGGCCGAATCGTCGATCTGGGCGCCGCGATTGGCCATCACCTGCCGCACGACCACATCATTCTTCGTGATGTTGAGTTCGGCAGCGTGCATTGTGATGTTGTAGCAGTCTTCCAGCGTGACGACATTGATTTTCACTTGGCCCTCAAAGCTGAAATTGCCCGCTTGCAAGTAGGGCACCAGCGAGATGTTGTAGCTGAGCGGTTGCAACGATCGCGGCAAGCGCACGTCTCGCTCCAGCTTTGGCAGATTTGTCGCCTCGGCACCGCTTGGCTGCGACGAATGCTTCTTGGCGAGAGTGCAGGCAACGTCTCGGTCGGGCAAAGGCGTCGGCTGATCACATGTCGCAAAGTTGTAAACTATAAAGCTGACCGCTAGCAGTGTGCAAACGAAGAAGGCACCGATTAGACAGAGCGTTGTCAGCGAAAGCATGTAGCCGCGCCGCGGCGTGAAGGTGGTTGTGGCCGGGATGGTGGCATTTGCTGCGGGGCGATTGTGGTTGTCCATGCTGAGATTTTCACGGACGTGCATATCCTTAAGTACCATTCCTCCTGGAGCTGGGATTTGATGTGTTCGGTGTGCGATGTGCCACGATGGCCGGGTAAGCGTTGGGCCTGTATGCACAGTGGAATTGTTAACTATGCAAAGCTCAATTGGTGGCCAGCACCGGCGTCGCTGCCATTGCCAAGACGTGTTTTTTCGAGTGCACTATGTACGAGTGTATCACACGGTTGTCTTCTACTGCAACGCAAGGCAAAAAAGTTGGAAACAATTTGATCAGGCGGTGACTACGTACTATGATTTCATTCAATTGAATTAACATTAAATTAAGAGGTTATCACTGTTAATCTGTGCAATAAATTAGTACCCGATGTGACTCGTCAGAGTCTTGGCGATTGTTTCTTGTGTTGTGGCGCCCCACATACCCCGCCCCAAAGAAGCTGTGTATGACGCAATAAGTCGGGAGACCATAATATAACTAACAAACCAAAAATTCCATTTGAGGTTATCGTTTAAAATGTGAAAGAAATAAATGGGAAAAACGTTCTTTGGTCACATGCGGAAAGCGATTAGACAGTTTTGTGCACGACAAAAAAAAATTCGACCTGCTTAAATGATACGCGATTTTGTTTTGTTATGGTTATTGTATGTGTGTTCTGAGAATGAGTTGAGATGCGATCTGTTTATTTACTACCCGTATCGAATGTATCTGTACCACATAAAATTGTAGACATATAAATCGAGATAAATGACAACCTTGTTTAAAATTGAACAGAGAAGACCTGGTTTTAACATGTTTTGTTTTCTAGATCTCTTGTACGAATAACGACTAAAATAATTTCGATATCACAGCAAAATTAAATATCCAGTCGTCACAAACATAAATTCGTATGCGGATAAAAATTCCTGTGGAGGCCCCACTTTGAAGACCCACTGCACAGTTTTAAAAGAGCGAGTTAGCTATAATTCAGTTAAGCTTTTAGAATAAAATAAGCGAAGAAATAAAACCGATGAATAGTAGTTCACTAACAAATTATAATGATTTCTTTTAAAAAATATCAGAGACCTAAACTAATTACTATCCATATTTTTGGAAATAAAAAAATTGCTCTTATTTAAGAAATTTCTAAAAATATTGCTTTATAATAACTATTCCCAATAAGAACTTTTAAGTGACTATTATCATGTAATAAATATTTTTGAGCTGCATAATAACTATTATAAGAACGAAGTTCTATCTATCGTTGTCGATAACACAGTGCAACAAATTCAAAAAAAAATTTCGAGGGACAAGGTCAAACCCGTCTCATTCAATAGAGGACCTCAGTAGATGAAAAAGTGCCAAAGGATTTTTCCCGGAATGTTCGAGTTTTTTTTTAAATGCAGTTTAAAGTTTGCGGCTTAATGTCCCTTCCCGAAATTTTTAAAGCATCATATCTCTTGACTCAAATGTCAGAAAGGAATAATTTTTACGTCAAATGAAAGCTAATGATATGAAGTCGATGACAAAATATCCTGTTTTGAAAAATTTTATGAAAAAGGATATGAAGGACCTCAATTAAATTTGTATCCTTGAATATCCTGGAAACCGTGAGAGCTAATTTTATATAAGTGACTTCTGGGGAAAAAGCATTCAAAGATCTATTCTATTCCTTTCTGACATTTGAGTCAAGAGATATGATGCTTTAAAAATTTCGAGAGGGACATTAAGCCGCCATCTTTAAACTGCATTTAAAAAAAACTCGAACATTCCGGGAAAAATCCCTTGGCACTTTTTCATCTACTGAGGTCCTCTATCGAATGAGATGGGTTTGACCTTGTCCCTTTTTTCAGTGTTGCACTGTGTAATTATTATTTTGGGATTTATTTTAGTTATGAAGCAATACTTTTATTTTTTATCTTGAGAAATTTGTTTTTTACGTTGCTTTATAACTTGTATTTATGTTTTTTTATTTACGTTACCGATAACTATTATTTTGAATTTTTTTTTAAGTTGAATTACCATATTTTGGGTATGAATTAATTTTTAATGATTTCAAATTGACAATTATTAAAATTGCAAAAAACTAATTTACACCAACAACTAAACAATTAAAAATCAATTCATACTCAAAATGTGGCAAGGCAACGTAAAAAAAAATTGCATAAAAGTTATGAAGCAACGTAAAAAAAAAATATCTCAAAATTATAGTTATCGGTAATGTAAATAAAAAAGTCATAAATAAAAGTTATGAAGCAACGTAGAAATCCGACTTTGAATTTTGCTCATTTTAGTCGAGTTCGTCGCTTAAGTCTTCGAACGTTTAAATACTAATTGGTCCTAAATCGTTCTTAATATAGCTTTACTGTGTTCGGCAAGTTTGTAGATATTTTAACGACCAACAAATTTGCTTAAGACATCAACACAAAAAAAAATACATTCAAACTGTGTTTTCGACAAAAATGTCCCAAAAACCCCACTTTCGTCGAGGTATAAAAACAGTATAGCGAACCCTCGTGAAAAAAATAAATGAGTATGCTTTTATATAGAGGGTTGGCTCCCACATCTAACAAACTAACACTTTTGCCTGGGAAACGCCCATAAAAGGCGTGACTCGGCGTTAAAGTTCAAAGTTTTTATCAAAAAAACTCAATTAATCTCCAACTGATTTACACGATATGGGTATCAAACGAAACGTATTTTATCATAACTTTCTTTTGGTGTGCAACATTAGATACGTAAGATGTACTAAGAAAAAGTTTTAAGCGAAAAAACATTTTTTATAAATTTTTTTTTTAACGGATTTTTTCTCGAAAATACCCATTACTAGGGTACAATAAGTTTGCTACCATATTGTAGCCTGTGAAATTCCCTTTACAATGAAATATAAAACATTTGATATTTTTGTTTCTTCTGAACATATTTTGTAACATTAAATTGATTGCGAAGGTGAATATGAAATGGCTTTGGACCCAGGGTCAAGTTAGAAAAAAATTTTAAAAATATATTCAGAAAAAACAAAAGTATACATTTTGATATCAAACTCAACTCAGTATACCTATAGAAAAGTCGATCAGTAGGTCCCCCCTGTGTTGCAATTTTTGAGGGTAAATTTCACGCACAGTGTAATTATCGAGAACGAAAAAACAAACTTGTTTCTCATAACAGATATTACGCAATGTAAAAATAATTTGTTGCAAATAATAATTATAATAAATAAACAAAAAATTATGTCGCATTGTAATAGTAACATTACAATTATTTTCTTAAAAAACTTATAATACTTAAGTCTCTAAAAAATCTACAGTCCCTTGAAAATCATCACATTATCTCTCTTCACAAACCAAATAAAAACTTGCATACTCAAATACTCAACAAAAAAATTCAAAGAAACATTAAATAACAAAAACTCTTTGAGAAATTACTAAAAGCTAAACTCTTTCCAGTGTGAAACTAAGATGTTCTATAGGACTTTTTTTGGGGGTTAAAGAACTTTGATGTGGTACAATGGTTTATACTACACAATTCAGCAATAGCGAAATCAAAACTCTACTGCTGATTATTCTAAATTATTATTTTGATTATTCTCTAAAATTTGTCAATGAGTATACAAATTCACAAGTGTGTGCAAGAAGGTGTCGACACCAATTGACGGCTGCGTCAGCAACCAGTAACGGCAAACTTCTCCACGCCAGATACAATTGCCTAAGAAATAACGTTCAACCTGCTGTGACAACATAAGTGAACCAAGACGAATTAATAAAAACTGCCATTTGTGAGTTTAAACTAGAAGAATGACAGAAAAGAAAAATATGTGCATACATTTTTATTGTTGACCGATTTTTGCTCGAGTGCTTTCATATTGGTATTTGGGTTCGTGTCTACGTACTGACATATTGATGTATGGCTCCATATGAAGTACTTGTTCAATATGAAAGAGATGACGAGAAAAACCTACCAAAGCGTAAAAGTTGAAATTTTCAATACCTTGGCGCACATGTTAACTGAAATGCTTCCTAGAATTGAAGTAATTTAGTGAAATTGGTGCCAATTTTCGGCATTAAATATTGTGATTCTAACATTATTGTGAGAAATAATTAGTGCCTGCAATAACTTGCATTATCAATGCTTGTCATGCAAACAAATTAAAATTAAATTATACTATTGTACTTAGTGCTTTAATGGTGTTCTCGCAATGCATGTAGGCATTCGTATGCAAATTGTTGCTATAATTGCGCAAACACTAGATTACAAAATGGCACCTTAACGGCCAGCAGACATGAGCTGATGTCAATGTGGAAGATGTTAACAGCGTCAATAACTGAGAGTTGCTCCTTTCGTAGACCAATAGTCGTAGTCTAGTTCCTGGTCAAATTCTGAATGAAAACTGGGTACACTTGAGCACAGCTGCTGGCGCTATAAGATGTAGCACAGACACACATTTTTCAATTGAGAGCAGCCATAAAACAAGCGCGCGCGCCAACGACCATTTGTTTAATTGCGTCAATTAGATGACATTAAATTTATGGTGAGATTCAATTAGTCATGCAGAAACAGCAGACGGCCTGACTGCGTTTTTATTGGTAATTTCTGCTGTGCATCCTTCGTGCCGGAACAAGAGTGGAATGCAGCATCGAAGAAAGTGACGTGTCCAGAGCATGTATCGCTCTAAAGTTGGGTGAATTCGTAGATTCGTAGTTGGAGAGAGTCCAAACTGATGACGTGATTTATTTCTTGTATAATTTTTAAGTTTATTATACCTGGACAACTATCAGATTCGTTGTTTCATAGGAGAACATTCAATAAAACTTGTTCGAAGTTAAAGCACATAAAATGAGGTTTTTTTTAACAGACTGTAACACGTAACAGCCGCCGTAGCTCAGCTGGCTAGTGCGTTGGGCCGCGAGTCAAGACTCCGCGAGTTCAATACTCCGTTGCGTTAACACAAAAAACAAAGAGAAAGGCTGTCCTCTTCGCAGGAAATGGTAAAACTCTGAGAGTAAAATTGCCTATGAAAAAGCTCCCAAACTCGCCGTTTGGAATCGGCATGAAACTGTAGGTCCCTTCCAACCTTGAAAAAACATTCGCACGCACAACACGGTTGGTTGCGGGTAGCTAGGCCTTAGTCTCGTAATCGGGCTGTCGTGCCAGTCAAGAAGAAGAAAAAGAACACGTGAACGGTTTTTATGGCCAGCTGAGTAAGTCCTTTGAGTTTTGTTTTAGTTGCCTCGTAGACATAGGTTTGTTGGGCCTACCAATAGGAATACCAGAATTTCCATTACTTGTGACCATATTTATTCCAAACTATTAATATTTTAAAGTTAAAATGGAATTAAAACAATCATATCGCGTCAATTTCTAATCACTCCAGTCAACATATCAACATTTTAATTGCTTGGAAGTAATTTAAAATATAGGAAAAATTTTATTATGACAAAAAGCACCATAGAGTCGAAATGAATCGGGAGCCGAGTCCGTCAAGATAAGCAGTAGTTCTGTCATTATACAATTAGAAGCACTTGATTAGAACAATTTTTAATGCATTCGTAGACTGTATCTAACTAAAAATTGGCTGCAATTCATGGGTGACTAATAATAATTACACCTGAAAAATAAACCATCAATCAATGAGCAGCCAATGCACTTGCACTTGAGCACGAAGATGCCAACATCAACATACAACAACTGAGCAAACCATACGAGATCATTGCCCGATATTCTGCGCTTTATGAAACCGCAACCGCACAAGTGTTCCTGTTCCTGCGAGTGTGATTTTGTCTTGGCAATCTCCCCCCACCATCGGCGCATTGTTCCTTGGCCCTGGTTTCCTTTTCGGTTGTCCTTTAATTACAGACCGGCCCTTCAATTGATAGTATCGGTTTCACTACAGATATGAGATACTATATATATTGCATGCAGGAGCAAGCAGGCGGTCTCAGCAACCACTGACAGGCTCAAGTGCCGCCGGCAGTCGAGTATTGAGTTACGTTGCGCAGTAACAGCACTTCATTGGCGACGAGGGGCGACATCAGTGCGCTGCATGGTGTGCAGAGCGGAAGTAGTTACGCATTTGGTTTTTCTTTTGTTTTGGCTTTTGGCAGTGCACAGGATGCACGACGCATTAGATGGCGAATGTCAGTGCAGTGCGATTGCGTGCGAAATTTGCGGTTCAACTGATTGAAGGCATCATTGCATGCGGTCATAATGCTCGAAAAAATCGCTAATGAAAATCGCTTAACGTTGAGCTATTGTCATCCGTTGCAACGCTGCGTGCTGTGATGACCACAGGCCAGCCAGCAGTGCTAGCAGTATTTAAGCCAGTCGTCACCGCTAACGATTTATGGTTGACGTTGCTGTTGATAGCTGCTCAGCGATGGCGCGCGCAAACAGTTGAATAATCCAGCTAATGGACTGAAAAGCTGCACTCGCACGCCACGCACCACAAGCGTGTAGGCGCATTCTATATGAGATGATATGAGCATTTTGACGCCACTATAAGCAGAAAACACACACACACACACTGCCAACATTCTAATGCAATTCCTATAATGCGTTAGACTGGATGGCACTCGTTTTGAATTACAACGAGATGGGCATCGACTACGCGCCAGCCGTAGCGCCACTGGCCGCAGCGGCTGTAAACAATAGTCGGGTGAACGGCAGCGACAATGTCACGCTTGCAAATTATGTCGTCAAAATTAAAATGACAATACATACATATGCACGCAAATACATACATACATACATAACTGGCATGACCTTCCGATTGCGAGACTATGGCCCAGCTTCCCGCAACCACCCAGTTTGTGTACTTGCGTGGAGGGGAATTTCATGCCGATTTTAAATGGGTTCGAATCTTTGGGTTTTTAGGGGTTTGCCATTTCTGCAGAGAGGACCGCCGCCGAACAGAAATGAGTTGTTTCAATATTTTGACCATACTGAATGAAAAAAGGAAAAGGATGTCGAATACAATCCGGTTAGAATAGGTAAACGTCTGTAGATCTCTGCAGAATTACAGAGCAGACTCTTGCACACATCATACTGGATCATCACAATAGATCATATTTGGTCTCAGTGCAACAAACAGAAGAGAATCAACTGATCAATCATCTACCATAAACACCCGTAAGTCACTTAGCTTCATTATGTCGGCTGGTCCAGGGGATGCTCACTAGCAACTTGTAGGCGGCACATTGGATCATTTTTGGTCTCAGTGCAACAAACCCCAATAAAATCCAATCTAATCATTGTTTTAATGTACAAATGTACACTTGTCACTTTCCATTTTCTGATTACAAAAAACACGCATAGAATTAGCTAAAACACTTCTACAATTAAAACTCAACAGTGGCAGCAATAAAAGTCAGAATCATTAAAGTAAATAATGAAATTCGTAAGATTCTTTCAACTGTTCTCAAACAGCGTGTGTCAGCGCCATAAAATGCCGGCCGGCCAGTTGATCGATTTTTTACTGAAAACACCTTTTCGTGTTTCTAAACGTATAATTAGTAAACAATATCCAGACTTGCTGCATTTTTAGCAGTCACGTATGTAGTACATAAACTCTATCTTTTTATAGCCTGCGATTCAGAGAATTTGGGGATTTCGCATCATTTTTTTTGTTTGCGAAATCTGTTTCAATGTGCACAGCAGGAACCGGTCGCCGAGCGCGATCTGCTGGGTGGTAACAACACTTTGGCGGGGGAACTCGTTCAAAGTTCGTCGATGATTTGAACTGGCACGCGCAGTGTTGATGCCCATTCGTCTGTGCGGTTGACACACTAATTGGCTGTTTAGATGCCAACAACATGTACATCGCTTGTAAGCGCGTTGTTGCAGCTACGGCTGCTGTTGTTGTTAAGGCGGCGTTGACCTTGGGCTATTGGCACGCAGAGTACTGAAGAGGACTTGAAAGCTTAGTCATGAATAGTTTTCAGCAACTGCACAACAATAGAGCAACAATAACGCTTCTAAATTATGTCTGCACACAATACGAACAAATGCAGTCATTGGAATTGATTGTGGCAACGTACATTCACACCGAGATTATCAGCCTCAAAACACTTGTTGGAATAGTGACGCGTCTTTGTTATTGTTAACCGCACTCCTCTTCCGCCCTCACGTACTTACATAATGTTTATGTACGTCTCACACGCCGGTTTCGCGGCGTCACGAGCTGATCTGGCAGATTAAATTATCATCGCCGTTATGAGTTCGGTGTGAATTTTTATTAAAAGAACAAAACGAAAATGAAAACACGAGCGCCAGCAACGAAATTATGGCCTGTAATATCAGGAAATTACTTAAGCACATCATTTTATAAGTGTAAACGTGTGTGGCGGCCACTTCGGCGTCCAGTGTGTTCTGAGGCGCTGGGGATTTGTTAGGTTCGGGTTGGCTTTGCTTCGGTCGCGCATGTTTGTGATTGGCTTCTGCACTGTCTCGCTGTACGAGCGGGCACATGTGTAAGCACTGACGTTGTCCATAAATTTGTCATTTTAATTCGCGCATATGCTCTAATTGAATTTTGGTGCAGAACTGTGCGTTCCATGGCGCGTCGCCCAAACTAAACAGCCGCATCTTTACAGCCGATTCCGCGCATTGGCGGCGATGGAGCGTGTTGCGGCGCCACCGCCGCCCTGCGGCGCACAATTGTACACACAGCCCACTGGCCACGGCCAGATAGCAATTCGTACATGGGTAATGGATAGCGGCTTCAGGCAGCACGCACACGTATACATACATACATGCATAGTTTTGCACACGAGCATACGTACAAGGCGCAAATTATAGTATGGCAATAGCAGCCAGCATTCGGGTGATACTATGCTACAGGGCCGGCATCAGAGCGCTGTGGGCCCCATTTGCAAAATACGCATAACTACTAACACTACTTTTCGGTTCAGTTCAGTGTTTAAGAAAGATCAAAGCAATAAGATGTTGAGTATGGCAGGGACACTATCGTTGGTATAGAAGCCCTAAACTGTGTTGGCATTCATATGGTATATGATGAGCTAAACCTGGTTGCAGTTGAATAATTGAGCAAAACTTTCTTTGGACGATAACTTGAGTGTGTGAGAGGACGAAGGTTGTTCTTAACCCTTTCGTTACAGATTTTTACTGGGAAAGTTAAAATTTAAAATTTTTATGTTTTATGCTTCTATGTGGTTATATTAGCAACATTTCATAAGAAATATTTTCATTGTTATAATCGGACCCTGTATTTTAGAGTGTTTTTCTATGAGAGCAACCACATCGTTGTATCTGTAATAATTACTTAAACATAAAATTTTTTACACATAACGAAAATTTGAATATTTCTTCATTTAATTCAGCCAAAATTAAAAAATATTAAGTATCTAAATTGAAAGAAAACGTCAAATTAAAAAGTTATCTCAAGTTTTCTGCTTCTTTCTTTACTATGTCAAGATATACCATTAAAAAAACGTGTATACTTCTCTTCTTTAACCGTAGATCGAGCTTCAAAAAAATTAAGGAATCCTATCCTATTATACAAAGAAGAAAATTATAAACTTTTCAATTTTCTCAAGACCCCTTTCTTAAAAAAGTGTGAAAGATGGTTTTAAACAAACATAATCCCAACACAAACAAAGTCACAAGAATGGTTCAATTAATTATATACTGAAAAAACTTATAATAAAACAAAAAGCCAAATGTATCATTTTTGATACAAAGCTCGATCTAGGGTTAAGCTTAACCCTTTCGGGACTACTGGGATAGGTCCCAGCAAGTTTTTAAGACCCCTCAAAAGAATCATTCATATCTTATGACCTACTCTAAATAATTATTCGAATTATATGTCCTCGGATAAAAGGATAATTTTAGAATTTGTGAATATGCAACATAAATTTTTAGTCCCAATTTTGATAGCATGGGAACATTTTCACCAAGAGCATTTTGGTTTTCCAAATTAAACTCCGTCCCGAAAGGGTTATATATTAATTAAAATATTAAATGTATTAATTTCGTATTTTTCCTAAAACTTCAAACTATTCTAAGGACCAACAAAAAATGTATTCTTGAAACCACAGAGGGTTCAGACGTCCACAAAGTAGCATGTTGCCATATGGCAACAAAATAGCGAAAGGGTTAAAGTAAAAAAAAAACAACCTTACAATAAGAACGTCAATAAGGGCTTTGTAGAATGCAGGTGAAACCAGTAAAAAAAACTATAATAAGAATATGAATGTAGGTCTGATACAGATTGAATGATATCGCTTTTTGAAATGTTGAAGCCGGGGAATGCATTTGACTCGCGGCCCAACGCACTAGCCAGCTGAGCTACGGCGGTTGCTCTATTAGTATATTAATACAAATTTTGGAGTTAAAATAACAAATAAAATAACCTTGGGCAGTAGTTTCTGCCAATATTTTTAAAAATCTAGGGATTCTTAGTAAATATACAAAGGCAACTGAGATATTAAGGACCAACGGGTACCACTAGGGACCGAATAGGGGCTATGCGTGACCTAGTTGGCCAGCCAGCTTATCTAATCTATTTTCGGTAGTAGTTGTATTTTGTAAAATTTGTAAATTTTTTTAAAATACTGCTACGGCAGTTATATTTTAGGTAGTAAGGACTGTACCGAAAAGAAACTACACACTTTTAATTCAATATTTCTCTTAGTGTAGACGTTTGATTGCAATGCGGAATGTACCGTTAGAAAGCATGATCTTTTGTGCTTTTATTGTCTTTGTTATCTCTGCTACTCGTAGTATAGTTTTCCCGATGTGGCGAATCGAAGAGCAGGTGCGTAAGCAAATTGTGCACAATTACTGCTCCGAAAAGGGAATTTTGTACAGATAGTTGGCCAATCGATACGAATTCAGTGTCAATAGTGTAAAAAATATAATCAT
The DNA here is from genome assembly GCA_963971225.1 of Melieria omissa. Classification (NCBI taxonomy): domain Eukaryota; kingdom Metazoa; phylum Arthropoda; class Insecta; order Diptera; family Ulidiidae; genus Melieria; species Melieria omissa. The sequence continues at coordinate 24,456,563 of OZ020267.1, read as the reverse complement.
CCAATTTGGGGATACTTGTTCTCTCAAAGATTTGCCAAAAAGTGGGAGAAAAAATGTCGAAGTCACCCGAAACTTGAAAAAGAAGTGCTAACATTAATAAGAAAAAACCATTCAATGTGTGTACGAGATTTAGTAAAAAAAGCTAGAGCGAGAGCCACTATGATTCAAAGAGTGAAGCAAATTCATAACCTAAAAACTTACAAAAAACAAAAGGTACCCAAAAAAAGTAAAAGACAAGTGAAAGTGAAGAAAACAAGGCTTCGAAAATTGTACGACCGCTTGCATCAGAATGTTGTTGAGTGCGTTGTGATGGACGACGAAACTTACATTGAAACGGAGTCAAGAACATTACTAGGTCCCCAATTTTAGTGTCAAAAATTGGAATTGAAATGTTCGCAAGAAAGTCTTCATCTGGCAGGCTATTTGTTCTTGCGGCCTCAGAACGTCTCCTTTCTTTACAAAGGGCACTATATCAGCTGAGATTTACAAGAAAGAGTGTCTAAACCGTCGCCTTATACCATTCTACAAAAGTATAATGTTTCAACAATATTTTAGCCAGATTTAGCCACCCTAAACTACGCCCGTTTAACATTGACTTTGTTAGAAAAAACATTGTCAATTATGTTGCAAAAGAGGAGAATCCGCCAAACGCTCCAGAATTCGCTCTATAGAGAGATATTGGGCTTTTGTCAAGCGAAATTTAAAGAAGGAGGGTAGTTGCCGCTGACATCAAGGACTAAAAAAAAACTGGCTAAAGGCCAGCACTGCCGTTAAAAAAGGTGTGCAGAATTTAATTAAGGGGATACAACAAAAAATTCGCCGTAAATTAAGAGAATAAATTGTTTAAATAAATTTTAATAAAAAAACATAAAAAAATACCATAAAAAAATGTGTAACGAAAATTAATAAAAATCGCTTTGTTGTGAGCAAAAGAATGTGTGCAGTTTCTTTTCGGTACAGTCCTTATATGACCTTTGATGTTATCTTTGTGTACTTATCTGTTTTTAATAAACTAATATATGGAAAAGTGGTTGCAAATCAACACCGAAGCAAGACAAATATTAGCTCAATTTTAGTTTAAGTTTACACAGTTGCGCGTAAATTAGTCTAAATCTTACACACGTCAAAACAATTCAAACAATATTTTATTTTTGAACCGGAATGCGTTTATTGACATGTTGTGCGAAAATTCGTTTTAACAGCACCACATGTGTGCGTAAAGTTGATAATTTATATTCTCTTCAATTAAATTATAATAAAAATGAAGTGCTTGCAAGAGGAAGTCAGAAAACGATGCCATTTAAATTCGATTCAATTGAATGTGTATGAGTGCTGCCAGATGCCAGTGCCGGCAGTGACGGGCAAATGCCGGTGAGCAGCATCATTGAGCATACGCACACATGTGCGTTAACCTCTCTAATTTATTAACGCGTTCAACGCCGCATATTTTATTTGGTGAAGACCGAAACTCAATGTTGCAAATAAATAAACAGCGAAAAAACCCCGCAGCGTTTTCTTCATTTCACACAAAATTTTGTAAACACAAAAACATTTGTATCTGGCGTTAGGAAATCTTAAACTGGGGGGAATGCCTCAAACGATAAAAGCAACAGTTAAAAACACGAGCACATTGTCTACTCTTCTTTACTACTCATAAAAATTGAAAAATTAATTTGCAAATAATTAAATGTGGCCTTTGCAACGACTTTGAAGCAAAATAAACGTTTACTTAATTATTAAATACACAATCGTTTTAAATTAAATATAAAGCAGCAAACATTTAGTTGCGATTTCAACTACCAACATAAGATTTTATTTTAGTATCCACTTGAGCGGTGCCTACTGAGTGCAGTGAAACCCAAATTAAATACAGTCAAAGTAATAAATAGGCAATATCTGCCTGCCAGAAATCATTAACCTAATTAATATTTGTCAGAAAGATGCAAGTTTTGCCTACGACCACAAAGTTGACAAAAACAACCGCATAAATATAATGCACCAATATTTTATGGCCCGTCTCAACGAGCGCTGGTCTCGACACATACCGCAACAAGTACGTATGAAGGTGCGGGTTTTTGAACAATCTACGATATCTTGCGTTGGTATTATTTTTAATAGTTTACCAATATTAAGTGTTTTTCTTACCACGTACGCTGTTTATTACCGTAACAAGTTTGCAATTCAAGCTACAGAAAACCGTTAGCTTCGAATGTATTCCGCTAACGAAAAACAACACACATAAACCGTTTATCTCTCTTCCTGTTTTGGCACTTGCACTGAAATTCCCATGCACTAATAAAAATGAAGTGCTCAATTTATTTTTCTTAATTTTTAACAAAACAGAAACAGTAATTATTTTTATTTGTTTCGCGCGAAATGAGGCTGGAAGTGCTCTTATTGCAGAACACAATCGCGGAATACCGAATGCAGCGCGCGTATTTTTAGCACTTCTCGCTTTGACGACGGACGCGCTTTTACAGTTAGTTTCATTTCGACTGCATACGAGTGCGAGCATCACTACTGCTGTCAATGCAGCGCCATCTGTATGGATGATAAGAAATAGTCTAAGTGTGGTGGGTTTGCGTGCGAAAGCCGTCGGCAGTGCTGCCAGATTAACCAACAAATTTGTGACATTTTGCAAATTTTTTTAAGTTTAAAGGTTTAGGTTTAGAGGTTTAAAATCAAATAGGATACAAATTACTCATACATATTTCAGAAAAATAAAAAGGATTTAGTTGGCCGACGTTTCATTAATTTTTTTATATGCTTAAAGCAGAAGGTACAAACCCTGAAACCATAGGTTTTTGTAAATTAAAAATTTGGATCAAAGAATATAAAATTTGAGAGTAAACATTGTATATTTTTGCTTTTATCTGATGTTTCCTGTATGTGTATGAAAATTCCACACAGTATCCTAAAATGATTGCTTCAGCAGATTGTGTGGAATTGCAGAGAAACCCGCCGTCGTTAAGTTGCATCTGGCAACATTGAACTGTTTATTTAGAGACGTCTGGCATCCTTTGTGACTTTAATTGGTGCATCCAGATTTTTCGTGTTTGCAAACCACCCAAAATTTTGCTCAGACTTGGGGAAAACAAGAGTAATTTTTCAATTGTGAAGATGACTTCGCTGGAGCCAGCGCAAAATAAGACATGGGATCTGTCGCTGTACGAGTTGCAGCGCAAACCGCAGGAGATCATTACGGACAGCACTGAGATTGCTGTTTCGCCGCGGAGTCTGCACAGCGAGTTAATGTGCCCCATCTGTCTGGACATGCTGAAAAAGACCATGACGACGAAGGAGTGTTTGCACCGTTTCTGTTCGGACTGCATTATCACCGCGTTGCGCTCTGGCAACAAGGAGTGCCCCACGTGTCGAAAGAAGCTGGTTTCGAAGCGCTCATTGCGCCCCGACCCCAACTTTGACCTGCTCATCTCAAAAATCTACCCTAGTCGCGAGGAGTATGAGGCCATTCAAGAGAAGGTGATGGCCAAGTTCAATCAGACACAATCGCAGCAGGCACTGGTAAACTCTATCAACGAGGGCATAAAGCTGCAGTCACAGAATCGTCCGCAGCGCTTTCGTACGAAGGGCAGCGGCGGACGTGGGGGCGGTAGTCATGGCTTGGCACATGCGCACAACGCCTCCAACGACAGCGTAACCAATGGCAATGAAAGCGATAATCGCGACAGCAACGCAACGCCGGCCGTGGCGAACGTTGCGCCATCGACGCATTCGACGCATTCGAGCACATCGGCAGCGGCGGCAGCTGCGTCTGGGGCGAGCACAAGTCGCATGCAGCAGGAGGATGGCGCGTCGAATCCGCCGTCCATGCGCAGCACGCCGTCGCCAGTGCCCTCGAACTCGAGCAGCTCCAAGCCGAAGCGCGCCATGTCGGTGCTGACATCGGAGCGCTCCGAAGAATCCGAGTCCGACTCGCAGATGGACTGTCGCACAGAGGGCGATTCGAACATCGATACAGAAGGCGAAGGCAACGGTGAGCTGGGTATCAATGACGAGATTGAGTTGGTCTTTAAGCCGCATCCCACCGAGATGGCTGGAGACAACCAGCTGATGAAGGCGCTCAAGGAGAACTGTATACGGTACATAAAGACCACGGCCAATGCCACCGGTAAGTCGACCCGCACTACGTACCCTACAAAATTGTAACTTTCACACTTTTGTTGCTGTAGTGGATCATTTGAGCAAATACCTGGCAATGCGACTGACGCTTGACCTGGGGTCGGAGCTGCCAGAGGCGTATCGCATGCTAAACTTTTGTATTTACATTGCACCTCAGCCGCAGCAGCTAGTCGCTCTAAATGGAAATCAGACGCTGCATCAAGTGAATGATAAATTCTGGAAGGTACTGCAAAAATATGTAAGCGGGCGATAGTTTGACTACCGAGTAGCATGGTTTTAGGTTAAATTGAATGAAGAACTCCGGGTACAAGGCCTGTGACATAGCTGCAACATGCGAATCGAAAATCTTAAAAACTAGTGCAATGGCCACAATTCTTATCTTATTATATTTTTGCAGTTTCGGTATTTTATTTTTTTATTGGCTAATTTTTCTAAGCAAAGGTTAAGTTTTAGTATTAAGTGTTTAATCCCAAATTAATGCTGGAAATTATAAGTGCGTCAAGCATTGCTTTATTTGATTTAACCTCGAAAGTGGCACGTAGGCTGACTGACTATACGCAACAAATATAATATTCATATAAATTTTGTTCTATTGTCCGGTGCAATTAATTGTTTAGCTTCCTTCTCCTTTTAAGGTAAATAAACCAATGGAGATGTACTACTCCTGGAAGAAGTCCTAGGCCAGACATTGGAAGCGGCAATCGTGTATGGATATTGAAGGCTCGCACAAAGAATAATTGATAACCTTGTGAAATTGATTAGATTTTCCTATATTATTAGCAGTTGGTGTGGTCTGCTTATCTATATCGAAGAAAGTTTATTTTAAGAAATTCCGTTGCAATTCGGCTCCACAATGACAATTTTACAATATGATTGCACTCATACCCCGTGCCATTAAAAAAGCCCTATCGCCAGTATTCTTTGTCAGCTTTCCTAACGAAGTATGTTTTCGAACATATTTCGTTGGGCTGTAAAATTATAGTTTCATTGCTTGTGTAAAGTTTACAAAAACCGATGTAATGAGCTGAAATGATGATGAATAGCCGTTAGTGATGTAGGTGACAATGTTACTTTGCATACATTAAGTCTAGAGCTGCAACATGTTGCCCTATGGAGCTAAAACTAGGTATGCATCATAAGGACATTCAGAAACGAATGGTTGCCTTTGCTTCCGTTGTCATTGTGAATGAAATTAATTGCAGATTGTCTCATTAGAAAGTGAAAAAAGTCGTACATCAACTAACAATAAGTCAAGCTCTATATATTTCCAAAAGAAATTGTTCTCCTGGCACGGGGTACACTAACATAAATGTCCCGATCAAGCAAAACAATAAAGTATTTAATAAATCTCATATATGCTTAGTAAACTTAGTGTTTTATTGTGGTTTACAAAAATTAAATATGTGTAAGTTTATGTGTATATAAGGTACATTTTACAAGCTTATAAACGTATCGATACATACAGCCAGACAAGTAAGGACGTAAAAAATAAGGACATAAGTTAAAGCACACTCATTCGTCTTGTGGAATTCTATACTAATCGGTAACATTTTCAAGTGTTGCGGCGACGCGTGAATGCGGGAAACAGTGCGACACTTGCGCCTTCAGATAGCAGATACGGCGGCAGTTGTTGTTGTTGTTGTCGTTGTCGTTGTTTCATTGTGGTAATAATAGCACTGAGGTGTTGGTTTTATTCTAAATATTGCAGTTTTTTCAGTATTTCCCTTTTGTACTCTCTGAAGTCCTCGCTCTCTTCGAGAACTCTGCAGCATTCGCCTTGTATGCGCGTTAAGCAGCCGTCGATTTCCATGCGATCGGCAGTTCTTATGTGCTCCTTGAGGTCCCTTACCAGTCGATACGACAATCCCAATTCATCCAGATCGTCCAGTTCGGTCATGGCCGGGATTCTCATCATCATTAGATATTCACTACACTTTTCGTAAATTTCCACTTGTGTGACGGACTCTCCGCCGTTTGGGTACTTCTGGTGCAGAAAACTTCGCAACATCCTTGCTCCTCGCTGATCGATCAGGGTACCGGACGGATCCAGCCTGTACAAGTGCCTCACATCGTCCTCTGTCAGCTCCGAGCAGTTGCAGAAACATCGCAGCACCCGTCGCATTTCCTGCATTGCCATTTATGACCGTTGATTAAAGTTTCACTGCAGAATGCCTTATTGCTATCTTCTAAGTGCACTCTGGCAAAAAGTACAAACACCAAAAGAACTTTTCAGTCAAGAAAAGAGTTATTGTTTGCAATTCATTCCGGGTAGCGAATCGAGTGGTCTAGCCAGAGTGCCCGGTGTGACTGCAACTGACATTGACTTTATATTGATATTTTTTAATCTTCCTATCTTATCTATTCTTTTAATCTAATTGCAATAATTGATTGGAATTTAAATACAAAGGACCATAAATTTTAAACAACTCACATTTCCTTATATGATATGAATTTACAGGTCCTTATGGCAAATTCAAAAGATGTCTGGTCACTCTGCCAAGTAACATATGTTATGCTGCAGAAATCATGAATAACCCCCCACAGAGTTGACAGCACTTTGTAAGCTGAAAGACTTGCCAGCCACTTTATTTGCATCAATTTGAACCTTTGCGAAATGTTGTTGCAAACATTTCACTCTGCGGTTAAAACATATTTGTTTGGACTTGTAAGTAGTAGTTAAATTTCATTGCTGTGTATTATTAAGGCTACTTTTACCATTTAGGAAATGAAACTGTTTTAAAAATTAAAAAATATTAAAAATATTTGCCAATATTTACATATTTTTTACATATTTACACCTAATCGAACTGTGTACTATTTTCTATGCGCAAAGTGTGCACTGGGACTTAAAAGACCAAAAGTCAGAAGGAGAGCAATTGGTGTTGAACAGCTGATTGCTGTGTGTCAACTGCGCGAGTTTTAGTTTGTGGATTCGCGAAATTTATGTTTATTGTGTTTAGTGTTGAATTTGCGTTCAAAAAGTGAAATTAATTAATTAAAAGACACTACGAATGGCTGCGACACGTTCACGACGTGCAAATGCTGGCAATAAAATAGCCACACTGCTGGACGACGAGGAAGTAGATGAGTTTTACAAAACATCCTATGGTGGCTTTCAAGAGGAGGAAGAAGATCAGGAATATGTGTAAGTGGTCAACGATGAAACAAAAATCAACTTAAAACTAAGCACAAACTTGCACTGTCCAGGCAAAAGGACGAGGAAGAGGATGTGGTGGATTCCGATTTCAGTATTGATGAGAATGAAGAGCCCGTTTCCGACACTGAGGAGGCGCCCGAAAAGAAGCGCAAGCGCGGCGGAGTCAGCACTAAAGCATATAAAGTGAGTTGCAATCAAAATTACTTTACAGTAAAATGAAATTTTTATCAACTCGTGTGAAATTAAACAGGAGCCCAAGCCGCTTGCGAAGAAAGATGTTGCGGCGGCGCCAAAAAAGAAGTTAGTGAAAGCCATTAAGAAGAAAGTGCGGCCCAAATTTACAGTGCTGGATTCCGGACGAAAATCCATACGCGCTTCCACTGCTATCAAGACGCAGGCGACAAAAATTCGCTTGAAAGAAATGGACGATGCACGCAAGAAGAAAAAGAAAGTGGTAAAGGTTGAGGAGTACATGCCAACGCAGGAGGAACTACTAGAAGAGGCAAAAATCACCGAGGAGGAAAATATCAAATCATTAGGTACACCGTATTTTTGTAATGATTTTGATTTTAGATTACTAACAATTTTGCTTGTACAGAAAAATTCCAAAAAATGGAACTGGAAAAGAAAAAGACACGTCCCACAAAACGTGTTTTCACGGGCGCCATGATACGTTATCATTCGATGACTATGCCGGTGGTGCGCAAGCAGACCAGGGGCGCTGCAGCGCCGACAGACGCAAACGATCCGACGGCCAAGTGTGAGCGCACATTCATTACCTTTGAAAACGACCTGAACGATAGGATTTTTGAATCAGTGTTCAAAGTCAAGCGACTGCAAAGAAACTCGGGTTATCTCTGCCCGATAACAAAGTATGCCGCTTTTAAAGTAAACACCGTTTTTTGATGCAAATAATTGTGACCTTGACATTTTTCAGACTACGGGCAAGGTACTTTGATCCTGTTACACAGCAACCATACTATAGCATGCAAGTTTTCAAAATATTACGCGAGGCGTACTACATGCAGTTGGAGGAGCGTGGAAAAAGCGACAATCCACAGCTGGCCAAGTGGTTGGAATGGCGTAAGCTGGTTAAGGAGAATCGCTTGAAAGCGGCATCAAACAAACTGAATGCCACATAGTTGTGTTGACTTACAAACATGGATTTTAATTATTTTATTTAGTGAAGTCATCAGCAAAGCAATCAGTTAACTTTTCAACAGTTCTCGTTAATAAATTAAACACTAGAGTTCAAATACCTTTCTCGAATCGGGTGTACTTGGCACATTTATTGGTTACACTACATATAAATATAATTCACTGCTAATATTAATAACGCGCTCGCTACGACTGCCAGTTGAAAAATAAGTGCATGCATTCGGCTATAGCCTTTGAATTTTGTTAACATCAATTTGAAACGTCGCGACGTGGTGCAATTCTCTGAGGAAACGGGCGTTGGGACTACGCTCGCATTAACTCCAAATGTCGTCTTTATTGTGCGCTTTGGACTCAGAGTTATTTTGGCAGTTGTAGCGCGTCAGTCTGTGATTGTTAAATAAGCGTGTCCTCGTCCTGACCCTCGAAGACCATTAGCAGCGAGTGCTGCGACGGCGAACGTCCCAGCGTCATGCCGCCCAATGAGCCGTCCGGGGACAGCAAACCCGTTTGCAAGCTGTTGTTGTCCCGATAGCCAGATGTGGACGAAGTTTGTGAAACTGAATCCCAAGAAATTTCACCAATTACTTTGGGGAGTTCCTCCGGTGGCGGTGCAGCAACCTTTAAGAAGGGAACACATTGAAATTAGTGAATAGTACAGAAAGTATGAATGTATAAACACTTGGAACTTACAATATTCGGCGGCTCCATGTGAGACAGTCGACTTCGTCGGAGGCGGAATGTTTTGCGACTAGAGGCTTTCGAGCGTTGCAGACGCGAGCGCGTGTGATCGCCTGAGCTGTCTTCGGCCGGACTTTCCGGCGACAAGGGTGTGGTCGAAGTTTCACCCGACGAGTGTCGGAACTCCACCGATGAAACGAAGCGCAACTTGGGCGGTTGTGCTTTGAAGGGCGCCTGCTGCAGTGATTGCGAGTGCGACAGCAACGACGTAACGCCCGGTGGCAGCGCGGAGGCAATAGTTCCCGAACTGGTAGCTTGGCTGGAGCCGCCGGTGTGGCCCGCCGCGCTGGCTTGGCCCATTAGCGTGGGTGCAGAACCGGCTGCATTCTCGCCGCTGGTGTGACTTTCGCTGGTGTGGTGGTCACGTCCGGTGGAGCTGCTCGAGAGCGACTCTCTGGGCGGATGCAGCGTTTGCTGGGAAAGCGTGTCGCTCGGCGTGCAGATGCCACCGGAACCGCTGCGCGAATCAATCGGCACTGCCGAGACATGCGAGTGAGTGGCCTGGCCTGTGGTGGTGCCCGTGAAAATCGAAATCAGTGACGGTCGTTGTTGGGACTTGTGCGCTTCGGTGGCGCTGGTGGCAGCCGGAGTGTCGCTCTTCTTCTGATCGGAGCTTTCGCGGTCTGCAGAGAAAGTGTGCACTATATTTGCTGGAAGAATGAAAGTGTTGCCGAAAATAACGCCACGGTTAACAAAACCGACACGAAAGTCCCATATCGTAGTATACTTTCAGGCGGTTTGCCATTTAGTTCAAATTTTACGTACCGTAACGTTTCTCTTCGAGTTCATCTCGCAAATCCTTTAGTTCCCTGGCCAGTTCCAGCAGCAGAGCACCTTTCGACTTAATTCCTCCTTGCGGCAGTGTGCCGCGTAGGCGTTCGCGGATAATAAATTGCATGTGGCGTTCGTGGTCGCCAATCGGCGGTTGAGCAATCTATAAAAAGTATATACATAAGTATACATATATGTTTGTATATATAAGAGATCGAAAACAAGATAAGAGGGAATTCTGTCATCGGCAGCAAACCTTGTGCAGTATGAAAGGCAGTAGTGCAATGTACAGTGGCGTGCGGTGTGTAACCACGAACTCCAAAAAGCTCCACAGATCGGGAGCTGCCTCATTGCGTCGCCCCAAATCGCGCATGACGCGCACTATGCGCGGCCACTCGTTGGAGAGACGATTCTCGAAGCAGATGCACACTATCCGCAGCGCCAGAAAGGCCGCTTGATACAGCGAGCCCGAAATGCGCGCTGGTCGTTTGGCGTCGCGGCTGCCGGTGAATGTCAGCGAGCCCGCACGCAAGTCGCCGCCGACGCGATTTATTTGGGCAACAGCTTGGCCCGTGCGGCCGGCTGGCGGGCTCATTGCGTTCAATACCGCGGTCAGCAGGAAGGAGACGTCTGTCATTTTGAGCTCGCCAATATCGGAGACACCACGGCCTGAGCACACCTTCAAGCACAGCGGCATAATCAGATGCATTAGAAATCCTTCGGCCTTCTCCTGCGTGGCGAACTCGCTGCCGCCACAGATTTGCATCAGCGAGAAGCAGTCCACCGGGCTGACCACTTGCAGGGCCACCAGTCGCACCACCGTCGAACAGAAGAAGGCCGGCGGGTTCTGAGACATCAGAGCAGCGCCTGCACTTGACACGCCTTCCGGCGCGTTGGCGCCCTCGTTCACGATCAAATTTTGCACGGTGCTGATGAGCGTCTTCATCTGCTGCCAGTGCAGCACGTATGGATGGCGCACAACTGTTTCGTGTATACCCTTGAGCAGCCCAGCGGCCGCCTCCCAGTCCGTGTTTCGGCGTATCGACGGTTTCTTCGAGATCTTCAGGAAAACCTTGTCGATGCGGCGCAGTATTGTGATTAGTGCGTTGCGTAGTGCGTCGTTGGACCACTCGGCGCGTGGCAAGATCGCCTGCATGTAACGCTGCAGGCCGCGGCAGGCCATCGACTCGGGATCGTAGGGCGATACTTTCAGCAGCGAATGGGCAATGTCCGCGAGTCGTATGTGGCATTTGGCGTCCAACACCTCAGTGGGTTTGTTGTCGTTGGGCAGTTTTTTCGACAACTCTTGCAGACGTGTAGTGGATTTGCTGAGGAAGTCGCCGACGACAGATAGCAGAACATCTCGGGGTCGGCGGTACTCGGTGCGTATCATTTCGGAGTCCTCACCGGAGTCGATCATGTTCTTGGTGCGTGGATCACTGACATACTTCGAATGGGACTCCTCTTCGAAGTCGAGGCCTGGGGAGCATGGTGGGCCGCGACTGCAATTGCGTTGGGAGGAACCCTTATGTTCGGGACTGTTGCGGTAGGGGCCGTTGTAGCTCTTGGCTAGGCCTTCGCAGTTGTGCACCATGGTACGAATGGCAATGGCCAGCTGAAGAATGATGTCGCGCTCGGACTTGCCTTGCAGCGGAATGTAGCTAGGCGACTGTATTTGCTGCAGATAGCAAGGCAGAATGGCCTCCAGTATTATCTGTGCGAACAGGGGTGAAACGTTAAGATGGGCAAGAAATGTAGGGTGATATATGGAAAGATACCAGCATCTGATAGCCTCTTGTGCTTTCCGCCGAGTAGGAGACTACCATAACACAGAGCGTTATACAATCCAACACCGTCACGTCGCCATCTTCATCATGATAGCAAAAGTCAATTGCCTTGAGCGGCTTTGGCTCCTTCACCAACTCGGCAATGTTTAGTGGGTCCGGCGAAGGATCTTCCAGACTTAGGAGCAGGTTAAATAAACAGCTCGATTGCACCTATCGGAGGGAAAAAGGGGGTTGAGGTGAGGCGGAAAGTCAGCGGCGATGCTGCATATATACCTTGTGTGCTTCGCCGTAAGTGCCGTCTTCATCCGTATCCAAAATGGCAGACACCGAGCCGAACATTTGCAAAATGAACGGTTTACGATTGAGCAGATAGAACTGCTTGACGGCATACTCGATGGTGGTAGTTATCAGCTTGTTGGTCTGGTGCAGTGAGTAAACCTGCAGCAGTGTAGGCATAATCATGAAGTAGCCGTTGGTAGAGAATATGTTCTTGAAATTGAATGCGGCGTTGATGTAAGTGGCCATCACGTAGCGCATTATGCACGAGTCCTCCGCATGCAGGAAGGCCGCGCCGGAGAGCACGTTCAGAAAGAGCTGAATGTCCGCCGAGTAGGCGAAATTTCCGGCCATGGCTTCGAACATTCGCGCGATCAGACGAACCCACATGAACTTGTGCAAAACGTCCAGGCCCAGCAGCACCTGCGTGAGTAGACAGTTTGAGTGAAACGTGAGCGGAACGGCTGGTGACAGGGAATATCGTACACCATACCTTGCCGTATTCGCCACCGTGGTGTAGGTCCAAGTCAACTTCCAGTGCTTTGCGCGGAAACGATGGCAGTTTCATTAGCTCCTCATGCAGAAAGACGACACGCTGCACTACCATGTCCACGTTTTTCAGAATGGCCCATGTCAGGTGTACCTTGCCGATTTCCACAAATTTCTTTGTGAGCTCTTGTTTCTGCAGCGCCAAGAATGACTCGTCCGGTTTCATGAGCACCAAACGTACCTCCGGATATTGAGAGCGTTTGAAGAAGTACAAATCCCGAATGTACCAATTGGAGTTTAGAATTTTATCTGCAAAGAAATAGAATCGCATAGTCGAACAATCCATAAATCTCTATGATGTGCGTCGAAGTATTTACTGCTCTTGTAGTCCACCAAGCAATAATTGTTCAGATTCTTCTCGTCCACTGGATAGTAGTCGAGAGCTTCCTTGAGTAGCTGGCAGAAGAGCGTGTCTTCTTGGACGGGAAACTGCGATGGTATGTTGCAGTCGTCATCTGTGGGCCCATGTACCACAATTTTCTTGGCCGCTGGCACATTGGCTGTAAGCAAGATCGAAGCGTCGCACTGCTCTTTGCGTAGAATTTGCTTCAGGTCCTTGAACATGATGCCATGCACACTGTGCACCACCATCCACAACACTGACAGAGCAGAGCCCACGAGCTGAAATTGCGTACGACAAGTATTAATTCGAAATCAGGTTTGCCGGGCACTGTGCACGTACTTCTTGCTTATGCTCGTTGGAAGATCGCACATAGAACATGATGTAGCCGATTATGGAGTTGTAGAGTGCGAAGGCGGCCTGTTGTGGCAGACGCGGCACGAAGCGTATCAAGTGGCGTAGCAGCTTGAACATCTGATCCTGCCGATCGCGCGTCAGACGCTCAAAAACGTAGCGCAGGAACAGCGCCGACTCCTCAACGAGACAGACCCATATTACCTGCCAAACACAAGCAAGCATTGGTTCGCATGGACATTTTTGCATTGAAGACTTGGGCCTTTACCTGGTAGGCGATTTCGTATACAGCATTGCCGTCGGTGCCAATGGCCGCATCGTCCAGGCAGCCCACAATCTGCATCACCGACGAGCAGAGTACGGACGGAAACAGTGAGTGTGCGTGGTGCAGGTGAATCCGTGTGCCGTCGAGGTCCTCTTCGATTTCGTGGTCCTCGTGCTCCATGCCGGGTTCGTGCGAGGCCTGCTGACTGATCGGTATTGTCGTTATCAGGAAACTGTGCCGCTCGGCGCGCTGCTTGTCACGCTGCTGGCGCAGAGCATTGCGAATGGCTTCGGTTTGCTGCATCTTGCGGCTTTTGGTTGCGGTGACTAACGAGCGCTGTCGAGAGATACCACCTAGAGACCTGTTCGGACTGCTTAACACACGTAACACACTTACATGGCGATCCTGGTTCAAGGTGACGTCCATGTCTTTTGTTTGCTGCACTGGCATCCAAGGCGGATCGACAACAGGCAAACTTTCGATGCCGATTTTCGGCGAAGGTAGTGTGAATTCAATGCCACCAGGTGGCACCTTAAAAGTCAAATCATGTGCGTTTTCCTCCATGCGCGGCCACACGTGGAAGCGACTCTTCCATAATACAAGATATCTGCAGCATAGTCTTTAGAATAGGGAAAAAGTAAATTAAACAACACCGAGTTGCCTACCGCTGTATGGCACCAATGCGCACATCCGGATCCTTATTCTTCAGGGCGCGCTGCATTATATCGAAAGCGAAATTTTGGGCTTTGACTGAACCCATTAGGAATACAGCAGCACTGGCCGACGAAGTGTCCTGATTGGTGTCCAGCAAGAGCTCCCAAGCGGCCGGCATTGCTTCGATGACCATTTCTTCGGTGAGTACGACGGCGCCCTTGAGCAACGTTGCAAACGGATAATGAAATAGTGTCCGGATGTGAAAGCGCAGAAATTTCAAAATCGGTGGCTCTTCCTGCTCCTTTTTCTCCTTTTCCTGATGAAAAGCCTTTGCCAATTTTTCAGCCATCTCTACATCCGGATCGTCGCTTATACTGGAAAAGACATGTGGTGAGTATTCAATGTGTTTTCAAGGTGTCCGCCAATTCTGTTGCATTTCGCTTACCGATCTCTGCGCGACAAACTATCTTTGCGCTTTGAAGGCGAAGTTTGTGTAGAGCTTTGCTCCGACACTTTACGCGCCGAACGTGGCCGTGACTGATGCGCCTTTGCCGAAGTAGAAGCGGCTGTTGGCTCCACCGTGGGATGATCTGCATCGAAGGTAAACCCAAACTCTTCACCATATACCTGCAATTTGAGGCGAGTTCGAGTTAGGCCATAGTTCCAGATATACATTTTGGATAGTGGTTCACCTTGCGGGTGGCTTTTATGAGTCGGGTGCAGGCGCGCATGTGTCTCTTATAACAGTACGGATGACAGTAGCCTTTGTGGCTGCAGTAGTAATTATAGCTGGTGACCAGATCGACGACGGCCTTGAGCCATGGCATGTTTTTAGCGGTATCATCGGTCTCGTTGGAGTCGGTGGGTGATTCCGGTTGCTGGTCGTCGCTCAATATGCCAGGTGATTCCTCGCCACTAACAATGCCCTGTTCGGATGTGTCGCTGCGGTCGGAGAGCGAAGACACTTTGCGGCGCGATTGAATGGAATCGACCCGTTTAACTGCAAAATGATATTCGTCAGTCTGTTACATGAGCAAAGTTAAGCAGTTAATTACAATCGGTTTCCAAGTCTTTGCCATCTTTAGTGTTGCGACGCAGTTTTAGCGACCTACGCTTGAAGGAACCACCGGTGGTGGTGGCCGTGCCGCGACGCAGTAAGAATGGACGCACTGCAGATGCAGTGGGCCGACGTGCGGCTGGAAACAACAACGAGACATATTTATGAATTTGAAAAATTGATGCTACTCTTGGGTTAAAATACCTTCTTCACCTTCCTTGGTCAGAGTGGTGTTGCTGCTGTTCTCTGACTCATTGTCCGGCTCATGCAGCACAAACGATATCTTTCGTTCTGTCTGACCACCTGAAAATAATATATATGGAGTTACTTCTTTAAGGCTCAGGGTGTGCTTACCTCCGGCATCGTTCCCGGCCGCAATCGATTGTAAACTCTGTGCCGATGTTTGTGAGTGCCCCATGGAGCTGAGAGCCATTGACCAGCGACGATTGGCTTCGCGGTACACCTTCTCCCATGGCGCGTGCTTGTCCTTGTGCAGCAGCTTCGAGGCCTTGGGCAGCAATACGTAGATGTCCCGAAGAAATGCGGTAATCTCAAAAAGCAGTACGCACGCTATCAACTTCAGGGCATGCGGACAATCGTTACCGTGCGGATTCACGGAAGCCTCGTCAAGGAAGTCTTCCTCTTCGTCTTGCTGTAGCAGCTCGCGCTGCCTCTCGGGATCGGCTAGGCTGGCGTTCATGGCTTCAAACTGTAAGCGTTCGGTAAAGAGAATCTCCTCCAGTCGAGCGCCGACCATTTCTGCCCACTAACAAGTGCAGACATGGGAATCAACACATTAACATCAACATTGCAAGGAAGAGTGTTGACAACGCACCTGGTGAAACATTTTGCCCGCAGCGCGTTGTAGTATGTGCGTTCTGCGTGTGCTGGTCGAGGCCATTTGCTGCTTCGTCTGATTCAGGTTAATGTTGGCGCCCGAAGGACGGTAGCCGCTCACGTTCTGCTTCATCCAGGCTGGCCACTGACCCTTGTTGCAGAGATGCACAAAGTGCGCACATTCCAGCAGAAATGTGGCACGCGTGACCAGTGGCGCTTGTGGCTGTAGCGTGCGTTTCTCAGTGAGTGATCAAATAATTCATTAATTGGATGTAGTTAATTTACCAAGTCGAGCACAGCCGCCACGAGCTGGGGATCCGGAAAAGCCAGGCGCACAGGACTCCAGCAGAAATGACAAGCGCAACATGCCCAAACGCACCGGCTCCAGCGGTATCAGCTTTCGCTCCTTCAGCACCACCACCTCCGACTCGCGCGGTCCATCGCACATATCCGATGAACTGCGCCGACTGTAGTCGGCCGTCTCCTCGATGCCGCCGACCTTTTTCTTGCCCTTCACAATGCCGCCGAAGCGATTCAGCCGGCGCTCTACTCTGCGCTTGGCGCGCTGTATCGAGCGGCCAATACCATCACTGGTGCGGCCACGTTGTATCTTGAGCGATGCGTGGCGAATGAAGGTCGAGGTTATTTCCGGATTGAGTGAGCCGATTTCCAGATCGATGGAAGACGCCTCTTTGGGTGCGCCGCGGAACCAACGCACCAAGCCGCTCAGTCGGCCGAGGGAGTTGCGTTCCGAGCTAGAGGTGGAGTCGGAGAGAAGCGCTCGCTCGCTGTGGCGCGGAGTCAGCGTAGGGCGCACGCCGGTGGTACGGCGCCGGAAGTTGCTGAGCGGCGACTGGCTGCTCTTGTAGTGTTCCTCACACGGTTCGGTTTCGAGGAGACTCTGAAAAGTGTGATCGGGTTATTGACTGAGTGCGGTGCACGACGGAGCTTACCACAGCACAAGCCGATGATGTACTGCGTTTTTTCAGCAACAGACGTCTTTGCGAGCGATTGTCATCGTTGGGAATGGTTTGCGCGACCTCAGCTTGTGGAATGTGCCTGTGGAACAGGAAGAGTACAACAATAGAGCGATTAGGGAGTTTTAATAATTAAGTGTGGTCTAGAAATTTGGCTCATAGAAATTTGTACATATACAAGTAGGCCAACCTTACAGATTGTATAAAATTACAGTACTAGAGGCATCGCTTTGTACTAAACGTTGTGGAAATACTAAATCGATATCACTTACTTAATGACACGTGTTGTCTGCGCCGCAGGTCCCTTCTTGTGTGGGCGTGGTGTAACTGCCAGTATGCCGCTCAATGCCACCAATCGGAATGGGCCGCCGTGTGCTCCTTTCACATACGTAATCAGCTGCCGTATGTCTCCGTAGAGCGCTGCATTCTCGGGTGTTTTCAGGTCCTTCGTCGCTTCTACGAAGCGTGTAACCAACGGCTTGAAGACGGCCGCAATCACCTGCGATTCTGGGCCACCGCTCAGGCCGCCACTAAAATTGGTCGAGTATCCACCCTGACCGCCTGATGATGACGTATCGGTGTTAGCATTTTTTAATCCACTCGTGCGTTTATGAGCTATCATATTCATTTATACATACATATGCAACGAGAGATTTGGTGTGTGTTCTCATAGGGGGCACGGTCAACAAAGGATAACGTCATCGAAACTGAACATAATTAAAACCTTAACTGAAAACGGAACACAAGCAGCCATGCAAACGAATAAGGCGCGATTTTTACATATATGATAACATACAAGTGAGTAAATGCACAGAATGATCAAGGAAGGGCGGAACAGAGGAGGACTAAGACATGCATTCCATTTAGCACAAAGATGGCGGATAGCTAACCGGAAGTCCGTTTTTAGTTATGTTAAATTGTGAGTGTCCAATTGGAACTTTCGGTTTTAAAAACGAAAAAGTTTTGGGGGAAAATATTGTGCGCCTACAAAATCTTCTGTTCACAATTGAAAAGCAACGCTTAACGCTTAAACTTCAACAGCAGTACGAGTAACGCAAGCTAGACAAGTTGGACGAGCGCTGAACTTACTCAGTGGCGAGAGCAACGAGCTCGGGTCCACGCAGAATGCAACGAAGGCGTGGAAAAAGTCGACCAACTCCTGCAGCTGGGACGTCTTGACCATTTCCTGCAGGTAGCGCTTGGTGCGCTGATTCGCCTGGCGTAGGATTCGCGAGAGAATCTTCTGACACTGGCTGCGCAGAAAATCGGCTGGCGGACCACGCACACCTAAGGGCAATCAACTGTGTTGTGATGCGAACCGGTGAATGGCTGTCAATCGTTGCGCTTACCGTCATTGCAGCCATTGTGGCAGCCCAGCACCAGCAAGGCGCGTTTTATAATTCCCATTGATATTTCGTGCGCGTGCTCGCCCAGCTTCAGCACGCCCATCTCCAGCAACAGCTCACAGATGTTCAAGCCCGCCTCCAGCACGCGCTGCGAACAGACGTTCATGTCGCGCTTGAAGACGTTAAACACTGCCAAAAGCACGATTTCGTAGTCAATGCCGCCGTCGCGCGTAATGTAGAAGGAGCTGCCCGGCGCCTCCGACTCGTCGACGCCGGTGTAGTCGATGTGCGAGTCGGTGTGCGAGCGCAGCATATGTCCGCAAAAGCGATTACCACTGCTGCCGCTGCCACCGTTGCAGCCCGCGCCGCCAGTGCTGCCGCCATTGCTGAGCGCATCCAAATGCGAGTCTATGGAGCCCTGGGAAGGTCATGTGGAATATACATAATTATGCGGTTTGTGTGTGTGTTAAAAATTTACTATTCATAAATTTCAGTCGTACGCCTTGGAACCATCACTTACTGACGGCTCATTTCATTTTGTTGAGTTTTTTGATTTTTGTTAGAGAATTTGTTTAATTCAGTCAATCGATTTCGTATTCGATTAATTGATTTAATTTTGATTGAGTTGATTTAATTTGATTTGATTTTGTTCAATAGATATTTACCTGCCGCTTCAGATAGTCGGGCGACGGTGTGGGCGTGTGCTCTGTGACGGTGATTATCGGATTGCGTGGATAGAACGTGGTGCGAGGCCCGGTCGACTGCGAGGGACGCATTACCTTGGGCGGCTCAACGTACCTGTAAAATCTTGTATTTTCAACAAATGCGAAATTTGCGCAATTAGTGGTGAATGGCGTGAAGGTGCAGCAGTGACGAGATTTGAAGGCATTTCAGTCGCGGATATAGGTGGACGTGATCATGGGTGAATTGAAAATGCTTCGAACGTGAAGGCAGTTACAGAAGAAGCAACAAGTGGAGATGCAAACCAAAAAGCTAAATCGAGAATTACTCATCTACATAGCACTTAAGAATACGGAAAGCAAAGGCATTCGTGTCTGCTGCGTCTGTTAATGGTGCGGCTACAAGTGCAAAGCAGATGCATGAAAATAATGAACGTTAGTTGGTCGTGTTGGTAGCTGGCTTAGGAACTCTGATAGCACAAAGTGAGGTCCAGAGCTCCCGACAGGCACTCGTATTGAAATTATGTCGTTGGGTCGGTGGGTAGTTTTTTTGGTTACGGTGGCATAAAAACGCAAATTGCTCCAAATAAAAATAAAATGTTATATGAATAGAAGGAACTCACCCGCTATCGAGTAGACAGCTTTAGTTTGGAAATATTATTGAATAGTTGGTGAGAAGAGAGTGCAAGATATATTAAGCATATTGGCATAAAAGTCAGAGCTAAGTTGAGTTGGATTCATAGAGTTTTGGTGTACCGTTTTGTACAGTTGCGGGCATAGTAATCATGTGGATCGATAGAGTAAAGTGGACTGGTAGTATGAAGTAGTAGTGTGGAATGTTGCCGATGTTGTGATGTGTCAGTGGACTGAAGCCGTTGAGCATAATTGTGTGTATTAGAAATTGCATACGTTGCAATACTACTGGCATGAGCGTAGTGGAAAACAAATGAAAAATTCAAACAACTAAATTATAAATCATATTATGGGGTATTGCAATGGCGATTCCAATTAAAAATATCAAGTTTTAAATACGTGGGTAGTCCGATAAGTACTTAGCCTACAAAGGAAAAACGAAAATTTTGGAAAAGTGGCGATTTATTTCACAACGTAGTCGCCTTTGAACTCGATACACTTGACCCAGCGATGCTCCAACTTCTTTGACCCGTCTGAATAATGAGTTTTCTGGAGGCCTCCGTGGCGGCGATAACTTCCTCATTCGACTCAAATTTCTGCCTGGCGAGTGACTTTTTAAGTTTGGAAACAAAAAGAAGTCACACGGGGCCAAATCTGGAGAATACGGTGAATTGGGCTGCTGTTCGTAGGCTAATGCGACCAATTTGGCGAATCACCGACCGATATTGTTCTTTTTCCATTTTTCTAAAATCCGCGGACACGTTCGTTTCCACTTGCGGTCAAATCAAAACTACAAATCCAATATGGCTGAAATTTTGACAGTAGCCGTCTACTAGGACGTACTACACGATAGTAGTAGCGGCACCATCGGGCGGTGGGGCTAAGTACTTATCGGACTGCCCACGTATGTATGTAGTATGAAGCTATAAAGTACTTGTAAGATCCTATGAAAACCTTTTAACTGATACCATTTACAAAAAAATGCCGTCAGTAGTGTGAATCTGTTGAATATACGCGCGAATCGTTATATTTCACACAGATCACACACAATTGGCTTTCCAAAAATGTTAAAAGCGTATTATCGGATTAGAAAAAGAAGCACTGAGTAAGCTACTACACCGTGCGACAGTACTTTAGACCCATCCAAAATATGATGTAGGCCTGAAACTAGAAATCATCTAAAGTAAACTGGCATACGCAGTTTTTCATTTTCTGATCTGCTGTCCAATTAAAAAGACTTTTCAGATTTTGAAGATTTTTTAAAAATATTTGTGGTTCCAAAATGACGGTGATATGGGCATCAATTAATAAAGGAAACTTTACGCTTTTTGATTAAATATTTTATTTTGAACTTTCAGAATCAAAATACTACTGTGGGCAAAAAATAGTAAGACTTTGTTCATAATTTTAAAATTCTTTATTTATTTTTCCAAATCTATTTCGTCCTCCTCAAAGTAATCCCCCTGGCCACAATACACTTGTGCCAACGTTTTTTTCCAACCTTCGAAACAGTTGTTAAAGCCAATTTCAGGAATAGTATTCAATGCGCGTAGCGATTCATGTTTAATGTATTCAATTGACTCAATAAGGTTTCCCCGGAGCGGTCGTTTAAGTTTGTTGAACAGCCAGAAGTCCCACGGAGCTAAATCAGGCGAATACGGTGGTTGTGGAACGATATTGGTTGAATTTTTGGCGAAAAATTCACGAAGAATCAATTTTTGTTTTTGAATCAATCGTGCTATCACTTTTCTTAGACCCAAATGATCTTGTTAAATGGTATTCACTGAACCTTCCGATATTCCAATGATGCCAGTAAGGTATCTGAGTGTTAATCGTCGAAACTCGAGAACCAATTCTTTGATTTATTGACGTGTTGATCATCAGTTAACGTTGATGGCCGTCCTGGACGCGTTCTCGACCTTCTTTGAACAATTTGTACCAATCAAAAACACTTGCTCGTGACATATAATTATCACCGAAGGCCTTTTCTGAACGTTTCGGCACCAGAAATTTGATTCCGCACATAAAATTTGATGGAACTTCTTTGTTGAATAATTTCACTCATTGTAAAAATCGCCGAATGCACTTTTTGTATTTCAGAAAGACAAGCGTATACTAAACACTAGTAATTATTTTGATGTGACATTTGGCACACTTAAAAAAAAATATTTCGACGAATGGGTTTCCGCGCAAAATTTAAATTAAAAAGTCTTACTATTTTTGTTCAGACAGTAGTATGTCAGTAAGTAATAATTTACTTCTATTTAACTAATTTTAAAGACAACAAACTATTGCGAATTCCATACTAAATTCTTCCTTACGGATGGAAACACTTTTTTAAATCTAATCTAAAAAATTTTAGGTGTTATACTACAGACGAAGATCCAAAACATATATTTTTTTCAAAAGGATTCTCTGAAAAACTTCAAAGAAGTCGACGGATACATATTTGAAAAGATCTTACTCACTTATTTGGACCTGAAACTTCAAAATAGGAAATATAGCCTAAAGGCGTATATTTTCTTCTTTAATTTCATACTCAAGTCTTCATCACTGCACAATCACAAATATTTAACTAAATAATAATAATAATAATAATAATAATAATAATAATATGAAATATGAATGTGCTTACAATTTTTAAGTCCCTTTTTAAGGACATCGAATTAGAAAATGAAAAACTGAGTATGCCATGTTATTATGACCTCTAGTTTAAGATATTTTGTCGCATGGTACTATGAATTATCTCTAGTTCCCGTCTAGTCTATTTTTGCATTTTTGGATGAGTCAAACGTACTATCGCACAATGTTATCAGCTCGAAAAGAAAAAGAGTGACAACGAATTTTTGGTTCACCATTGCAATTACCCACTTTTCTAATGTCGTGTCTGTGTGTTGTGTGCTCAAGTTTTTGCACACTTTGGACTTCTGCTGTGTGCGTGTAATTTGTTGTATGCTTTCGTAGCATGATTTCTGAAGAAATGAATAGTCATTGCGCTCACCTGAGGCTGGGCATGGATTTGCCTTTGATGAGATTACTGGCCGGCTCACGTGTTATCATTGATGCCGAGCGCGACAGCTTCTTCTCGCCCGTGTCCAAGCTGCGGTGGTATTCCTTCGAAGGACGAGATTAATACATTAGCCCCATACACACACACACTCAGTATTCCGTGCTAGCACAAGGACAATTGAACTTTTCAACATGTAAACTTTCAATGTCAACATTTAGGGA